>OX579635.1:48192606-48528781 GCA_951230915.1 Antitrichia curtipendula
CGAGCGTGAAACACCCCTCCAATGCCCTCAAAACACATCTAATGTAATAGAATATCTACTCTAAAATCAACTTTGAAGTTCTTTATTTAATTCAATTTTCAATAATTTAAAATAAAATAAAAATCATTGGATTTAAATTGTTTATTACAACATTAAAACCATTGGGTTTGAAATTTTTCAATTCCATAACTAAATTCTTAACAATTTAGAATTTTAAATCATGTTCTACCTCTTTCTACTTACTATTTTTTTCAAGCATGAATATGAATTTTTTTTTGTTGAAATTTATATATATATATATTTCCAATTTATATTTTTAACATATTATGGAGAATAACAAGTTGTAAAATCTACATATTTTTGTGTAAAAAGTTTGAAAAATGAAATCTAACCAATTTGGGAAGAATTGAAAATACTTCATTTTGAAATTCAAGTGATTTGGAATTAATAAGGTTTTTAACTCTAGAATTTTAGGAGGATATAGTCTAACAAGTTTACTAAAGGATCCTACAGTTGGATTTGTTAAAGAATAAATAAAGATGAAGATTTTTGCTTTGCTTTGAACTTAAGTACTTCAAAGCAATTTTGGGCCTAAAAGCCCCCTGCTTCCTTTAGGGATTAATTGCATATTTGTCAACGTCTTTTTCTACTAGTGAAGATCCCTTAACACTAGAAAATCAAGATTTAAGATGGACACATTTTTTTACAAAACCTTCGCTAGAAAAATCACAAACATTTTATTTCAAAATTAAATTTTATATCTAAAATAGTCTCCATAGGATATTAACCATTTAATGACAAATTAAAATAGTAATTTGCTAAGATTGTTTTTGAGTTCTACATTTTGGTGTTAATGCACTTTTGAACATGTTTTTAAAAAAAATGCACTATATTTATACAAAGTTGTCTTGGGTGTGATGGTAAGTTTGGAACATAAGTTAGAATGTGCTTGAATGTTGTGAACAAATCTTTGAGTGGGCATGTCGTGTGGATATTATCAAATATGTATAATCCACAATTTGTAGCATGGTAATGACGTGACCTTTACAATAATTCACATAGGTCAAGCTTCATTGATGGATGTTTATGGCCTCAAACATAATGTTATAATTCAATCATTGTCATTGTTAGTCTCAACATAGAAATGTGCAATATCCAATGAATGACTATATTATGAATAACATATAATTCAAATATAATTCTCAAATCAATTGATGCATAAATTTATTAAATATCTATGGAGGGTCCATTTTGCTCTTCTAGTTGAATCAACCATAAAGACTAAAAAAATAAAAATAAAAACATAACAACATAAAATTCCACAGCTATGTGTGCAATGTTATGTGTTTATACTATAGGAGAAAGGCAATAGTTTACTCTAGTAGGGGTACAAGGTATGACAATCTATATGGAATATATGTCAAAGCTTAAAAGTTAAAGACTTTGCTAAACTTCAAACTTCAACTAAGTAAAGTCATTCAAATTTTTTCAAAATTGAATCAATTTAAAAATGTGGAAATTGGTGCTGAATTTAAACTTTCCAAATCCATTAATGATTTGAATCCTCCATTCAAAAGTTATCTACAAAGTTTACAGTGAAAGAGTGTAAAAATACTACTCCTTTCCCTCTTTTAATTTTGTCTATAATTTTTGAATAAACTAGTCAAATCATAAAAAACCTTTTGAAGCTCAAATTAAACTTCAAATCCCACATTTTTTGTTGAATTGTATTAATAGAAATTGGATTACTATGCTTAAACAAGCTCTAAAGTTTTAGTAAGTTTTAAATTATGAATTTTTAGTTTGAGTGGTTATGCTTTCACCAAATTATTCCATGTTCTTTATATGCTTGAAATGCATATTTCTAAAGACACTATTCTCACTATCATAATATAATCATTCAATTTATATGCAAGAATGTAATAGATTTTCTTTTTGTATACATTTGGAATAATAAAAAAAGTCTAAAATCAATACAACATTGCCACAATTATTTTCAATAGTTTCAATTATAAAGTATACATATGTTATTTATTTTTAACACATTTAATATAGAAATAAAACAATTCCATATAATTTTGGACTTGCATTTGTATTATTGTAAACTCTAAACCGAAATATTACATGAAATTATGAGTGATTTCAAATGTACAATATGAGATGAAGGATTGCAATTTTTCATCCAATGTCCTCTTAGAGAGTTGCTTGAATGTATTACTAATAAAGGTCTTCAAAATTCCCTTACTGAGGTATTATTTATTTTCCTAGTATTAAAAAAATAAACTTTGATCAACAAAAATCACATTGTTAGAAGTGTGTTTAGACAACTCCTAGATTTTTGCTCTTAGTATGGACTTCAAACATACAAAATATCTCTTTTGAGCCCAATCAGAAAAATAAATTTGATCACATCTACTTTCTAATCCACTTTGAAATTGTGAAAATTCTTAACCCCTAAAGGTTTTTGACTATGTTTTTACCAAAACGCTCCAAAACTGTCATTTTTAGGACAAGTACCAATTTTATTTTTAAAAGCTTTTTTGGACACATGTAACCATAGGATCTTGTAGTAAACTAGTTTAAGAACATGTGGTAAAATTTTCAGGAATTTCCACCATGTAGATTGCAAGATATTCGCATTTGAATTGGAAAAAAACCTTGTTTTGGCCCTGCGAAAACCGAGCAGCTACACTTCAGATGGTCACATGTGTATGAAAAAATATCCAAAATGGTGGTTACTCTTTGGTTTCATTCTTGAAGGCAAGCTAGCAACATCCTTGAAAATTTTCAAATCATTTGGAATTGTACAACATATAGGAAAAAATAGTAAGTAGAAAGAAGTAGAAAATTATTCAAAACACTAAATTGTTACCAATTTATTCATGGAATTGAAAATCCCAATCCCAATGGTTGTAATGTTGTAGTGAACAATCTATACATATTTTTTTTAATTTTTTTTCAAAAACTTTAAAATTGAGTTAAATAAAGGGCTTCAAAGTTTATCTTAGAGTAGAGATTCCACAACTACCCACAAACTACCCGCAAACTTAAATTCCCATAACTTTTATCTCATTAATCCAAATGAAATTATTCAATGCTTTCCATGTATATAAAGATCTAGAGAACCAATTTCAAATTTTAATTTAAAAAAAAAGTGAATTTTCAAGAAGTTTTTTTGCTGCCCAGGCTGCCCACCAAGCAATGAAAACAACAATCATACCATAACTTTTTAACCATGTAGTCAAAAGTTCTGAAAATTGTTGGGCCTTAAAAATACTCCTTGGGCACATATTGTGTGAAAATTTCAAAGAAAAAATCCCAAAACTCCATTCGTAGTGAGCTGCCCAAAATTGCTATGTTGTCAAAAAACACAGTTTAGTGCTTTAGGGGTTAATATTTCATATTTCATTGCAATTGGAACCTTGGGCCAATAGTCACAGTCTATTGAATTTCTAATCATAGTGTATAAAATGACATTAAAGTTTGGTAAACTCTACAGTACTTGTAATATTTTAATACAAGTGCACTTTTGTGTTTGATACTCCGAAGAAGATCAACTTCCATTGTCTATTAATATTACAGAACAATGAAAGAGTTCTCAAGAAAACTTCAACAATCAATACTAGTTGATGATGGTAGTAGAGAATGAATCTACATTGAACCATCATGGTGATAACAAGTAAGCACATAGAGTCAAGAAGATATTGGGTTTGGATAAATAATAGCATCCAGTGACTTAATCCTTTGCTAATAGGTTATGTTTTGATTGAATGACATTTTATTGCCATTTTTTTGGTTGTTACTTCCATGACATCCTTATTAGGATTGAAAGTTTTCAACAAATTTTTTATACATTGCTATCAACATCAAAGGTCTAAGCAACAAACTTTTTGAAAAGGCTTGCTAGAACCAACCATATGCATTGTGATAATTTATTTATTTTTAAACATACTACTATATATTGTTTTCATAATTTTTTACTTTTTACATTTTACTTTATTTTTTGTACCAATTTTTTACAAGCAACATTAGCACCCCAATCCTCCAACTAAATCAAGCCTAATGTCATTCATTACTTTTTTCATACTTTTACTTACACCTTAGACTTTTGCATTTCAGGCGGCCCTTTCAATTCCTCATGAATCAAACCTAAGGTCCACTAATGCGGGTTGACACTTCCAGATACATCTATCATTTGTAATGAAATGAAAAGTACCTAACTCTTGTATGTAATGATATTTGGGAGCCAACTCCTCACTTGCAGTAACTTACATTCATCAGTTGGCGTTACCGCCGGCACACTGGTGGAAAGTTGAAAGTACAATAGAGGAGAAAAAGCTACTTTAAAGTCAGAGGAAGGTGAAAGGGAGCAGGTGCCCGGGGGACAAGGGGCCTGGTGACTGAGAAGCTTCCGGTCGAGGGGGATCAGCTTAGGGTTGATTGCTGGACGACCACGCGCAATTGCTTTCATTGTTTTCATCGCGGAGAGGGAGAGGGAGAGAGAGAGAGGGAGAGAGTCCGTGTTTGTGTGTGTAGATTGTGTGTTTTCACGGCAGTATTTGTGCCAGTTTTGACAATTTTCCGAGCCAGCCATGGAGGAGTGCTGTGCAGTGTGTGCGGAGCCGCTGATCTGGGTGGCATATGGGCCCTGCGGTCACCGGGACGTGTGCTACGAGTGCACCGCGCGAATGCGTTTCGTCATGGAGGATTCGCGGTGTTGTATTTGCAAGCAGGATTGCCCCAGTGTTTACGTCACCAAGGTGCGGATGAAGCGGATGGGTTGAATTAGGGTTTCGGGTTTCAATTCGAGGGGTTCGTGGTTGGGGTTGGATTAGGCTTTCGGAGTTGAATTAGTGGTTATCGAGTATCTAACGGTGTTTTTGCGTTCAGGCATTAGGAGATTTCACGAAGTTGGTGACGAATTTCGAAGGGTTAGGAGAAGAGTTGCGTCGGAAAGATAAGGGAGGCACTCGTCTCTATTATGAAGACAGTGTTCAAGCCTACTTCGATGATGAGGATCCGTTCCGTCGGATAAAAGCCATGTGTCGTCTGTCCTGCAGCAAATGCGAGGAATGTGCACCGCCTCCTCCAGATGAGCCATTACCAAAGGGTGCAGTTAAAAAGGGTCACATTTTCAAGAGCATAGAGTCTCTCCGACGCCATCTTTTTCAAACTCACAAAGTGATTATGTGCGAATTGTGTTTAAAAGGGCGGAAGGTAGGTATTAATGTATTTAGTGTTTTATCTGTTTTTAAAGTCTTGAATACTCTACCTCTTTTAGGCGGATGATGATTTTCCTGTGGTTAAGCTAGTGTGGAGCGTCATCCTATTTCTGTTTCTTTTCGTCCTTCGTGCTCCAGATTGTTCGTGACTTTGTGATTCTGTTACGCTGTTGTGATATTAGTTATTAATCCTATGCATGCTTTGTTGCGTCTTAGGGTTTCTCAAACACAGGTTGCTTTCTAGTTATTCGAGTTGAGGGGAGAATTTAGTTCTGATCTTCGCACAATTGTTGGACGCTGTGTTGAGACAGGTATTCGTATGTGAACAAAATCTATTTTCAAGAAGCCAGCTGGATCGGCATTCAGAAAAAGGTGATTCTGAAGTGGATGGTACTGAAGAGGAGAGAGGAGGGTTCACTGGTCACCCAATGTGCGAGTTTTGTAGGAAGCGTTTTTACGGGGAACATGAGCTGTATCAGCACATGTCCACCGAGCATTACACCTGTCATCTTTGTCAACGGTATATTAATTTACTCTCTGTTCTTGCTGATAGAAGATAACTGACTGTAACCGATGTATCCGTCACGTGGAAGCAGTGCGTAGGTAATGTGTGGAAGTGGTTGAGGAATTTACAGGAATTTTGCTGCAGAAACACTTTTTGATAGGTTGAACTTTCCATGAATTTGTACACCCATGATTGACTCTTACATTGTTTGCTTGCAGAGCTAGGCCAGGTCATTTCGAATATTACCGCAACTATGACGACCTTGAGGTAGGTGGTGGTTTCTTTCCTTGTTAGCCTGGATTGATACTGGTATCTTACCACTGTTTTGTCTTTGAAGTTGATGTACGTGAAGAAGACGCTTTGCTTTGTTGCAAAATCCGAGTAGTGCATGAAGGTGATCCTGTCTTGATCTGTTGTTTTCTTTATCTGACGATCGTCAATGTTGTGTTGGAGGGTTGAACAGATGCATTTTCGAGACAAACATTCACTGTGTGAGCATCCGGACTGTTTAAGCAAGAAGTTTATTGTCTTCGTAAGCGAAGCAGAACTAAAGGTATGCGTCTCATCTCATCTAGTTTTTGCTAGTTTATTTGCGGACGAATCATATCTGTTTACCTCTATTATACCGTTCACGGAGCATGCAAAATCTTCGGGAGAATTTATGTCGTAATTCTGCCAATTCATACTAATGTATTGTATCTTGTGCTGCAGCGTCACAACGCCACAACACACGGAGGCAGTATGTCCCGCTCTCAACGTAATGCTGCACTGCAGGTAAAGTCTACGGCCTTCTCCACGTCATTTGCACGAATTGCCCAGCGGCGAGATTCTAAATTTTTTTAATAGGATTGATTTGTGCCCACTCCCAGAAATTCAAATCCTTAGCTCATGTTAATCTAACTGAAACTTGTTTTAACTGGAAATTATTACTTTCTTTTTTTATTGAAGTACTCACACCTGTCTTTGGTTTTATGTAAGGTATCTCCTTCAGATATCTATCTCGCTTCTCACTCGTATCAAGAGTGTTGCTACTTCTTATATGTTAAGGCACCGGTGGAATTTTTATGCTAAGGGAATGTAATTTTGAACTTGCCTTCATCTTTTTATAACATGTTCTTTGAAACAGTCATTTCTGAGTTCTAAGCTGATTCCTCTTGTGATAGATTCCAGTCGCGATTGAGTTTCGAAGACCAGGCCAGGCCAGTGGTGAAGGTAGCAGGAATAATAGCAGCAGCAACAACAGCCGGGGACATGGCCGTGGTAGGGGCCGAAGAGGAAACGTGCAATTCGAATCCGATGGTCTGGATGCAGCTGTTCAAGCGAGTGTTGAACAAGCCAACCTAGACGACGCAGTCCGAGAGTCAGCGGCAATGGCTGCCAGTGCCAATGATTCGGACTCACGCGAGGGTCAGAATTCATTTGCAGCACTGAGTGAAAGTGAAACTGAATTAGTTGATGGAGAAACTGTGGTTCTCCCCTCACGATATGCCAGCGCAGTCTCAGGAACGGGTCCTTCCACACTAGCCGACTCCGCATTTCCGCCCCTTCCCGGAGGAAATGCGAAAGGCAAGCATAAACCAAAGAATCAGAAAGGTCCAGCAACCATGGCTGCCCTTTTGGCCGGGGGTGCTGGTGGTGGAAGGGGTGGGGGTGGTATTAGAATTTTAAACACTGCAGGTTCGAGGCCTCTCTCTGCTGCAGGATCATCAAGTTCTCGCCCATCCTCTGCCAGTGGAGATTCGCATAACATAGTAGGAGGTTCTTGGGCTAGCAATAACAATTCACGTCCATCCACGGCCAGCGCTGAGGTAAGGCCTGGAGCTAGTTGGACGAGTGTCAGTCCGAATCGGAGGCCTCCTCAAGTTGGCTCTAGTCGTAACAACTTTCCGGAGCCTGAATCTTTCCCCGTGATAGGTGCGGGACAAAATGGAAATCATAGCAGCAGGGCTAAATCTGATACACCTGCAGCATCAGGAAAGAATGTTGACGTTGTGCAGCAGCTTAGCAGGGAGGAGTTACGCACAGCCAATAAGGCCTTGATCGAAAGCATTCAAGCCGGCCTAAGGGGCAATGAACAAGCATTTGCGGATTTCAAGGATGTTTCAGCACGGTACAGTAAGGGAGAGATGAACACTTTGGATTATTACAGACATATCATACGGCTGGGCCTTTCTCGCGTAGTGCCCGAGCTCGGTAGGCTTTGTCCAGATCCTGTGAAAGGGAAGGAGTTGATCGAGGTGCATGCAGCTCAGCTGACTCGTGAACAAGAATTTCCTGCAGTGGCATCCGGCTCCAATTCTTCTGTCGCGACTAAACCCAGATTATCTGGAATAGCAGGGAAGGGAAAGGTAGAATCAGAACCGAGCACACAGACTTCTGGTAGGGTTTCCCCGCAGCTACCTAGCAGTGAGGAGGTTGAGGTATTGTCTAGAGATGGCTACCGCACTGCAAAAGGGAAGTCTGGAGTTCAAGAGGAAACTGGCTCAAGCACGGCGTCGGGAGTTACAGATCCTGGCAATGAAGGTATAAGCCGTAAGCCGCAAGTATTGGTCAAGGCGAGTACTGGATTTTTGTTGGAGCCGGAGTCTGTGATTAATCAGCAGGCCGCAGGATCACAGGGTCCAATGAAAAGTTGGACTTGTGAAACGTGCACTTTAAGCAACCGAGAAGATGCTGCGGAGTGTCTGGCGTGTGGTAGCGATGGTCCTAGCTGGACCCTCGCTTCGAGATCAGGGAAAGGCACAGCCGACATTACCGAGAAGCGCAAGAAAAAGGTTTCTAAGTTTCAAAGAGTGCGACTGGGCGATGGTTCTGCGGCGGCGCTCCTGGACAGTGTGGCGAATCCAAATCCTTGGGGTGTCATTTCTGATATCGGAAATCCAGCGGTGCCTCCGGCTGCTGCCGATGTGAGAGGATTTGGTCGGGGAGCTTGGGCCAACGGCGGTGGTAGTAAACTCATGTCGAGCAGTAGAAGAAACTGACCGAATTCATCGACGGGTCCTCAAGTAGGAGCCAAATTGTTGCTAAATTGGATATCAAGTGGTATAGCATGTGAGGAGACTGGTCAAACTTGGAAGTTTTCCATTCGTTAGATCTATTGGAAGACTCGACGGAGGTCAGACCACGCAGTGACTGCAAAAGAATTGTGCGCTGCAATTACTACGCGTCCATCCCTTTTGGAGTGATGCTTGCACGGCTTCATGGTGCAAATGCTTTGTAACCACTGATCAAAGCCTTGTTAATTGTCTGTCGAAAGGGTACGGTGTAGGTACCAAATTTTCTCTCTGGAAAGAGCTCATACACTGAGAAGACTCATTCCCTGGGATTTTGATACAGGTATATAGACGAGTCCGAGGCTATGCAGCGGTCACTTCATACTCGTAGAAGTTTATGCCCGTTTTCTGATCCGTTTCGGATTGCTTTTGTATCTTTAGAACTGTTAACCTTTCGAACCAGGCAAATGAGGTCCAGGAATCAGTGCCTGCATTTTGTGCCGTGCAAGGATCTATGACCTGCTTATTAAATGTGGAGGATTCGGTAAAGTTAGTTATTTCAAACTCTGCAAGTCGAGAGTTTTTGGAAGTCTCCATTTCTACATGGAGAGAGCTAGGAGTAACACTGACAATACCAGATTACCTGCAAGGTTGCAAGGACGAATTAGCCACGATGTGAAAGTTTTCAGTGTTGAGATAAGATAAGGTAGCCGACCCATTTCCGACCACATAAGCAATTCCGCATATTTGGAGCGAAGGTTTATTGAGTGTGGAATTTTTCCAGGTACAAAAATAGAGTTTGGAAGGATTGTATATTTTTCCAGAATTTTATTACACAAAACATTATGTATTTTTTAGTGGAAGATTCTCTTTGACCTATAATGGTGATATAGACCTTTCTATTTTTGATCATAGGTTGATTGCAAAATTAACCAAGGTCTGGTTGCAATATTGACAACATTACATTCAGCCAATCATAATGTGCCACGACTTCATGGAAAAAGAGTAGTATATAGATTGATCATAAATGGGTCAGCTACTATAGAATTAAGGTTGGTAGGCCATAGATTGCTTTCATGTGCTGATTCGAGCATATTCAAACAAATTTTCATTGACAAGAAGATTGGGAGCTGCATCCAACACACCTACATTTTATTTTTTGGATCTGCAGTGAATTAGATGTCATTTACTAGATTTTGTAGCTGCTTGTATTAATTTGCTTTCTGAAATAATAAGTTCTGGTCCTGAAAGCACAATATCTACACTAAATAGTGAAATTAGGTTGCCTTTACAATTAGGTTGCCTTACCCCCCGAAAGTTATTGTGTAAGCCATCAAAACCAAAAATATCTCTACAAGTACTTCCATTTATATACATGGAGGTTCATGAGTTCCAACTACATTAAAAAACTAATTCAAAAGTAGTATTTTCTTGTATAGAAACAATAAATATTTAAATAGTGTGGAAAGTCAAAAAATTAGTGAGGGGCAACCTAATTTCACTATTTAGTGTACAACTACGAGATCACCTTTTCTTTTCTTTTTTTCATTTCAGTTTTTTTTTAATTTTATACTTTCTTGGGGGTGGATAGGTGGGGAGTAAAAAAATGATTCAACATTTAAGCTCATAGATGCTTGCCATGAATGTGAAGCAGTTATCCATGAATAACACAAGAAAGTGTTCATAATCTGCACCAAACTGGTTATTGAACAGACTTTGGGCTCCGACTTGCATGTAAGATGAGCATCCTCCAAAATGCGGCACCAACCCAAAATCACCATCATCACTCTCCAAAGATTTAACCAGAGTACTTATGTACCTTTGTGGAAGAAATGATTTAGAACCTCTATAGAAAGAACTTTGACCCATCATAACTTTTGCATACAAAATTCAAATGTCACATTCTTTGGTGTGTTGCAACATCCTTTCACTTGCCAATAAGCAAATATGAAAATTTGACCAGTCTAATAATAGTAAATAGGTGCAATAAGTGGTTGAATAGGGGGTGCTTTCTACAAAACTCAAAATTGAACACAATGAAGAATTGTTATCATGATTTTCAATTTTCATCAAACATTGGTCTAAGAAGGATCCACCAATATCCTCAAATTAATCTATATATTTGTCAACCAATTTTTTGGTGCCTTAGGGGGTGCACTCAATATATTCTTTGGATCATGTGTGAACAAAATCTACAACCCCTATCTACAACCCCTAATTATTTAAATAGTTTGAAAAAATTATAGTATATTATACTATGTTGGAAGTTCATATTGTGATTTTTTGAAAATTTTCTTTATTTGAAATAATTACTTACAAATTTTGTAAGAAAATAAATACACTGTATAGTTGGAAAAAAATTTCGACCCCCTATTTTATATGGTAAATAATATTTCAAAAATAATTCTTAAATTTCCAATAAATGAAGATTTGGTTCAGGTTTATGCATACCAAAGTTGGATACAATTGTCATTCAAATGCAATCTTCATAAATTTTTGAGGTGAAAATACAACCATTTTAGTGCAATCTTCAATTGTGCATTTGGATATCTTGTTATTTCAATTGAATCCAAATTTTTTTCACATAAAAGATATATTGAATATGTAACAACATCCAAAAATTTGGAGCTAAATCAAAATTTATTTAAAAGTAAATAGGGATAGAAAATTTACTTGTTGGCATGTGATGTGTGATGTCTAAAGAATACATTGAGTGCACCCCACCCCCACCCACCCCGTTTTTGGTGCTATTGGCATTTAATTATAGAAGCAATTTTTAGAGCATGAGCAGATTATGTACTCTTTAATTTATCATTGTCAAATTTCACCCATTGTAGGCCTATTGATTTTTTCAGTAATGTTCTTTGCATCTTACTAAAGCTCAAATGTATGTAGAGTATAAAAGAGGAAATTTGCACCAAACAGACAATATAAAACTGAAAAGGTTAAGATTTTAAATCTAATAAAAGTTTTTGCACCTAGGAACAAATCTTTACTCCAATTCATTGTAACACATAATATAGCAAGTTGGTTTTATTTTAAACTCTTGAAGGTTATATTATGTTCTATTGGAATTAAAATAATCTTGAGTATAATTCAACATTAAAATAGAATTATAAATCCTATAGGGAAGGTGGAATCTTTTTGTTTCTTACCAACTCTATCAAGGTTATACCATTATTTTATTTTTTGTATGAAATAAAGTTCTTTTTCACATACGTTATTAGAGCAGCACTATTAGATCCCCTCTTTTTGACCACCAATAAGTTATCATTATTTTTGTGATGTTGAATTGATCAAAATAACATTGAAATATCCTTTATTTTTTTATTTGAAAGAATTTAAATTAAAAATTCAATGAATCTAATTTCTTACAATGACCAATTGAAAGTGAAAACTATATGCTATTCTACTATAGAATCATTCCCATCTTTTGCAAGTTGTACCTCTTCTTGTGATATTAGAATGGCTCATGTAGATTTACAATCATCAGTACTTCAAAAGTGACAATTTATCAAAGTAATGGAGAAAATGTCAATGGAAGAAATAACAAACTTGTATTCTAAACCATAACTCTAAACTCATTATTAAGTGTTGAAGCAATGTCTAGCATTTTGAGGAATACAAATTTCAAATGTTAAAAATCAGTTCTTTCAAGTTTCTGAAATGGCATTACATCTTTTTTAAAGAAATAAAATAACTAAGCCCATTGTTTAATACTAAAGGACAATGGCACCAATTTTTGTCCTATAAATAGAAAAAGATTATTTAATTTTGGTATGTAGATTGTATGATTTTTATCCATTCTTTTTTATTAAGTTTACTTAATAACTATTTTATTCTCATACTAAATTCAAGTCATGTAGCTTAATTTTGGATTTTATATAAAAGCCTTATCTCAAAATAATGGTAAGTAATGGATTATCATATGATGTATTTCTACACCTTCTACTTTTTGTTGACCATCTTAATTTTGACAATCAAACTAATATCTCTTGAATTTGAACTTAGTAAGAAAGAAAAAGCTTAGAGAAGGCTCATATTAAAAATTGTGAATCACCTTGTAGTTTATTTTTGACACTTTTAGTTTCTTAATCTAACTTTGATTTTTTACCATGAAAATAAATTTTTATTGAATTTGAAGTCAATTAATTAATGGAACTTATCAAGTGCATTTCAACTCCAATTTGACATTTAAAAAAATCTATAATTGGATGTTTTAATCCAATTTACACTTTTGACATACAAAAGCTCTTATAAATTTTATTTTAATTTTATTTGAAAGCAATGAAGAAACAGTGTAGAACAACAAAAACACAACAACCAAGCCAAGAAGCTGGACAAGAAAAAGAAGACTAGAAACTACATAAACAAACACACAATAGGTCTTTGTCTATTCCAGCTAATGACCATGCACACCCTAGTGGCAAGCACATGAGACAGAGTCCAGATTGCATTGAAATTCTTCCATATCTAAGTGAATGCTCCAAAGCCTTCAACAAGTTGCATTCCAAGCTTTGAGTAATTGTGTGCAACCTGAGTCATTAAAGCATCCCACATGGCTCTTTAAAGGCTACTTGAGTTCCAATGCTCATTTACAAGGACTTGATATTCGAGTGATCCATATAAGCCAAAGGGAGTCTCTTCTAGGAATGTTCTACACTATTCTATGCTTATAAAAAGACTTAGGAAGATTAGACCCCAAAACACTAAGTATGATCCAATGGCCTAGGAGGATCTAGAATTGGCTGAGTACCTCAAATGTGATGGTTAATAGATAGAATGCAGTCCCAAACCTCATGAGTTTGAAAACAAAAAAAACCCCATGTACATAGGTGTTTCTTCATCACCCAATATGCAACAAATGCATAGTATGTCTATACTTGGGGCAATACAAACTCTCCAAGAATTAATTGCCACAGCACTGTGCCAAACTGACCATGTAAATGTAGCCTCATTTTGTGGATTGATTTTATGCCACACACAATTATCTATTCTAGAGATAAAAATGGCTAGAAGATGACCATTCCATTTTGATGGTGTGGATCAATTCAGAATCTGTCTAGACACTTCTTTCCAATAGAAGTGGTATAGTTCATGAGTGAGGTGCCGTCAACCTATTGCCATCTACAAGGGGCGAAAATAAAGGAATGCAATGCGCTTGCGTACATAGGAACTGGAGACCGATTCCTTCCCCTCCTAATTTGGACCACCCTCATTCTACGTATGATACCTCTATATATTATTGTATCAGCAAAGACTTGAAAGAATTTGAGCTCCTTGAAGAGAGAGCCAATTGCCGCCCGAGGAACCCTTCCAAAGAGGGTCAACACTAGAGGATGTGGCTGGCCAAAGATGACCAAGTAATAGCTAGCTTGCCAAACAATTTCTAAGGTTGTTGACTTGTTGTCATCAACTTTTTGGAACAAGTCAATCCAGTCGTCCGCACAAGCCTAATTTTGTTGGATGGAGAAGTAAATCAACTATTGCTATGGAAACTTGGAGATGAGGTTAATCTAATGATTTTAGTCTAGATCAGGAAACAATTGGGTTACCTATTCTCAAGACTTGAATGTGTGGGCTTGGCACTACAAGAGAAAGGGGTGTTTTAAGTGAATTTTAAAGTATAGTCCTAGACATAAGATTATAAATAATGACCTTTAAGAAGATTTTCAGTAAAAATTTATTAGAAATACATGTGTTTCTAGTAAAATTTTATTGAAAATCTTCTTAAAGGTCATTATTTATAATCTTATGTCTAGGACTATACTTTAAAATTCACTTGAAATACCTTTTTTTCTTGTAGTATGAGAATTCCAAAAGTCCCCTATTGTACAAAGGTCGTTCAACACTAGCTTCCAAGCCCTGCCAATTGAAAGGTTGAAGGAGGAACCAATAAACCATGTTGTCCACTATATGCTTGTGCTTAGAATTTTGTCCAAGTTAGAGAATGGGATAGCCTCAACATGTTTAGCCAAGGTAGATGATCCCCTTTGAGTCACAAAGTTCAATTAATGAAGATGATTGGGATGACTCCTTGATAACGTAAAAATATTCGGCAGAAAGGGTTGATTGCCAAATGATTTCTACCAGGCTTTGGACTAGATTTTCCTTCCTTCAATTTTGCAGGTTTAAAATCCGGCAAGTTGGTTGTGGATTGTGTTTTTAGGCCTAGAGATTGGTAGGCTGAGGGCAAGTTTGTAACAAAGCTAATTTGGAGTCAAGGCTTGAACAAAAAGAATCCTCTTAGGCGTGGAGACTTTTGACTTTCCACGCATGATTTTGTCTATAGTATTGGGTAATTCATTGTAACTTGGTGAAGAAAGGGCTCGTTGAAGGCATTAAAGTCCAAACTTGGCGGATTCCAAGACTTGCCTTGTCTAAATACAACAAAGACATCATCCATTTACTAGGCCGACATAGAATGTGGGCCAATTCTAGAAAGAAAAAGATAGAACAATGATCATATCTAGAGTTAATCCCCTCAAATACAATATTTAAGAATCTTCCTAGGGCTATCTATGGAATTGTAAAAGATATAACACCTGTCCAATCTTGTCATAAGTCAAGCCCCATCATTGCGTTAATAGTTCTATAAATAAGATAAAATGGGAGTTGTCACTGGTATTCAACAACCTAGATAGTCTCTTTAAGAACATTGAAGAGAAGACATTCTCGGAATAGAATTATTTTGCCACAAATATTTGATTTGTCACTACGACGCTCCACCATGTTAAAGTTTCCCAAAATAATCCATTTGCAATGAGATGGAATTTCTCGTGTCATTGTTTTCTATAAAACTTGATGTTCATGAGGTTTGTGCAGGGCATAAATTTTGATGAAGTCAATATTACCTCCTAGAATGCATTAGAGTGTGAGCGACTGAATTTTACCACCAAAAAGGGATCCAAACTGTGTGATGAGTTTGATCCAATAGGGAGAGATAAGGCAGCCACCCCACCTTTTCCTACGTTGGTGCCATTAGTAGTGTAGCCTAGTTGGGCCTTTGTATAAAATAAAGTCGTCCTTGGCCATAATTGACGCCCTAAATTCATTGCCCCCATCCCTGAAAGTTTATATTCATGTATGAATAGCATATCAACCGACCTCCTTTGTATAATTTTTAAGCAAATCAATGGTCAAATGGTCATTTAACCCTCTAGCATATTGAGATAAAATCTATAGCTTCATCTATTAGTTGGATTAGGAGATTGATGAGTGTTTCCTTTGCAATTTGGCACTATGGTTTGCTTGTATTCCAGGCATCAAGGCTTGTATTGGTTGTAACTAGTTTGACTTGTACTTGTAGTAATTGATCTTGGTCCCCTCAACACTTTTGTGCGAGAGCTTTAATCATATGAAGGAACTACTCCGCATTAATCGGAGAGGTTGAAGATGATGGGTTGCCTTGAGGCCAAGCCGAGGAATTCTTTGCAATATGATTGAATAATCTAATGGCAAAAGAAGATATGATACTTGATGGGGAGAAAGTAAGGTGCGACAAGACTCAAAGCTTAGAGAAATTTGGTTGGGCATCTTCAGGGCTTCAGTCAAATGTTGGAGGTAGAATTCTATTTTTTGGTCAACAAAAAGCTTGTGTTGTCGCTACAACTACTTGGTCTAAATCTCCTCGGATCAATGCCTTATTGTAACCCTTGTCTTGTAACAATGGTAAGTTGTTTGCGATTGGTATAGCGACGATTCCATCAACATGTGATGGTAAGGTGGAAGTTGTTTGTTTGATGGATGGCTTGGGCATCTACTGCAAATCATCAAAATTCACATATCGATGGTTGGTTTTGGTAGTTGAAACACTAGTGATTAAAGGTGGAATGTGTCTTGATAGTTGAGATGGTAATTCAATGTCCATAGGCTTAACATCATCAAGTGCAAAAGGTTTCTTAGGGTTGTTAAGGTCAAAGATGTGTAGGGGGTTGTGGTATGGTATTAGGGATGGAAGTAATGGTAAATGACAACTAGCCTAAGGTTGGATGTAATTTGTAATTAGAGATCTACTACAGGCCAATTGCAATCTGCCAAAGGGTACATGTTGGGAACCTAAGGTGTTGTAATGAGTTTATGATCCTACCTTGGATGAAACTAGGTGCTCACTCTGTCGATCCTTGCCTTTACGTCTTTTTTTGGCCAAAATTCTATGCTCCCAATAGTGACTTGAACTCTCTAAGGTTTGGGATCTTGTTGAAGGACATTCGTGCCTTGTGTTTTATACTAGCATGAAGCCATCTTCATCTGGGGTCGGTTGAATGACTCCTAGTGTAATTGTGACAGTTATAATGCTTGTGAAGGTTGTTTGTTGATCATGGAGGGTTGCCAAATTGACTACCAACATTAACAGGGTTATCTTCAAAGAATGCTATGTGCGCATCCTAGATACAACCATATCAATTGTTAGATCGATTACTAGAGGGAGTCTCTAGATTAGGATTGACTTTTATGATCTATAAATAAATTTTTACTACAATGAGAGGGGACTTAATAGCTGAGATACTACAACTGAGCGTATTCACACACAACTGAGATCTATATTATTCCACCTATGGCATCTAAGATGTGAATTTTGGATGTCCAATATGTTGATAAGCCTAGAGCAACACAAAATTGATGGCACTAAGAACTGGATTGGAGATATCTATGGCAAGAACCATATCCAAGAGTCAAGCAATGGATGTAGAGAACGATATATATATTCTAGTGGAATATTTTGGAGAACTAACCAACAAGGGAAGAAAGTGCCTGAGGATTTGTAGGGATTGAATGATGGTTGCTAGTGTTGATATACAACTTCTTCTCTAGGAGATTTATAGAGTTGGAGATTGATTACTTTGCAGACTGCACCACCGATGTTGAGTTTATCGTTGTGAAGGCCGTAATGAGCATCTTCATAGAAGATCACATAGTTAAGTGCAAGTATTTTGCTAAAGTCCTCAAGCCACATTTTGATGAATGTCGTCCTTGTTTTTTTCCCTACAAAACTTGTTGTAACTATATTGTCCCATTGTAAATGTGAGCGTTATGTAAAACATGTGCTTATATGTTATTTGAATGGATTTTGATATTAGTATAGTGAAAAAGATGACATTTCTTGAAGTAGCTTCAAGATAACTTCTTCTCACCAATATGATGAGCCAACTATAAAGAAGAGGAAACTACCCAAGAGCTTCATCAATTTGATGTAATTTTCGTTGTGTTTTTTCTGAGTCTCAAGATGAAAAGCCTCAATCGGAGCATGGATTTGAGGGTTTTTTGTCACAACTGCTGGATCAACTTCATCTACCACTGAACCTTGCACCATCACATGAGCATCCGCATGAAAAAGCTAGGCCTTTTTGGCACCAAAGCAACCTCGTGTGGAGCAACGATGACACAGGAACATTTAGCATGACGCTTGGACATTGGTAATTTTATTACAAGTTGGATGTATTCAACCTGACAACAAAGAAGTAACATTTGAATGTTGTTTTCAGGTTTTGAATGACAATTAGTATTATCATATGGTCATGGCTATAAAAAAGAGTCATGGCTACCAACAATGGACTACAAGAGAATGGGGAGTTTTAAGTACTGTCCTAGACATCACGTCTTTTAAGTAACGTCTTTTAAGTAGGGTTTTAAGTAAAATTTTACTAAAAAGACTGTGTTTTTAGTAAAATTTTACTTAAAACCTTACTTAAAAGACGTTACTTAAAAGACGTGATGTCTAGGACAGTACTTAAAACACCCCTTTCTCTTGTAGTGATGGTTTGAAGGATTAATTAACCTTTTAACTAAGGCTAATCATGCAAATTACATTGTAACCACTATCATAGGTATCCTCAAGTTCTTGTAGGTGGAGTGATATTTTTTTGAAACTCTACTTTTTACTTCTAATAAGAAATTGACAAGTCTTAGTTTATTTGTTTTTGTGTTTAGAAGTGTTTCTAAATCTTCATTTGAGTGTATGAAGTTGAAAGATAGAAGGTTGGAGATATTTTACCTTTTTATTGAGTTTAAAGGGCCTGTGGCTAAATGAAAGGATAGATAGGATTGTAGAAAGGTCAAAAGGGATAGTCAATTAGCAAAAAATGCACATGTGGCTTAAGCATAAACTGATGTGGCCCCTTGTAGAAGGACCAAGAGTCTCGGTTTTGTCCTCCTTCAAAGTTAGTTGGGAGAGTATCATGTGTTCGGAGAGTCAAATCATGGTGTATATTATGAATTTTTGAATGAAATTTTGGAAGTTTTTTTTTATTGTTGTGATTCTAAAAAGCTATAACTTGTACTATTTTGAACTTTGATGAAAACTTTATGCTTGATAGAGTGAGAGAGGATGAATTGCCAACTAATTTTGAAGGCAGTAGCTTCGAAGATTTGTAGAAATGTGGCTATAATGCTTTTGAATTTGAAATTTGAATGAGTTATGTATTAAAAATTTATCTTTCTATGAAAACTTAAAATTCTTGATTTGAACTTCTTTTTTAAAGTTATAGGCTTAAAATAGAGTGGTGTTGAGTTGTGTTGGAATTGAAGAAACAAGACTTGGACCAGCTATAAAAGTCAGACAAAGAAAAGTTTTGATTTCAAACTTAAAAGGGCTATAGAACTTTATGTTAGCTTTCTAAAAAGCCATCATAATATTAGTTTTAGATTAGAATATAAAATTTATAGGCTTAGGAATAAAGGGGTGTTGAGCTACCATTGAATTGAAGAGAGGAGAATTTTAGCGGCCATAAAAGTTGGACAATAAGAGATTTAAACTTGAAATTTTGAAGGCTAATAGACATTTGTGTTAGCTTTTTAAAAGCTATCACACCTTTTGTTTGGATTTTTTAATCAACTTTGGCACTCATTTGAATTTCGGATCTACTTTCTTAGAATTTCATGCGGCTTGTATTCGACTTATACAATTTCTTTATAGATTTATAGTATTTAATCTTACTACACGACATCATACAATGCATATACATGGTATTTTTAAGTATTTTTATGACTTCAAATATTTTACAAGGTATATAATGACGGTGTAGCTCCATGAATTCACTGCCTGAAAAAGATCTATCCTCCCTGACAGTATCTTTGTACAAGACTGTCTCTAGATCTAAGTACAATTAGACAAAAAATTAACTTAATCTAAATAGTGATTTAGAGTTAGAAAGAATGCTAAGTAGCTAGTAGTACATAAATGAGTAGTCCACTATAATCTTAGAGATCACCACTTGCACTATCAAGTGTGTTCAATTCTAAACCAAAAATTGCACTTTCTCAAATATAATGATGTTCTTTGCAGAATTTTTTTTATAGAAAAACCAAAATTGAACCGCCTCCAACGACCTTCATCGATGCTTCCATCCTCAGGAACAACTAAGAAGCTTAGAATTGCAAGCCTTGATGCAGCAACTTTGAGTTTCTGTCAAACGAGGATTCCAAAAAAAGACTCCACTTTATAAATCAGTTCTTATAAGTTTTCATACACTTCAAAAATTGACATAACAAATTGGGAAACTAGATTTTCTTAACAAATTTTAGACATGTTGAGGTACAATTACCATTCTTCTAAAAAGTATTTTTTCAAAAAACTTAAATAAATTTTAAATATTTTTAAGTTTTAACTCAAATTTATCGGTGGAAAAACTCTTAGTATGAGTACAAAATCTTCAAGACTCTTTATTCAAGTAAATGAGGATTTTTATTAGAATTTTATATTTAAAATTTTAAAACTTTATTGACTAAAATTATTATTGATTGAAATATGCTTTCAAGTGGTTATGTTTTTTATAATTCACTCTAAAATTCTCCAAAAAATTCAAAAGAAATATTTGGGATCATATTTCAATCAACAAAATTTCATTCAATAAAATCTTTCAATTCATAAATTTTAGTACAAAGTTTCCAAAAGAGTTTTCATGCCACTCATTGAAGAATCTTGAAGATTTTGTATTTGTGATAAAAGTTTTTTCACTAACAAATGTAGGTTAATTTTTTTTTTAAATTTTCTAAATTTTTTTTAACTCATTCTACAAAAGTATGTTTACTTGTATCTCAAAATGTCCACTATTTTTTGAAAAAATATAATTTTTTAATTACTTATGACAATTTTGTAAACAAAATAATTTTTAGAATCAATCACAAACCATGGTTTTCTCATTTCTTAATTATAAAATTACATTGAAATTTGATTTGCACCATAATGTTGTAAATTATCACACATACATGATGGAATTTTTATATTGTTTTAGTATATATTATTTTGTATTCCCTCCATCCCAAAATAATGTTCTAGTTGGCCTCACAATTTGTCCGAAAATGATCTTCCTCCTGTGACATGGAAGAAGAGCTTGCAAAATGAAACACAATGTTTGTAAAGAAATTCCTCCCTAATGATGAGTGCGCATGTTATTTTAAACTCCTAAACGTCTAAAGTCTTCTCCAAAATTGACGATTTGAAAAAAATCATTATAAAGTATTACTCCATATTTGAAAGAATATTTTGGAATTGATATCCAAACGGAAATATTAGATTTTGAGTTTTAGATTCCATCCATACGGTTAGATTGACCAATGCTCTCACCAATATTTTTTATGAATTTTAAAAGGAAAATTTCAGAATTCCTTCAAATTTTGATTACAAGCAAAATATTATCATTTTTTGAGTGAAATTTGTTGGAATGGATTTGAAAGGAGTTTCTCTTGGCATGTTGATTTTTTGAATTTTTTGTGATCTTTACATCTATGACCTCATTTTTGCATATCCAATTTTGAATTAGATTTAATGCAATTTTGACTTGGTCTACCACTTGACATACTTCCACATTTGTAATTTTAGAAAAATATGTATTCTAGTAACACCAAATCCAACCAATAGATAGGACAAGAACTTGATAAAGTGTCACCATAAATCAAGATGACTTTCATCTAGGCAGCGACAAGCAAGAAATAAGGATATGAATATGTTCACTATCCAAAAATTGGACGTCGGAGTGCTTAAGGGTTAATTAGAAATAGTCCATTGTTGACCAGTGATTCTAGACTTTCCCTATAGCCATTATAGCACAACAGGGTAGTTAGGCTCAATTTTCGATGGAAACTAGATGTGATGCCCCAACCAAACAATGAAAGCAAGCTTAGCTTATATTACATAGGTATTTAGTTCCTCGTAGCTCGATCCCCTCAATTTGTATTTTAATGACCCCTCTGTACAATAGGCCGACATAGACTTCCAAAGTAGACAATACTACTGCACAACAATAGAAAATCTCCACAGACAACACGAGAACTAACAAAATGATTGGTTAACAGTGTTTCTTAAAAATGCCCCTCCAAATCCAATTTTCAAGTGCTCAAAACTTATTTATAACTCAAATTTGAAGACTCTAGGAGTGCATCAAAATCTTCATACACATCAATTTTTTTTTAAATTTATCTTTTTTACCTTAATCCGATCTTAATCCAATCCAATTAGTCTACCAAGAAGATCATTTTGAAATGGAGGGAGTATTTGATATGCATTTTCATCACTTTTTCTTTAGAATTTTCAAAATTCACAATAACAATATCTTTATACTTTCACAGAAAAATGAAACAAATTTTTGTAACTTTCATCTGTGGGAAACTATTGAAGTTTGAGAGAGAACATCAGGGAAGTACCCCTCATTGCTTCAATATTGTTGAAGAACCATTTCAATAGGTTAACAATATAGTATTGAAAGTATATTGTTCCAATACTACAAATAATAATGCAACAATATAATTTCAATAGGAGTACTGCATTTTTATAAAAGTATATTGCTTCAAGTACTGCAACAATACACTTTCAATATTATACTGTTAACCCATTGAAATAGTGGTGGCTTTTTACAACTTGAAGTTGTATCCATCCTTCCATCCTTCCATCCTTCCATCCTTCCATCCTTCCATCCTTCCATCCTTCCATCCTTCCATCCTTCCATCCTTCCATCCTTCCATCCTTCCAGGGTTGACCAATTTGTCCATCATTTTCAACGTTCTGCCAGTTTATTTGAACATAAGCCTTGTCTCTGCCTACCAATTTTCAGGAGCCTTATCACGTGAACGACGGTCGGTGGATTACGAAGACTGCAGATTAGAGGTGCTCAGAAACTGCCACATCGTCGAGATATGAGGTAGTGGCCGTTACGAGGGCTTCATCCTTATTGAGACTGAAAAAATTATCGATATCTCAAAATTCAGCTTGCAAAGAAACAGATGATTTCAAAATCCATGCTCAAGTTGACAACCAGATTTTCAAAAAGAGTTCGATTTTGCTAGCTCACGGTGAACACAGACGATACGAAACCTCGAGCCAGCTGATCTTGGTGTACATATGATACACTTCCCAGGAGACAAAATTGACGCTCAATTCCCAGCTACTCACTGTGTTGCCATTGCCAATGCATACTACTTTTCTGCATCCTCAAAACCGTCAGGTCCTCACAATGCAATCGGAGTGCCCCAGAATTTAAAAAACGTCTCTACCAAATCTACGCTTCACTGACAGTGGTTTTCAACATCACCTGTGAATCTAGTCACAAGAACGACCAGCACTATTTACACACCAACTGCCATGATCAACAAGCTTCACCCTCCTGCCGCCCAATTCTGAATACCCTTGAATGCTGAATTACCCTTGAATGCGATATGTGCCACAAACTGAAACCCAATGCAAAATGTTGTAAGCAATAACGCAATGGAACAAGTGAGAAGGCCGCAGGCATGCAAAAACAGAAACACAAGATTGATACTAAACAAAGAGAAATCACAGCTCAAGAGTCATTTCTCTGTTCTATTCTTATCATGAATTACATGCTTCATATTCCATTCCACCAGCGCATCCGCTCCCCTTCTAAAGAAGGTAACAAAATCAATTCCCAAGAGAAACAGAGACCATGAATTATCACCTGGACTTCCACCCGTCAGGTGGCGCAGATGGGAGGGATGGTGACCGAGATGGGCCGATGCTTAAGCTTGTGGGAGTCCATGCCTTGCTTATAAGCCAACGCATCCGCCACCACACAAGACTGGAGCGCCAGTTTGGCGCGACCTCCACGAGGCAAGCCTTTGGACTGGTCCATGGAGATGGAAAAGTCCTGCATTTCCGACATGAAGCTGTCGAGGTTGAGGCTCGTGTCCACGCCGGGCGACGCCACTTCCGAGCTGGCCGTGGAGCTCCGAGGGCTCACGGACGAAGCTGTTGGACTCCACTTGTTTCGACTTGATTTAAAGGGAGTGAAGCGGTGCCAGAAGTACGTGGGGGACGAAGACGCGGAGCCTGAAGTCGAAGATCCTGAAGTTGGGGAGCCGGAAGAAGAGCTCCCCGTTGGGGTGGAGGGCGAGGAGGACGTTTTCTGCGTGGACATGGTAAAGATGGTCTTGGTGGAGCGGCCGTTGCTTCGCATCCGGACCGCGTGACACGAGAGGTGCTTGTTGTAGTAGCGTGCGCCCCGCATCACCCTCCTGCAACCGTTTAATCCCCGTTTAGTGCGTGATATCTACACTCAGACCTCTTTCATCCGACTACTACTAGGGTGGGTCTCCAAAACAGGAAAATGTCAAGTTTGGAATTTTGGATGTGCAGCAAGTGTGCTATCTGGTGACAAATTCGCAGCATATTCTACAATGTTGTCTCGAAACGAGAAGGTTGTATTACAAAGGATTTAGCGAAGTTCTCACAATTTGATCTTATAATGGATTCAAAGAAACTCCTACATGGACATCTAAACATACAGTCCCTTAATTGTAGCTTCGTCCAACTGACTTTTAAGTGAGGTATCAAGACATTCTTTGGTACTGGGAGGACGCACAGTCCCTACCACTATGGCCGTGGATTACAAAACACCATGTAGCTAAGAGTAAATAGAATTAAAATGGGCCATATACTACGATTGGGTATTGACTGTTGGGTTGTTAGAAGATCCGTCTCACTGAGGGTTTGTGAAGTTTTATTACGCATGATGCCTTCTAACTCATAATGACGATTTTGGTTTACAGAACTTGGTGATTTGATTCCAAGGTGATAGGACCCCAGTCTCAAGAAAATTCGGACTCGCACATTTTCGTGTTCTCTTCACCGTTCGGTTCCCCTTGAAGGGATTCAATTGAATGGCGAGAGAATTTTATTACCTGTCGAAAACTGCATATGTAGCCTTGAGAGCTGCAAGCTCTCGCACGATCACCGTTCTAGCTCGGGCACCGGGAGCTATGCGCACTGTGAGCTTCACCTGCACCCCAAATGTTACCAATCAGAACACCTTCAAGCATTCAAGTAAGCTTATTGAGGCTCAAACTCCAAACAAATTGTCGGCAAAAACGGTTGAAGCATGTGCAAGGCACTTTGGAGACAAAGTGCCAATGACACAGGTCTAGGAAGTACTCTTACATTCTTCTTTTCACATTCGGCTCGTCTACCGCTATCAGACAAGGTCTTTACAAATACGTCCGTGATCTTCTGCACCTCCGATTGCAGAAGCTTCGGACTCACGCCCACTAATGGGTCGGTGTTGGCCACCACCTTATACCCCACTGCAATTCCATTCCATTCAAACGATCAGACGTGTCCTACTATTCAGAAACAAATAGAAAACCTATAAATACTCTTAGCGGAACTCAATTTGACCGCAACGTCGGATGCAACACAACAAGTGACCAGTTATTCAACAATGGACCTAAAACCCTAAACCTGAAGAAAACATGGGTAGCATCTCCTCCCCATCTCGATCTACTTCAGTTACTCGCGATGGAGAGGCCACTTCAATTCCTTGAAATGGGAAGGCCCAACTCATCGCACATGCTCTAAACAGAATCGGATTTCTTCAATTTCAGTTGCAATATTCTCGGTTAAATACCAAACATTTACACCCTGAATTCTGTACTCTGGCTACTTGGGGTCCAAAAATGAGACTATAACATACTTTAATGCACAATTGACAAGTTTGTAGTAGATTCCAGATTGCTGTATCATTCAGAGGCGGACATATTATTAAAAAGCTCTGAGACTGTGAGAAACGGGACTCGTCGTACTTGGAGTGGAGACATGCTTGAGGACGCCGAGAATGACAATCTCGTCGCCGTTCTGCACCGCCACGTTGATCGCCCAGTCCAGCGCCACTAACTTGGTCAGCTTCTTCTCCGCATCCACGATGATGACCACGATATTTTTCGGAGCTTGCGCTGCGGACGCATCCTCGGTCAGCACGAGTGCACCCGCCGCCACAGAGTCGTCCGCTTGCGACTGCGCCTCCTCCTCGCGGTGCTCTAGAAACTCGTAGCTCTCAAACTTGAGAGAATTCGGCTTCTTCTTCGGGGATTTCGACTTCAAGCTGTCGAAATCCAACGACTGCGTCATGCGGGTTGGCGTGTACTGGTTCCCCTTCACCCCCGTGCGCACGGTGACGAACGAGACGGAAGGTTTGGTGACGTCCACGGAGAGCGACTTTTCCAGGAGGAGCGACTGCATGGGGTGCAGAATCTCGTGCGTGGGGCTGTAAATCGTGTCCAGACTCATCTGCTTGACGGGTGTGGAGATACTGGGCCAGGGCTCCGTGACGCCGGAGAACGTGCGACGAAGCGTGCGACGCGAGCGCGGCGTAAGGCAGCTGTCGCTGTCGTAGTTCACCTTCCTCCCCGCAGGCTTAAAAGCTCGGCTGGCGGAACGAACCACTGTGTCGACGCTCTCATCGCCCTCGGAGATGTGACGCAATCCGGGAGCAGGGGCCGTCGTCTTCGGCGGAGTGCGATGCTGGACGTCGTCGTCTGGCCACTGGTACACCGGACGCACGGCGCTGGAGTCGCTGGACCACGAGTAGGACTGTGTTCGCCGCGACCTCGCGGTGGTCTTCGCAGGCGCCATGGCTGCCTAATTCGCACTAACTCTAAGTACAACCCACAACTAACACTGATCTCTACCAGGGTTTTAGACCCTCCTTTCACAATCACGGCGCTCAGGGTATGTCAATCGAACCTGTCGATAAATCGCACCTCCACTACTTCGAAACTGCAACAATTGGGAAAATTGGAGCGCCTTAGCACCAATCTGCCAACAACCCCCGCAGTGACAACTCTTAAAACTACATGCAATTTCTGAAACCTCAGTCCCAAACGACTCCACAAAACAAATACCTCCCAACAGCTAGAGAAAAACACTTGAATAATTTAAGTTTGAACGCAATACATGGTTACAATCGATCAGCTGTCTTTTGCGTCGACAGGTGGCTGCGCTCGGAAATGCTGAGAACTTCGAGACATTCTGGCAACGTTCTAAGGTACGACAATTACGAATTCAATCAACAATAAATCCTGAAGCGATTAAGCTGTTACTACTCCACCTACCTACGCTACCTTGCGACCTCTCCCCTGCGCTCGGGTCGGCGCTCAAGTGCAGCAATTCGTTCTCAATCACGAGCGTCAGCCCCTGCGTGCAACGCGATGCAATATATAGCGATCGCTCGTCTAAACTTTGAATTCGTCTGGACTGGATTGTAGAAGGTCGGTCCGTCATCAGCGCCAGTCCCATTCCAAATTTAAGCAGCATTCAAGGGATGCCTCCACAACGAAGCTGAGACCCGTCTCTAGCTAGCTAGCAATGCAGCTTCCTGGAAGAAGACCTCACCCACGACTTAATTTAATCTGAACCGAGCCTTCCTGTCGAAATTACTCTGGGCAATAAATTACTCTTCCTGTAGCAGAATCTGTCTACGCGAGGTGGATGTGGAACTGTGTCGTTATTATGTTTTTCTCAGAATTAGCCAAATGGGAAGTTGAGAACCTCCACTTGAGGCCAAATGCACTTAATGCAGAGCTGGATTCTTCACTTCTTCTGCGCTATTTATTGTTTCCAACGCATATTTAAGTTAGCTCGTTTTGACTTTGGGGAGATAGCAGCACATCCCATTAGGACAAGTGAGGTTCTGCGAGGAACTGAATCAGGCGGGCTACCGTAATTGATAATTAAGTGCAGGGGATGCCAAAAAACTGAAAGCGGAGGTGTTCATTATGTTGTTTTGTTGATTCCCCCCCCCCGCCATATTTTTAACCCTTAAATGTTGAGGCAGATGTTTTGTGGCCAATGAATGACAAGAGAATCTCATGTGTAGGACATAAGTGCAACTATTCATCCTCCAAATTTTGTGGGAAAAGGAAAGGTCATCTACAGTAGCTTGACTTCCCAAAAGTGCTTTTGCATTATTTTAATCCAACAATTCACACAGTATCAAAAGAGATGATTTTCACGGTTATGAACTTGTCGTTTAAGGGTTAAGAAGTGCAATATAAAATATTATAGTGGTGCTTCAAATTTCAACATCCATCCACATATTGGATAGAAAATATTACATCAACACATATTGTATGACTATAATTTTGCTTTCATCTACAATCTAGTGATTACATCCAAAAAATTTGGCAAATTTTTTGCCATTTTTTAGCCAGATTATTTTTTCTAGTGCAACCTGGCACCAGAAAGTTAAAAATTAAAAAAATTAAAAAAATTAAAAACTATTGGGGTCCCTCTTTTTATTCTTGCAGTGAAGTCTTCTTAGCTTGTGTCAAAAATAAAATAAAATAAAATAAAAATGAAGCGGAGGATTCATTGCCACGGAGGGAGATGGACGGAGCCACGGAGGGCACTCCAAGTGGGTTGTGGCTCCTCCACGTCCGCCAGGCGAGCTGCTGATATTTGGTCTAAAGTGAGGAGTGCGGACGGAGGGGAGAACCGGTGGGGTCACGCCCGGGCACCCGGGACCACGTGTGCAAAGGAGGGGCTTCACCAACTGTACAAAAGTGCATGGCAAGGAATTGCAGCAATCTGAGGACGCCAAATCAGGAAAAACAGTCAAAGATAATTGTGGCTGGACCGGGTGGGTGGGTCCGCGAGGGGGGCCCGGCCCCTGTGAGGGAAGAGTCTGTTTTCGCCACCTTGCTGCTCCACAGTCCATCTGTCTGTCTCACTGTTGCTGAATCCTGTTGCCCCTGTTGCAAATAGCTTAGCGTAGCTTCCAAGTTCCAACCACCGGGTGACCCTGGATTCCAAGGTCTGACCCCCTGAAAGGCCGGGCGGGTAACCGTGCAAAAGCGGCGATGGAATCTCCTATTACCGTGAGAGTGCAGATCAAATTGAACTACAGCATTGTATTCAAGTGACGTTGCTTGTGCTGGAATCGCGAAGTTTGGTGCCATACCAGAATGGGCCGGGGTGAACTGACCCCCTCGCTCGTACCCCTGGGAAAACCCTGAAATTTTTTATTTTCCATGCATAAATTCTTTTTGCAAATTCTGAATTCATATTTGCAATCAGAGGCCCCAAGTTAGCTAGGGGGAGTTTAGAAAATAGATTTTACACGGCACAAAATAGGGGGCTTTTTTTTATGTGCACCCCGGATGGACTTTGGCAGTACGAGCGAGGGGGTCAGTTCAGCCCAGCCCCAGAATGGGAATGGGAATGGGAGAGTCACTCAAAAGGGACACCAAAGCCCAGCCCCACACCCCACACCCCACAAATTTATTTATTTTAATAATAGTTTTATTTACTTTTCATTACCTCTGACCAAAAAAATATAGAAAAATCTATCATATTCATTTTTCATTATTCCAAGACCATGTATCTTTTTTTAACCCATATGCAATAAAATTGATATGGGATATGTAACCATTTGTAATATTTGTGTGCAATAGCTATATGTATATCATATATTGTACCCATAGATCGTACTCATATCCAAATGTCAATATTTATATATAATATCCATATTCATATTTTGTAATGCCCTTGCATGTGTGTCTATATACATATTTGTATCAACATATTGATGTACACCATATATTGAGGGGTTGTAAGAAAAATATTATAAGGGGTCTAGTTGAGTAAAAAAAATTAATACTTGGAGGGCAAGAAGGTTGTCTCTTTTCATGAGATAGTGAGATAGTATGGAGAGAAGGTAGTAAGAAGATGAACATTAAATTTGAACACTTGATGATTCAAAAGCCACTAGAGATTATAAAATCAATGTAGACCCCCAAAATGGATAGGATAGGCAAGTATTGAAATAATATCAAAGCTTTTGACAAAATACTTAAAACTCATTGTCACTATGGTCATCACATTCACAAAGTTGTGGATGAGGGTAACATACTTGGGAAAAAAATGCATTGCATTTTCATCATGCCAATTCAAATGCCACCTTTTGCAATCACTAGGTGCACTATAGCTTTGATGAGTATCATTTCCTACTATTGATGCCACAAGCTATCGAAAAAGGTGGAAACTATACATGTTTGAGTCTAAACTATGAAGGAGAAGCCCAACAATCAATCTAACCTTGCAAATGCTAATTCAATATTGCAATCTAGTGATTCAATCAAACTATGTTTGAACTCTCAAAACATTTCCAAATACTAATAGTCAAATGTCGGAAAACTTCGCAAGCATAGTAGACGTGCTCTTGGACATGTTCTAGAATGACAAACTTGGTCATTCCTTGGATAGCCAATGACTAGTATGAACTCCCCTGCTCCAAATTGCCAAGTGCAATTTGTCAACCTACATGCAAGCTTACATCTATGGAAGACCTCCAACTTCAATTCTTGCATGCAAATGTTGTTCACAATGAGGACATGGTCATTTAAAACAACAAACAAGCAATTAGTTTGGCTACTACAAGATACAAAATAACTCTATTTTGAAACAATCCCATTGGCATCACTACTGACTCCATGTAGCAAGATTGAAGGTAGTGATGACTATGTATAAAATTGTTGTTTGGATATTGTGCCTCTAATACATCGAAGAAATTCATTCTACCATTTTTTCATAATATAGCACTCTCCAAAATAAGCCACACCATCAATGCTATGGTTTTCTTTTGTGGACCACTATGTGATACCCACAAAGTTTCCAAAAAATTAAAATGGATTAAAACTTGACTTTCTCTATTCACTAGAAGTATGCAAAATTCATTCATCGGACACTTGTTGTCCACAACATCCTTCCTAAGTCAAAGTAATTAGTCTCTTTGGATTGCCCCTGTAAAAGGGTCTAGTATGGCTAAAGAATTGATGTGTAGAAGTTCAATACTTGTCTCCACATGGTGTCCAAACAAAATAAAAAATTGTAGGCAACAAAATTTAGACTCGAGATGGATGAAAAATTTATGGGCAATGCAACATGCACAAGGAAAGTTATAAACTAATGAGAAGTCATAAATGTTTAAGACCTCACTTATATAATTGTCATGACTTCAAGAGCTTTGAAATTGAGATTGAAATATAGGTAGAAACAAATTGTTTCTCCCACAATGACAATGAGTGAAGATGACTCAAAATGAATACAAAAGCAATTGGAGGAGGGCCTAAAGTTAGGATAGTTCACAATTTGATTTGAATGTCTATGGTTGTGAAGAAAATTTGAGGGAAGGGATCACTAAAAGCACCATTAAGGGCGATTGACAATTGGGGAGTGGGCCCAATTTATTGTCCATGGTGAAGCCCAAATTGGTAGAGTCATGGAAATGGAAAGTAGCACATCTACACAAGTCAATGTACAAAGAATGAACATATAAAGGGGAGGATGTTTTTAGTACCCTTAGTATGTGCTTCCAACTTCAAAATTCATAACTAATTTTATGAAGGCCCTCCAAAATAAAAACAACTTGGAATAGATGCCAATTCCATTTATCTTTCTAGGAAATTTTATTGAAAACCTTTCAAGAAGTCAAACTTCTCCAAATTGCACATTAGCTTGTAAATGGCCATTTTATGAATAGACCTCTGACCTTATTACACTTTGGTTCATGACCTCATAATCCTCAGTGAAAGCACCTAAATGTGTCTTATATTTTTGAGTGAATAATCATTCAATATGTGAAAAACTCAATCAATATAATTAAAGTCATACACACTAATCCAAATATTGGTGTCAACATGGGTTGTTAACAAAAGATATGGAATAATTTACATCCTTGTCAATAACTATATTTGTATGCACATCTATGCAAATATCCATGTTGTTGGATTTTTTTTGCAACAGTGGGTCCAACTTGACTCCCAAATTTCAGAATTTTAATATTTTGTACCTCCTAACAATCAATTTTAGAAAATGGTTTGGTTGGTATTTTTTGAAGGATAAATTAAACTAACATATGACATGCAAAATGATTGGTTTGCCTTGTTGGAATTGTTGAATTTAAAATAAAAAATCATGTAAAGACAAATGGAACAAGTGGGAAAGAGAATTGAAATTTTATTTTTTTGAAAAGTGTAAATTTGTTATGAATATTTGAAGTCACCTTACTCACCTAAAGCAACAACAACATATTCAAACATGGCCATAATATTTCTCAATATAGCCATAATATTTCTAAACATGGCTACAACATTTCTGAACATGGTCACATCATGAAGGCCTACCCAAGTTGCTTTACTTGAAGAATTTACACTCTGAAGTTGGAAGTTTCTATTGTAGTTCCTAATCCCTCCATTTCCATCCTCCAAGACATTGATTGTGACCATTACCCCCTAAATGCCCAAGGCACCAAATTTTAGTATCAACAATACTATGAAGTTAAAAAAATCTAACTAAGTTTCTATTTTTAGTAGTTTAGATATTTTTTTATTTACTTTTTGAAGTCTACTTTTAGCATCAAAAATCCAATTTTTAAAATGATTGATTATGAATTTTCTATTTAAGATTTTGTGCAAGGGTGTCTATTGTAATCTTGACTTTGTGTAGTGTTGAGGGCTCTTGGAAATGAGCCTCAAATACACTAGATCTTGGAGAAAATATGACATTAGAAATTCATTTAAAAAAACTATAGAGTAGATTTTGAGAAGCCATACATTGATTGGGGTTATGCATGTTAGATCCTTTATCCCCATATTTTTTTGGTGATCAACTTGTTGAAAGCCATTTGACATTTGAAAAGAGGATTGAATCATGGCTTTCACACCTTAAGATCAAACATCATAAACTCTCAATCCATAAGTGATATTGTTGTGTTTTCTTCTCCTATGTGATCTCTAAAAAGTTTGGTTTGAATTTGTACGGTTATAATTCAAAAAATCAATAAAAACTTATCAAAATGTTGATTTTTTTCTTCAATTTAGAACAAATTCCTAGAAGCTCAAAAAAAGTCTTAGGTTGCATCAGGCCTTGTCTTTGTCAAGCCTCATGTGGTTGACACTTGTTTTGTTTGTCTCCCTAGCAATGAAATCCCGTTTCATTTGTCTCAAAAAAAGAAAAAAAAAGTCTTTAGATATTTAGGGGTTAACTCCACCTAATGTAACCCCAATCTCATTTATTGGAAAAAGTCTCCCTTGAGTTGAGTTGATGCAAGACTGGAGTGGGTCGTTCCCTCCTCCCTAGGTGTCCTGTCTGTGATGTGTGATTTGCCTGTCGTAGACTCGTTTACTTTAGTGCCTTCCGTGCCCCTAAACTTCAGTTTAATTTCCCAATGCCTAAACCGCTGTTAAGTTAGCCTGCATGTCAGTATGACTTTCAACCACTGGGTGTGGGCAAATTTGTAGTTTTCTCTACAACTTCCTATGCGTGGTGAGATTTGCAGAAAGCTTTGGGTAGGTTGCTCTTTCCATCAATTCTTGTATTTTTGTGTTGCTCTTAGTGTGTTTCCCTTTATTCATGTTTTTGTTTATTTGTTCTTCCATAAATGCTCAGGCTACATCCAACCTGCACGTTGCAAACCGGATCATCTTCACGTGTCATGTTGGAAGAAATATTGATCAAGGGGCCTAGGAGGTGAGCAGAGCATGCCAATGCCCATGTATTATGGGGAATTGGCTGCCCCACGGTAGCGATGCTTTAAGAATGTTTTTTTGGTCTCTTCTTCTTTGATTAGAAATCATCATGTTTGGGAGTTGTAAAGAATGAGCATTTAGAAGGCCAATCATTGGAGGGAAGATGCCACAGTGTGGAGAAGGTATGGAGAAGGTATGGTAGAACCACCTATAGTTGACCACTTAAGCAATTCCACACATGTTCTGGAGCAATAGAAGGCAGTGTAAATTTACTGCCCTATAGAAAGATAGAAATGAGGGGCATTGCCAATTTTTTGTGATTTTTTTCCTTGAGTTCAATTACTATGAATTTTGGAAGCCAAAAATTGGCCTCAACCCATATCCAATATATAGAGTCTTTCAATTCCAATCATTGCATAATTACTTTATTGCTCACTACATCCTATTCTTTTGCTCACTACATCAAGCCATAAGTCATGGCCTTATAGTCCCAACCTTGCAAAGGAAGAAAAATTACATCCCAAACTTTGGTTGGAAACCTGTTCCAACCTTGGTTGGATATAATTGTACCCTACATGTTGAGTGTGGATCCTTGGTTGGTAATAGGTGGTTCTACCATACTTTGCTAAGGGATGATATTGAACTCAAATAGTTTGGACTTAGTACATCAACATATTGTCAGCATTCATTTTCCAAAGTTGGATGAGAGAACAAAAAATATTTATCCTTTAAGATAGTTTGTTTTGTTTTGTTTGTTTGATATGGTGAGATCTCTTAGATTGTCCATCTCTTGGTCATGTGCTTGATACCGTCAGAAAGCCCTCAACGAGGAAGGGTGCACAGGCTTTGCTTTGTGGTGTTCATATAAAAGTTGTTGAATTCCAAAGTTTTTATGAATTAATTTTTTTATAACTTACTTTTACTTCTACTTTTTTATTTTTTTTGAGACAAATGAAACGAAAATCCATTGCCAAAGGAAAGAATACAAACCACCAACCACTTTTACTTTTATTTTGGTTGTGGCAACAGCAAATGGCACACTAGTCTCAGTGTAGTCAAAGTTTGATGGAAAGACAGGCAAAGTCTTAATGTAATGTACGGGGTGAGTAAGCTAACCCTTAAATGCTCAAAGCAGCCCAAAATGGCCTACGATTTTTGATACCATACAATATGAATCATATAATATTTTGGTCTGAATGAAATTCACTGTTCAGCTTTTTGGTTGTTCATTAGTTGTGTAGTAAGATTAATGTAGTTTCTGTACTATGGTTTGAGTTGGTCCATTTTGAATGGATGGTTCATTCCTTCATGGCTTCACATAATCATTTGAACCTTCATTATTAAATCTGATCAGTCTTGAGATGTGGGATAAAAGCACAATATTACAGAATCAGTCCATAGTCAATGTGTGAAAATTTGTCCGCATTGTTAGGCTTTCAATTCATTCTCTTTAATGCTAGGTCTATGAGATTGTACTCCATAATTCGAAAACTGTATGCCAAGTGCTGACAGAGCATTTAAGGGTTAAGTTCCAGAAGCAGCAGCCAGGAGTCCAGGACTGGGCTGAATGAACAGTACAGTCCTTGCAACCACCCCCTGTGGTGACTTTGGTGACTTTGGTGACTTGGGCGGATGGGTGGGTGTTCTAACAAACGAGGGGGGAACGGGGAACTAGTTCCCGGAATGGAATGGAAGCTAAGCTCAGGTAGTCAGGTCAAGGTAAGCTGGCTGCCCTAGGATGGGAACCCACAAGCAAGCTAGGCAGGGTCTACGCTTGAGGTCCTCTTTCCTGCTGGACTGGACCGGGACTATCCTACTAAGGTAGTATGCTCTTAAAGTGACCACTTAAGAGCAGATCGCCTTTTCAGGGAAGTTAAACTTGTTGAAACAATTTTCAGTAAATTTATATAGGAAGAAAAATGGAATTGGCATCTAACCCAAGTCGTTTCATATTTTTCAGATCTTTGTAGCATTAGTTATGAATTTTTGAAGTTCAAACACAGTGGTTTCTAAAAGCGACCACCTTCTGAAATGTACACAGTTCGAACATTGAAGAAAGCAAAATGTACCTCTGTGTCATGATCGCTTTTAGAACATGGGCGCTTTTAGAGCATACTACCTTACACTACCAACTGACCTCTAGAGTCTAGACCACCACCCATCCTTTCCGTTTCCCAAACCAGCCTTCACTTGCAGGGAAGGAAAAAAGCGCCTGCCCACCCCACCCCCCCACGGCGCTGCTGGGATGGTGCTTGCCAAGGACTGAGTAACAGACTCCGTCAGTTAAGTTATGCTGCTACTGTAGTGTTGGAAGACTGAATGGGGCCATGGACGACGCGTTTTCCTCTTTCCTTTCCTTGGATTAGGTGATGGGGTGCAATTGGCATGACAGAGATGCCATTGCAGTGCAGGAAGTCCGCAGGCACCTGAAGAAGGCGCTGGGACGAGATGATGATGATGCCATGATGCTGGTGAACCAAGGAGCTGCATACAGTGCATAGAGACGTGGGGTGGTGGGGGTGGTGGTGCACGGAGAGCAATGCCGGGGTCAATGTGACTGGGGAGTCCACTGCTGGTCGGTGGAATTGAGAGAAAAAAAACAACAAACACACAAACAGTTGCAATTGGAAAACATCCAGGATAAAACACTCAGTGAAAAAATCAATAAAAAAATGTCAACTTGGAGTAAAAAAAAAAAAAAGAGAGAAAAAACCAGACTCGGTACTTGAAAAAACAGTTCAATATGGGAAAATATCTTGTAAAATTTAAAAAACAACAACATGGATTGGTGACCTTGGTGCAGTGGTTCATACACTTCAATAGTTGCCATAACTCAATTTTCCCAACAAATTTTGGACATGAGGAAGTACAAATAACACAATTGTATAAAATGGATTATCAAAAATAAAAAATATAATTTTATGATTTAATCTAATTTATAAGTGAACCTTTTTTTAATATAAAAATAATTATTTTTCAAAGATTTCTTTGTATACAATAAGTGGATGAGAATTCTTTGTAGAATTTTCTAGTAAGAATTTCATGAATTTGAAATTTTTGTTGAATGAAATATCATTGGCTAAGATATGATTCCAAATTTGTATTTTTATTACATTTCACTCCAAAAATCTCCAAAAAAAAGGAAGAAAAATAGTATATAAATATTTTATACACTTTTCAAAATTTCCACAATTTCTAAAGATTTTTGGAGTGAATTATTAAACAATATAAAAATTTGGAGTCACATTTTAGTCAATAATGTTCCACTCATTCCAATTTTCAAATTCTTACCAAAAAATTCTACAAAGAATTCTCATTCTACTTCCTAAAACATCTTGAAAAAAATTGACATATATTAAAAGGATTTAAGAAACTCACTAATAAATTTGATTAACCCCCAAAGAACTAAACAACATTTTTTGGCAACATAGCAATTTTGGGTAGCTCACTACAACTGGAGTTTTTGTTTTTATTCTTTGAAATTTTCACACAATATGTGCCCGAGGAGTAGCTTTAACCCCTAAAGGACCAAGGCCATTTTTCTGCCCAAAAACACTCAAAACTGCCATTTCTATAGCAAAGAGTAAAAAAAATTGAAATTTTTTTTTTCACATCTAACCGTAGGATCTTATACGTAACTAGTATGAAAATGTGTGGAAAAAATTTCAGAATATTTGACCGCACAGATTGCAAGATATCTGCGTTTAAAGTGAAAAAAACAAGTTTTTCAGCACATTGCGGGACTAGATTTTATGACTTTGAACATTTTTAACTTAAATATTTTGCACTACAGAGTTTTGAGCTTTTAATCTTTATAGTGGAGAATTGAGTTGAGAGTCTAGATTAAAAAAAAAAACCCAAAAAAACTTAATTTTCATTATTAAAAAAATTGTTAAGTAGAAGTAGGTACAAGATAGAAAGAAAATCTAAAATATCAATATCTTTTATATGGAATTAAAAAGCACTAATCCCAATGGTGAGATTGTTCTAGCAAAAAAACTAAACCTTGTAGAACTTTTTTTTTTGAAAAATTATAAAAATTGCATTCAGAAATGAATCCTACAAGTTATTTTTTCAGGAAGATGCTCTAAGTGCCCGAAAAACAAGCTTGTCCATAACATTCTCATAACAAATCCAAATGAAATGAATTAAAGCTTTCCAGATAGACAAAAATATAATCTATAAGAAAAAAAAATTAGAAAAAATAAAAATAAAAAATTGCAAATTTTTTTTGCTGCCCCTCGACCCCTATTTTGAGCTATTTGGGCATAACTTTTTTTCCCGGGCACCGATTGTGAAAAAAATTATATTCCCATGAAGCTAATCAGATTTTCTACCTCCAATAAAAGTTTCAAAAAATCAGGAGAAAATTTCAGCCCGTAGGTACCTGCCCGAAAACTCATTTGTCCCCCGAGGGGACAATGGTCCTTTAGGGGTTAAGGCCCAATAATTTTCATAACTTTTGACTAAGGTAGTTTGCTCTAAATTCGCCCATCTTCTTCAAACCGCTCCTATAATTAGCTGTGGAATGGATTTGAGGTGGTCCTTGAATCGACTACTTTAGCCATTGAGTGCATCCAGGAAAAAGTATTATTTATTGCGAGAGCAAATCATTCTCCTTGATTCCTTTACATCTCTTTACAAGTTGGAAGTGGACAACTTTTGGAAGACCTATAGTCATAAATAGGTGCCTAGGACATAAATCTTTGAAAATTCATAACTAATTCCAAGAAGGTCCAAAAAATATGAAACAACTTGGGTTAGATGCCAATTCCACCATTCTTCCTACAAAAATTTACTTAAAATTATTTCAAGGACTTTAGCTTCTCCAAAAAAAAGGCAATCAGCTCTTAAATGGTCGCTTTAAGAGCAGACTACCTTACATAGTTAAAAAGTTACGGTATGATATGTTGTTTTCATTGCTCGGTGGGCAGCCCAGGCAGCAAAAAAAACTTCTTGAAAATTCATTTTTTCTTTAAATTAAGATTTGAAATTGGTTCTCTAGATCTTTATATATATAGAAAGCTTTGAATAATTCCATTTGGATTAATGAGATTAAATTATGGGAGTTTAAGTTTACGGATAGTTTGTAGGTAGTTGTGGAATCTCTACTCTAAGATAAACTTTGAAGCCCTTTATTTAATTCAATTTTAAATACTTTTGAAGAAAAAAAAAATTAGGTGTAGACTTCTTACTACAACATTACAACCATTGGGATTGGGATTTTTGCAATTCCATATATAAATTGTTAGCAATTTAGTGTTTTGAATCATTTTCTACTTTTTTCTACTTACTCTTTTTTCCTATATGTTGTACAATTCCAAATGATTTGAAAATTTTCAAGCATGTTGCTAGCTTGCCTTCAAGAATTAATCCAAAGAGTAACCACCATTTCAGGCATTTTTTCATACACATGTGACCACCTGAAGTGTAGCAGCCCGATTTTCGCAAGGCCAAAAAAAGTTTTTTTTCCCAATTCAAATGCTAATATCTTGCAATCTACATAGTGAAAATTCCTGAAATTTTTCCACATCTTCTCAAACTAGTTTAGTACAAGATCCTACAGTTACATGTGTTCAAAAATTTTTTAAAATAAAAATGATACTTGTCCTAGAAATGGCAGTTTTGGGACGTTTTGATAAAAACATAGTCAAAAACCTTTAAGGGTTAAATTATTAAAAAATCAAACAATGTCTTTATAATTTAAATTTTTTATTTCTTACATGTGTGTTATTTGCTCGTCCCCCACACGTATTCAAGTTTTGTTTCAAATTCCCCATTCAGCTAGCTATGACAATTTTTGTAAGTGTACTTACCAAACATTTTGAGCGCATTTAATCAATAAATCAATAAATAAATTGAGCGCCACTTCCACTGAAAAGGGCACTTTTTAAAATTAAAATAACATAAAATGAGGATAAGTTATGGTCTCCGGGTCAGCCAGTGACGGCTATTCTCAACTAAACTGAGCTGGCAGCCATTTGGGGAGTTGGGCTCTTCTTGGGTTTAGGGACGGCGTTGCACACGAGGCACACGGCACTAACAAAGAATTCCGTCAGGCACCTGCGAACTTAAGCTTAACTTTAGTTTTTTTTAGTTTTTTCTGGAACAAAGGAAACGGGATTTCGTTGCAAGAGTAAATTACGGTAGAGCCACCCATTACCAACCGGCCATCAATACCCAACCTATAGGGTGCAACTATTTTCAACCCATAGGGTGCAGTTATTTCTAACCAAGACTGGTACATATTCCTACCATATTTGGAATGTGATTTTTTTTCTTTTGCAAGGTTGGTACTATAAAGTCATAACACATGTTCTGATTTTATGAACAAGAAAGTAGGGAGCAGTGAGTGGGAAAGTAGTTATGGAATGGTCAAAATTGGAAGACTCTATATCTTGGGTATGGGTTGGGGCCAACTTTTGACTTCCAAAATTCATAGTAAATTCAAATTTAACCCCTAAAGGACCATTTGTTCTCGTAGGGGACAATTTGGGTCCGGGCAGGTTCCTATGACCTCAATTTTTAGTGAATTTTTTTGAGGATGTGCAGATTTGCGAGAGCTTTGCGGATATACAATTTTTATTTCATCGATGACTGGGAGAATACGTTAGGGCACAAAAAGCCAAAAATGGAGATCGGCGGGCAACAAAAAAAATTCACAAATAGTCAAAATAATTTTAAGTTTTTTTCCCCTAAAACTATATATTTTTGTCTACATTTGAAGCTTTGATTCATTCTATTTGGACTTGTGATGAGAAAGTTATGGACAATCTTAGTTTTTCGGGCAATCTAAGCATCTTCTTGAAAAATTACTTATATGATTCATTTTTTTATGCAATTTTTATAGTTTTCCAAAAAAATTTTAGACATGGTTGTATTTTCTTGCTAGAACAATCTCACCGTTGGGATTGTTGTATTTCAATTTCATCTTAGAGCTATTAACAATTTAGTTTTTTCCTCAATCTTGAACCTACTTCTACTTAACAATTTTTTAATGAGTCAAAATTAAGTGTTTTTATCTTGAATTTTTTTTTCTAGATTCTCAACTCAAGTATTCAACATAAAAACTTAGAAAATCAAAATCGATAGTACAAAAAATTTAAGTTAAGAAGATTCAAAGTGAAAAAATCTAGTCAAGTAAGGTGCCAAAAAACTTGTTTTCAGATCTAAATCTAAAATGGATTTTTGGAGATGAAACTTAACTTGATTCCCCAACTTTTTTTAGTTCAAATGTTTTTGAGAAAAGGCATTCCACTATGCCTAAATGAGGTCTAAAATTATAATTTTAACAAAATTCCTACTTTAGACTTAACTATGGGCGGTTCAGAAATTACAAATTATAAATTACATATCCCACATGGGTTGTTCTATCTCCTACCACCCCAAGTGTAAATAAAGAGATTATCTTTTCCACAAAAACCTTAGAATAAGTTATTGATGACAAATGGTTAGATTTCATTGGTATAATACTCAATAAATTCTTTGGGTTTCGACAGACCATCTATCTCTATAATTATTTCTTTGTATATTTTGTCCTAGAATTAGCCAAAAAAATAGATCGCACCATAAATGTACTGCGATTGTCTCGGTCCTGAAGCTTACATTAATAGTATGTGGATGCATTTTGTGGATGAAGACTTCAGAGAGGCAAAGGCAGCCTCTATGAAGGCTCTTGATTGTTATGGAGGAACACGGTATCGTACTTTTAGTTAATTGAATATTTGCCATAAGGTAGTATGCTCTTAAAGTGACCATTTAAGGGCTGGTCCGCCTTTCTCACAGGCTTTCGTGGATGAAAATATTTTTAGATCATTTTTCAGAGAAAGAAAAATAGATGTGGAACCTAACACAAGTGGTTTTGTATTTTTTCAAGCATTTTTTAATTAATTATGAATTTTCAAAGATTTAGGGTATAGGCACCTATTTGTGACCATAGGTCTTCCAAACTCTGTCCACTTGCAACTTGTAAAGAGATGTCTGGAAATCGAAGACAATGATTGGCTCTTGCAATAGAAAAACAATTTTTCCTTGATACATTCAATTGCTAAACTGGTCCATTTAAGGATCACCCCATCTCCATTATCCACCTAAAAATAGGGGCGGTTTGAAGAAGATGGACGCTTTTAGAGCACACTATCTTACCTCGGACTCTGCTCGGAACAAAAGGTTTGTTTTTCTTGGCCCTGAATTCACATAATTTAACTTAATATTTAACCCTTGAAAAGGACCTTTCAGGCATTCTTGTGTCGGAATAATCAAAATTGTCAATTTAGAATAAGGTAGAACTATCCATTACCACCCTGATTCACAATCTAACTATATTGGGGCCAACTCTAGGAAAGACACATATTTTCTAGAGGTGTACTTTTGTTTTAGGAGTCAAATCCAAGTGGAATTATAATTTTCTGATAAAAATTGTAATTTATGTGAATTTCTGAAGTGAAATTGCACAACCACTACAAGACTGGATTCATAAACGTGCTCTTACAACTCAATACCGCTTTCCAATGTATGTAATAGCACTTGAAGATCCACCAATCATTAATTGACACGTTATCTTTTAATAGCATTAATAAACTATTGTTGTCAGAATCTAAAGCGGATTTGCATGTTTTTTTGACGGAATTGGGACAAAGCTGTAGACCACGGATTTGAATCACTGACGGAATTGGGTAGTTCTACCTTAATCAAAGTTGTTGATCGTAAATCAGTGGTTTCTTGATTGGGTGGGCTTGTTGTATATCGTACCCTTGTAGCAGGTTCGTCAATAAATATTGTTTTTAAATGATGCCTAACTTTTCTGGAAATTATCCCCCTAACTTGCCTAATATTTAGAAATTGCAATTGATTGAGGAGGAATTGTGATTTCCTTCTTTAGAGACATGTGTTAACCATTTATGGCAATCTTGTCTCAATATTCTATGCATTTTATAAACAAATAACCTATTATCCTCTTTAAAATCATCTAAATCTAGCAAAATGCCTATACTTTGTTGAATTTTGAATGATTGCCTAAATAGCATATATTTAATTGTAGTCTTCCCCAACCTTGATTTTCTTCTCTAAATAAATATTTGGTGCTAATGTGATGAACCTACTAATAGAATATAGTACATAAAGTAGAATTGCCCATTACCACGCAAATTTTCTATCTAGGTACTTTGGAGAAGCTATCTGTCACCTTCCATATTTTTCAGAGATTGAAATTTTTGAGAGAAGTCAATTGCAAAAAGAATGAAGACATTCTAACAAGAAGTGAATTTTTTGTGATTTTTCAAAACTAAAATGTTAATTGTGAATAAACCCTTGTTGAAGCATAGGTAGATGTTTCTTAAAGCATAGGTTGATGTCCACTCCCCAAATGTATTACCATGATGATAAAGGGGTGCTAAGATTGTGGTAATAGGTGGGCCACTGACACAAATGGAGGGATCTTGTAGGTGGTATAATTAGGTGAATGGTGGTATTGGGCAATTCTACCTTACTTGCACAAAGATCAAATATGTTGGATTGGTACGTCAAAATTTCTTCATTTGCACAAGGGAGATTGCTTGATTCAAAGGTTGGAGCACGCCGTTTGTTGTCATGTCTATCTGTCCGCGTCTGTCCGCGTCCGTCCCTGCCACGCCACCTGTGGCTGGTTGTATTCTTTTCCCCCTTGCAATGAAATTTCGTTTCATTTGTTTCAACAAAAAAAAAAGGTTGGAGCATGTGAAGTCCAGAGACATTGCCCATGTAGATAGAGCAATAGGAAATAATACATGAGCAAAAACTTTCCTTGTTCCCTTGCTTTATAAGATTGACTGGTCTCATTTATTTAGTTGCTAACCTACTCAACTATTTATGCTTGTCTCCTAAAATTTCATGAAAGATTTTTTGGGATGCCCTACTAGGAATGAAATTGTCCTTTAAAGATTAATAGTGAAAAATGTGGAATGCTTTTTTTGTCAAGCAAAACATAACTTGGCATTAGAGAGGAATACGGAACCTCTAGGGCTCACAATTGCAACCTCTTGGTCAATTATCATTGATAAAATCATATTGAAAAAGAGGTTTTAGATTTCAAAATCTATCCAAAATATAGATTTCATTTTTTGATATCTTACTATTATGTAGATTTTACTTTTCAAGTAAAATTGGGTTACAAGTAGCTCCTAGTGACTTCATTCCAAGCGTGCATAGACAATAAAAAAATGGGAGGCTCATTTTTAGTGAATGAATAATAAAGTTCAACCTCTCGGGGGGGTCACTTAGAGTATCCATTAGAAACCACTTGCAAACAAAACTTTGGACCCCCTATATACTTTTTGAATTTTAATAAAAAATAATAAAAATAATATGAATAGATTTTTCTACTTTGAAAGTTTATGTTTTGATTTATTGATATTTTATTTTTTAATAATATTTACTTACAAATTTTTGAAGTAAAAAGATACACTATAGAACTGAAAAATAACTTTCACATCCCTATATTATATAAGAAAAATTGTCTAAAAAATGAACAAAAAATTCCTAAAAATAACTCTCTATTGAAAGTTCATTTTGAGTTAAATATTGATTCAATGGTCATCTAAATGTGTTTTATATTATTATTTGAGTTGAAAAACATGCCATCATTAGAAGAGAACCGTGTTTTTTTTGACGTCAAAAAACTGGACGTAAAAAAAACCCGGGTTTCTTCTAGTGCATTTTAGTTCTTTTGCAACCTCTTCTAGAAATCATTTCATATTTTATTTGAGTTGGAAATTTTGGCAATAGAAACCTATAGTCATTATAAAACAATGCTCAAAATTTTAGGTTGAAATTACAGTTTATTAGAAGTCACTTGTTCGCACGTGGTTTGTCGTAGTAGAACTAAGTGCACCCCCAAGCTCAACCTTCAAAGGTTTCTAGCAACACAAAAAATTTAACACAATTTCACTAGAAGAAACCTGTGTTTTTTTTGACGTTCAAAATTTGGATGTCCACTTTTTTGGACATCAAACATAACATTAGGATGGTAGTTTTGATGTCAAAACTAGCATCTTAATGTTCGATGTCCAAAAAAGTGGACGTCCAAATTTTGAACGTCAAAAAAAACACAGGTTTCTTCTAGTGTTTTAAGATAAGAAGAATAACAATGGCATTGATGGAGGAAACAAGAGCCAAGAAGTGGCCAAGTGCTAAGATGTAATAAGAAACAATAAGATAGAAGAGTTATGATGCAACAAGAAGAAACAAGAAGTAAGAAGTAAGAAACAAGGGCAAGGGTTAAGATGCAATAAAATATAAAATTTAAAATCCAACAAAGTAAAATAGAAATAAGAACCTAAAAAAACAAATAAGAAGCAAGAGTTAAGATTCAACAAGAAGAAGAAAAGAGCTAAGTTGCTCTCCCCCTCCAAATAAAAAAATAAAAAATAAAAAACAACAAAAATTAAGAACTAAAAAGCAACAAGAAGAAATAGTTAAAATGCAACAAAAGGCACCGACTAAAAAACAACAAGAAGTACTTCCTCTGTCACACTAAAAAAACTCTAAAAACCTTCACCATAAGGGATTAACTATATTTTTAGTCTTTGTGCTAGTGATACATACATTCAAAAACTAGTAACCCATCCCCTAGATTTATGCAAAATCTCTAGCTTAGGCACCATTGTATAGGCACCCAAAATCTATGTGGAAAGTATCATATTTGAGCATCATTTGTAAATGTTGCTAGCTCATCATTCCTGATGATTTAAAGGTTGGTGGCAACAATGGGATCGAAGAAATATATGATCCCAACCTACATACCGCAACTAGGAAACTTGCCCCCTTCATGAACAAATCTGCATAGCACCCAAGTAGTCATTGAATGTCTGAATCCATCATCCACACAACTATTCGAGGAAGTGGCAAGTACAAGGTGCCTCATATGGGCAAGCTGAAGCTTGCTAGGAGAGGAATGCTCCTTGATTGCTTGCCACTAACTCCCACAAGGTCATTCAATAAGGCCAACGCTTATTCAATAGTCAAAATCAATAAACAAAGATTTTTAGTGGGATAGAAATTATGCTTGATTTGGAGGTTTTTAGCGAGACACAAGGAGTAAAAGACAAGAAGCAACAAGAAGCAAAAAATAAGAAGCAACAAGTTAGAGCTACGAGGCAACAAAAAACAAGGAAGAAGAGGCAAAACAAGCAACGGCTAGGGTTTCAAAATCCTAAAGAAGTAGTGGCTAGGAATTCAAAATCCTAAAAAAGTGACGATTAGGTTTCAAAATCCTAAACAATGGTTTGTCCATATTTTAATTGGATTGACCATATTTATCTTGGGCTTCCTCCAAAGAATAAAAATGTGAATACAATAGAAATGTGACTACGGAATATAATTGCAACAAAAATGTGACTAACAATTATAACTCAACATTTCCTAGACATGTTTCCTATTGTTTTCTGTGAAGTACTTTAGTATTTTCAACAAACGTATATTATATGCTCATGAAGTACAAGGTCAAAATATGATTGACAATCATATCTATAGTCATATTTTTCAACAAGATGTTGGCCTCCAAGATTATGATTGCCAATAGTCACTAGTCATCTCTATTTATATTTTTACAATCATAAAATACCCATTTTATTGTAGTGAACATATGGATGAAAAAAATAAAATTATTATAATTACTTGAATTTGACACATTGTACAAAAAGTGTATTATACTGTCATATTTTTGTCTTTACTTCTATCAATATTGATAGACAATCATGTTTAGTTTTTAATATTTAATGCAAAATTACTACGATTTTATTTTTGTATTTTTTTCATTTAGTTTATTACAAGTTTTAATTGTTGGTTTTTTTCTTGCAAAGGTGTTTGTAATTCTTTTTCTATGCTACTCGCTAATTTTTGTGTAGTGTGGTGGTCAGTGGTCACTAATGATAGATCCTATGGAAAACATGACGACAAGACTATGTGGGATCCTAGATGCATCAGACTGTTGGCTCTTTATCCCAAATACTTTGTACATCTTTATGAATATTTTCTTCACATTAATAGATGGTACTTTGTGCAGAATAAAAATCATTTGATTATAGACTACATGGAAAGTTGGTTGTAAATTGTGAAGACATTGCATAAGGTTAGCTGTGAGCAATAGGCTAATTCTAGTGCATATATTTGCTATTTAGATATAGACCTTATAAGAAAGGTATTGTGAAACTTTGCATGCACAATTGTTGGTTCTTTTCTCTTTTGTATTGTATAACTATCATTTTTTTATAGCTTTAATTTGCATAAATAGCATGTTCTTGTATTTTATAGTAATTGTCATTTCAAGAAGGACTTTACAAAAAGGGCCTTGTGAGATGTGAAGATGTGACAGTAGAACTTTGGAAGTAGCAATTGTAGAGTCTTTTTTGCACTCATCTTTGAAATATTTCACTCACAAACACTTGATTCTTATATAGTATGGTTGTCATGGGATATTGACTCCATGGGCTAGCCTCTATAAAATATAACAACATTAATATATGAAATCTCTATTTACATTAACAATTGTAAGTTTTTCTCTTGTAAATGGGCCAGGTGTTAATTTTTTTTTTTGGTTTGCACTATTTAATAGTTGATTCTTGCTTAGTATAGTTATTATGTGGCAATTGACTCTTTAGGTGGGCTACAATAAAATGTGAAGTTTTGCCCATATAAAACTATACGTAACCTTGAAAATTGTAGGCTCTTTTTCCCACATAAACTTGTCCACTTTGAAATAATAGTGGACATTTTGATATGCAATTGTTTATCATTTGGATATGGGCTTTTGGATAGGCCGTTATGAAATGCAAGGATGTGCCAATGGAAAATTTGTGAAATATGAGGGAGTACCTCATTTAAAATCATTTAGAAGTTACTGTACGATCAAGCATCTATATCTGCAAATGTCAATATAACTTATTGCATGTTTCTTTGTGTTTTCCCTGTTGTAATTGTTTTTGTGAGTGAAGTTCTTCTCAATCATTTCCACTTGTTCTCAAGGTGAGTTGCAAAGAATTTTACTATAGTAAAGCAATCAAAAGTTTAACAAAGGTTCACTGCCACCAATAGCATTGGTATGGAAAGTGGCCCAAATATGAATATATATGGATTGGTCAATTGCCTTGTGGACAAGATTGGGCCAAATAATTAATGGGTAGTTTAGATGCCTCTCATGCATTTGTATGGCTTCCACTGCGTGACATAATGTCACTAGACCCTTTTTTTTGGCACCATGGGGCCATATTATACCACTTTAAATTAAATTTCTATTTTTCACCACAAAAAAAGTAATATTTTTTTGCCATAAAATTTCCATTTTCAACTTAAAATGTAGATGAAGATGCCAAATTTGGATGAAAAAATGCATGAATATGATTGAAAAGTGTTTTGAGGTCCAAAAGATGGATGAATAGGGTGAAAGCATGCTACGGCCTACCTGCTTTGGCACATTCAATAAAAAAATATAAATAAAGTTTTTAACACTTTGAATTCTTGGTGAAGAAAGCTAACAAGATTCTATAGGTGGGCCAAATTTTTATATTGTTAAATTTATCTTGACGTTAATTTTTTTTTAATTATTTTGTTTTTATTTATTATATTGTTTAACTCATTTTATTATTTAAATCTACAATATATCTTGTAGAAATAGTTAAATAATAAGAAAATTAGGCCCACTTATAAAATCTTGCTAATTTCTTCTTCCAGTCAATTCAAATATTAAAATTTATATTTAAAGTAAAAAAAAACTAAACTAAACTAGAACATGTATATTAGTGAATAAAACTAGATATTGAGTACAAATTGAAAAATGTGCTTGGACCCAAGAGTACATTTGTAATATCAATCATCACACCAAATTTATGCATGTACTTCTCTTCATTTATATGCACTTAAAACAAATTAGTTCCTCAAATGTGACACCATGACATCAAAAGTGGTAGGCAGTAGCATGCTTTTTCCCAATATAGAAATATAATGCTTCACCAAATTTTACGTAATTGCCATCCTAGCACTTTTTCAAAAAGTAAAAAAAAGGCTAAGTGCCACATTTTAAACTAGAAGAAGCAACCTTTGCTTGCTAGAATTAATGCTTTTTTTTCATACAAAGTACACAAATCGTTCTTAACAATAATTGAGTATATAAATTTAGCTTAGTTTTGAAGATTCAACGAGAGTGAGATTGCCTATATGCATCAAATTCATTCTAAAGCCTCTCATTTACTAGAAAAAAACCATGCCTGACACAACCAATTAAAATGCAATTGAGTGTCCTATATATGCAACTATCCTACAATTGTAAGCCTCTCTATTTGCACCAAATTCTGAAGTCATTGTTTTACGTCATTGTTTTACATTATAAATACATAGTTTTAGTTGCAAGTAGTTATAAAATGAAGTGGATACATTGTTTTAGTCGCAGTTGTAGAATGAAGTGTAGGATTCTCGGTAGGATTACAAAAATTGTAACAAAATTCAAATTTAGAATAAATGTGAACTATTTACATCCAATATTCATCACAATTATTGAATATTGATGTATACAAGTCTGCGCTATGTGGACTTGACTGTGTTTATCTACAGTTGCAAAAAACAACTAGGAAATAACTAGAAAACAACTGTAGCTATAAAATGATGATAGTTGTTTCTTAGTCAATTCCTAGTAGTTTTTTAGTTGTTCCTTAATCATTTTCTAGTTGTTTCCTAGTTGTTTCATTCTCGTTTTTATTATTATTATTTTTTAGTCATTTCTAAAGTCATTTTTTGATTGTCTTATATCACTTGTCCCATATCAATTGTCAAAAGTACCATTAGGTTTGGCATATAAGTTTTGTAAGTTGTTGTACTCTAATGCAATGAATTTTGTTAATTGAATTCTAAGATTTCTATATTTTGTAGATTTTACATTTTATACAAATCTAAAAATATTTAAAATCCAAGAAATTTTAAAACCTATGAATTTGTAAAGTTTCCTAAACTAGTGAAATCTATTAAAAAATAAATATCAATGTTTAAATTTTGAAATCTAAAATAGAAGCTAGAATTCAAAATCTAAAATCCACAAACCAATGAGATGAAAATTTCAAAATCTACAAATCATAGACAAGTTATAAATGAGTCACAAACAAGTCACAATGAAGTCTTAATGAAGTCGTAGTGAGTTGTAGTGAAGTCATCAACAAGTCACAATGAGGTCACAAATGAGTCGCAAACGAGCCACACATTAGTCGCAAATGAATTGCTAACAAGTTGCAAAACTCATTGATTGAGTGAAAAGCCTCATGTGGAAGCAAATACCACATAAGCAACTATGTTAGAAAAATTCATCGACAAAGTTGCAAGTAGACTGTCACGTGAAAAAAAAACCCTTCATCTTTTGCAACTATAATTCCACATACGACTTGTCCAAAACAACTTCTCCAAATTAGCACTAGCCGCAAAATGTCATATGCAACTTAAACCAGACTATGTTGCTTGCAGTCACAAAATCCCTCATATTTTTTTAGTGATTGCATGTCATGTAAGTATAATTGAAGTTGAAGAGTCATTACGGATCAACCCAATTCACAAATGATGTTGAGTTTGTCGTTAACTTAGAACACCATATACACATCATGTGTCAAGTACTCTTTGAATCCATCATAGTGACTAGGTAGAGGTAAATTGTATACAAAAGCAAATTAATTTTACACTATCAATTCCTAAACAATGGAAGATAATCAACGAGTAAGTGACGGCAAGCCTCCCATATGCACTTCAAATTGGACTTAAGATTCAGATGCAATGGTTCAAATAATTGAGTGGTTGGAGCAACATGTGAATAAAACTCTATGCAAAACCACTCACCAAACAAAAGTTGAAGAGGATAGTGTGTGGCCATTTACAACCACACTTTTGGATGTAGATAGTTTACTATGGAGTTTTGACAACAGTTAAAACGATGTCACTTAGGTGGTGCCAAGGAAAGGAACCAATTAGCTTTATGGACTACACATTCAATGTAGTCTCTGTACTCATTGCATCTAGGCTATTCAACCTATTCCTTCAAGGCTTCACCCCTCTTGGCCTCTTCGCTTTGATGGTACTTAATTACTTATGCTCCTCAGCAACCCCATCTTTGTGTTCCACCACAACAAAGCTTTGAATGCTTTCAATGCCATAATTGTCAAATTACACTATAAAGATTTATGTGTCCTATTTGATATAGAATTAACAAAACACTGTCAATTGCTTTGTTAGTCGAAACGTCTCAATTTGGCCACTTCTTTGACAAAACTTTGTCAACATTTTGTCACTTTTGACAAAATTTACATCATCTTCTATTTTTTGAAACCCATTTCTATGTTGGCATGTCCCTTTTTTAGGCATGGCTTTATGTATCCTATTCATCAATGATTGGCGTACTCTTTTTGGAAACCGTAGTCCACCTTGGTGCTAAAATACATAATATGGGCAATTGACAAATAAAGATTCTACGATACAAAAGGGCCCTTTTCACATTCCACTTCACTTTAAAAAATAATTAATTCTGCTTTTCATGCTATGCCTTTTTCACATACAATAACAAAATAGAATTTTGAACGTCTAAATTTTACATATTATTATTAGCTAGTAAAATATAATATTCCATTTATGAGTCGCTTTAGTCTGCCATCATTTATAAAAATCCTACATGTCGCACACCAAATATGACGTATTGGAATCAAATAAGCTACTCCGCAAAGCAAATAAATAAACTTGAGTCCTCAAACTAATACCAAAGTAATTTAGATGCTCTGCAATACTATTGCCAGCAACAGACTTGCCATGACCCACCAAAGAATCATGTGTTATTGAATTGTAATGAAGTAATTCAAAAAACTTACTAAAGGGAATCATTTTTCAAGGCAGTCAGATGAAAACAAACCAAATAGCAACTATCATTTGATTTCTAAGGTACTCAAAAATGGTAAGGGCAGACTTACTCACTTACTGCAGGAGGTATCCTCGCTAGAGCTATCACAACTTGTTCAAACTCATACTGCAGTTGGACTTTGGCCACTTTAAAGATCCAGACCTATACCATGCAACAACATATTCGTGAGAGGAATCAACCCGTGCACTATCCTATCTAAAAATTCCTTAAAGCTGATATTATTAAACACCTTATTTTTACCCATGAATAGGAACCATCTGGATTGGTTGGTCATTCCAGAAAGTTTCAATCTAGACATTTTTTGATATATGGCCACCAAAATATAAAAGAGAATTCAAGTATACAACGAGAACTAATTATTTTTTGAAGACAACGAGAGCTAAATATACAAACATAGACCAAGCACACCTACTTTTAGAAGGCAACCCAATATTTTATTCCAAGGTTAGAAGACCAGTAGTTACAAACCTCGGTAGCAAAGTGGTGGTAAGTCTTTTCTCCTAGCCATGGATAATTTGGAGGCAAATGAAGTACTATGTCATTTGCATGTGTCACGCGGGTCGTCAATGGAACATATTTCATTATAATACATTGCAAAGGCATAATTTCCTACACAAGGTTGCCAAATGTGACAACCTTGACATTCTTCAAGCCATAATTTGCCTAAAAACAACAACAATGAGGAAGTCAATACATATCGTTGTAGATAAAGTTAGTCAAACACCATTTACTATCTCTACAAATGTTATACGGTCAAAAAATAGTTCATGACTTAGAACAAACGCTCGTCTATTTAGAGCTTACCATCTACTATATTCTAATTATGTATAATTTTTACAGAACTTTGGTATTGCATGATGACGTATGTACTACATGACAAAAAATACCTTGTTGACACAAACTCTAACCTTGATAAGTGTGACTTTTTGCCACATGGATGGACAACTATTTGAAAACTAGATGAAACTTACAACCCAAATTTGTAAAGTTTTCTTCCAATGGAAGTATTTTTGCTGTTAAATGAACTCGCAACTATGGAAGTAAACAACTGAAAAACAAGTCCCTTAGGTGACATAGTTGTCCTATTGTTACTATCCCATTGGGCATGGTTGTTGCCAAAAGACATTCTTAACATACAAAGGCGTCTCACATGTTAGTTAAAGGACTCACAAAAAGATCAAGTCCACAGAAGGTGGCCATTGCGCCTCCCATGGAATGTCCTGTAATCATAATACTAAGATCATTCCTAACATGTAATATTGCATCAACAATCCACTCCTATAATGTGGTGTTGTGATAGGCTAAGACCTGCCTTCGAAAACACACCCATCCAATGTCAATACTAAGAATCGAAATTCAAACTCTCATCCATATAAAATGCTCTAATCTCAAAATGGTCATTTTTGTGCTTAGAAACCAAGTACACAACCTAAAAGCTAGTGCAAACATCAATAAACCTAACCTCAAATATTACTCAACAAAGATATAACTACAATAAATACATATTAATAATGTTACAATGATTTTAAAATTATAAAAAAGTCCGCCCTCAGAGTTTTTTATGTTTTGCATATAACTATTACAACAGTAAATTCCTAGGTTTTGCATCAGTTAACCTAAATTTGTTGACAAATCATCTAATTCAACCCAATACTACATTAAGGTCATATTTGTTATATTGAGACTTTTCAGGGTCTCATTTTTATCCTCAACTCGAAGATAAACCGCTTTATCTCTTTATTAGTATTTTTTTATAAATAGGTAACAACACCAACTTTTAGAATTCATTATAGAATCACTATTCTAGCATTATTTATTTTTGGTTTCAAATTACTATTTTTTTAAATGAATTTTTCAATAACTAGCTTTCTGTCTCAAAATTTGCAAAAAGTCTCAATATAATGAATATGGCCTTCACTGATGATTGCAAGCATTTTAGATGAAATGTCAGCAAGAAGCTAACAAACAAAGACAATCATAAAATACACTCACAAGTGAGGTTTGTTCATGAAACAACGATAGCTTCTTCTTTAGAACCTCCGTGATGTCATCATTTCACTGAATCAAAGGCTCTTCAATAATCCAACAAACAAGAAAGCACACTTGTTCAAACTTCCCGCACATTGTCTGTGCTAGCATTCCTACGATCAACAATACCTCAAGAACAACCATCACTAGAAGAAACCTGTGTTTTTTCTGACGTCCAAAAACTGAACGTCAAATTTTTTGGACATCAAACATAACATTAGGATGCTAGTTTTGATGTCAACCACCTTCAGGGATGCAAACTTATAGTGGTAAGAGCGGTCATTGTCAAGGTGGATCCACCGGCCTGTAATCTGCTCCTCCAGAATGGAATCGTCAATCTCAAAGTTCAACACCCTATCGATCTTAACACCTCCTTCTCAAAAGTAGCATCCAACTGCACACCACAACAAAACTTCTTCAAGACATCACTCCTTACCACTAATCTCATCAAAAAATGGTACTACTATTGCAAAGTGAGGGAAAGTTTCTCATATTTCAAAATGAGAGAAAAAATGATCATATCCTCTAAACTTGGACAAGACTACTTAACTCCAAAATCACAAAGATTATTATCAACAAAACAACACCCCACCCCCTCGGCTATTAAAGTGTTCTAATTTGGAACATACTATTAGAACTCATATTGAGAAGATTTCACAAATACTGTACAATGCATGTATAGTCCACGGGCAAACTGAGCAAAGTAACAACAAATATTGGTAAACATTCCAGTTCTAAGCTCAAGACATGCAACATACAAATCCTACTTTTTTTTGCAAGGCTGTCAAAGGTGCTTTTCAAGATGTTATAAACTTTGCAAACAAGAAACAAGACTTTTGAAAAGGAGGAAAAATCCAATTTCAAACATTTCAAACAACAGAGATGACCTCCCAAAAGCATACCTTTTGAGCTTACACAATAATGCATGGGGAGCCATCCAAGATAAAGTCCTTGGTGCATAACAACTTCTTCATTGCCTTGTCAATGATGCCCACCACCAAATCATCAGACACCAATGTGCCCTACCATTTAGGTCGCCCTCTTCGTCACCACATTCCATCTCCTCTCTCGGTTCCTCTAATGCCATAGAACTAAGTTAACAACCAATTCATCAATCCATCAACCCACAACCACACACACTTCTAAATTTAATTTCAGAATTGCAATTTCAGAATGAAGATGCACCTTATCTATAGCCACCTTAGCTTCTCATCCGAGTGGTGTCCGATGTGCGACTTCCACTCACAAAATGTCTCTTGTGGCTAAGTGACACATGCAATGTTCTTCCTTGAGATTGGGCGATTGAATTTGCTTCCCACATCCCAGAAGCCCTTCTACTCGCCCCGCATGTCAAAATGAGAGGCCATTCGGAATCATCCGAAATATGATGAAAAAATAGGAACCAAAAAAGGAAGGAGAAAAGAAAATGTGCAGTTAGTACAGACGAGGATGAGTCGCTTCTTGTTCTTGGGGGTACAAGACCTTGTGGAAGAAGGTGTTATTGGGAACATCTTTGAGCTAGGTGGCGGCTATGGCGATGGAGGGAGATAGAGGATGGGCAAAAGGGAAAAAATAAATTGGCCAAGGGAAGTCAGATGGCGGGGGGAGGGTTTGCATTGGCACTTTTTGGAAGGAAAACAAGATATGCGCTAGACCTAAAACGAGAGAGAGAAGAAAAAGTGGCTGTCGATTAACTACATAGACAAAATGTCTAAATCAACATAAATCTTAGGGTGAAGAAGTCTCTTTGTTAATTTAGACAAATATTTGTCAATTCTTTGTCATATAAGATGCCATTCCCTTATAGTGCTAGGATTTATTAAACACAACAATACCGATATCAATTGTGTGGCTACTGCAATAAAGAAGACAACATGAAATACAGAAAGCTATGCCCTTAATATTTCCTAAATGGATTGGCCTTTGGAATCATGAAATAAGCAAGGCGATGGTTTGGATGTGTATACAGAAGCCCAATCAGAAACACTAGTAGACTATTGTAGAAAATCATATAAGGAAAAGAATCAAGTAATGAGATTAGATTGCTACAATGTCAAGCACTAGCACTACAAGGTTAATGGGCCCGAATTGATTGTATTTTTGACAGAAAAGTGTCCAAAATGACCACCATACCTTTTGGAACTTGGCACTCTGTCAACAAGGTTCATATTGCAATCTCTTCCAAAATCTTGTCAATTTCTCTGTCACTTTTTGTGTTTACCATGGTGTTTCAAAGAATGAGAAGACAAGTGCTTTATACAAGTGGGGTGGTAGGGATGTAAGACAAAACATGTGGGATATCTAGTGGAAGCTCCACCGCTCATAGTTTAGTGAAAATTAAGTAGGAATAATGGTTAAAGTGGAATTTCAGACCTAATTTAAGCATAGTAAAATACAAAATTTTAGAAAACTTTGAACTAAGAAAATGTGTTATTTCAAACCAAATTTTATGTCCAAAAATCCGTTTGAGATTTAAAGCTTCCAATCAAAAGTTATAGACAAATTTCAGTGAGGGATTGGAAGGGACATTTGTTTTTACAATTTCAAACATCCTCACTAAAATTTGCTTATAACTTTTGATTGGAAGCTTCAAGTCTCAAACGGATTTTTGGACATAAAATTTGTTTTGAAATACCACATTTTCTTTGTTCAAAGTTTAAGAAAAAAAGTTATTCTACTATGTTAAAATTAGGTCTAAAATTCCACTTTAATCATTATTCCTAAACTATAAGCGGTGGAGCTCCTAACCCTCATTTACATATCCCATATGGTTTGTCTTACCTCTTACCAACCCACTTGTATAAACAACTTGTCTGCATACCATTTCTAACTTCAAGGTGAGTTGCATTCGAAGTTGGAGTGTTAATTTAACAAAATAATCTTGAAAGTAGTGTTTAAAGTTATGGAAGTCTAATTCTAAAATGCATAATGTACTTCTGAAACTTTAATTTATTTTTTAGGTAAAAATGTTTTGGTTGCGAATGTGGAAAACTGGCAGTCCTTCCTACGTGGCAAAAATTCAAATAATTACAATTTTTTTGGCGAAAAAGTATGATGACGTGTATTTGATGACGTGTGTTTTTGTCCGAAATGACAGCCGAATTGACATAATCTTGTCAATTAGATGTCTGAATCAAGTACTCCTAATCTACAACACTATTGACAGAATTTTGTCAATTTTTTTGTCAAATAAGAGACAGTTTCCCTTGTAGTGTAGTGACCTTGTTGTGGTTATTTCCAATCTATATGTTGGTCATCATATCATTTGAATTCATGTGCATTGTTTACTGCACCAACTTCAGAGTAGAGGCTCTTCTAAGATCAAGGCAATGTACAAAGTTGAAGAGGTGAATCTAATTCTCACTCCCATTTGCTTATTAATATCAACATTCTGCAACACAAGATTGTCACCATTGGATGAGAACATGATTTTGTTTGTTGGTGCCCCGCTTGTGCTTGTACTATTTGGGGTACTTATTTTTGTTGATAACACAATGTTTCCCCAAATCTTCCAATTCCTCATTTGGTGGATTTCAACCTTGAAGTGGATTGATGATCCCCAAAGAAAGGTATATGACTATTTGCTTCAATTCCCACGTATTACACCCATTTGTTTCCTCTAGTGCATACCTTTTAGCTTGCGGTGGCAATAGTGATGTTCAATACAGTGAACTTCATTGCTTTTTGCGCTTTGAAATAGAACTTTGTAGCTGTATCATCAAATGCAGGAGTGCAGTTGATGGATGAACTATTCTAGTTATGCAAACTCATAACGCAGGGATGAATGTCTTGTTATTGAATAGCATGTCACTACCTCTACTTGTCTTATATACTATTATGATGTGAGCTCCTTAATTCTATCATGATAAATGTATTGTGATAGTAAGTTTTTGTTTTCCACTCAAATAGTTGGCTATTACTGAATCATTCTATTGATTATCAATCCCTTGAAGACCAATGATTCATGGTTTAAAATGATCAATATGTCTAATTATATTTGAAAAAGTGAAACTCAAATGTAATTACGTGCAAGCTTATAAGGTTATTTTTGATTGAGTTCTTGATGAACTATAGGTACATTGTAGCATATCCGGTATTCCTTTTACAACAACATAGTTGCCTTGCTTGCATTGATGCCAATCAGTTCTCTAATAAGAGCATATTGGAAAAATTCAAAGAGACTTGTGCCAAATACATTGTTGCTGTAATTTACAAAGCTCTTGGCTTAGAACTCCATCTGCCTCTTTGTGCAAATCTTTTTCATTTGCACCATAAAAATTCATAGCATGAACTATGATCCCTAAACTAGATATACCATCTTTAGCATTGTTTTTGAAGTCATCAAGTTTGTCCAAACCCTAATGAATCCTTGATCTCACCTTCATGAAAATAAGATTGTATCAACCTCGCAACACATTTTTGAACTGATTCTAAGATATTTGGCATATGGTACTTCAACTAATGATAAAATTAATACAATTGCCTAATTAAAACACCCACTTAAATGTGACACCACTAAGTTTGACAAATTAAATTCATATAATATTGACTCAGTGAATGCACATAAGCTCTACATCAAAACTCATGTCAATTTTAGGTCATATACCAAAAATATTTGAAACCTTGCAACTTTTGCATATGCTATCAAAATCCCTTTTTCTATGAAAGCGCCATAAAATTACATTGGTGGTGATGCATGCGTGCAATGCATACGGGAATGTAGGGCTTTTACTTAATTACAGTTGCAAGTGATGGATGCAGGCAAGCTCAAACATGCCCTATGCAGAAGCAACAACATTGTGCAAATTAAAGATGTTATGTGTAGCTTCTTTAACAAGTGGAGTGAGGGATTGAAATTGATCTGGTGGGTAGCATGTTGTTGAGGCGCCATTGCAGCCTTTTTGAACCATCTCTATTGTCACACCTTGCAAGCTATACAACAACCAGATACGTCATTGTAGTGACAGGCCACAATGAAGCTTCTATTAATGCTATTTCAAAATTGTCTACTTGCAAATTCACAAGGATATATCCCTATTTGCACTTCAAATGTATAGAATTTTTGAAGGTTAGCTAAAAAAAGCTTGTTCCCACTGGTGCATTATAGAAGAAAATATCCCTCTCTAGGAAGGTTGATGTATAAGACTCAATAATGTCCTACTCTTAAATTGAATAATTAGTTGAAAGTAGAAGAATTTTCTTAAATTGACAAAAATGAAAAATGGTCTTAGGTAGACAATTCAAAAATCTTATGTGCTTACAATTCTACAAAGCTTTTGAAGTCAACATGGAGCTTCAAGTCCTTGTTGTATTGCATAATGATCAAGTTTAAGATCAAAATATACTATAAGATATTACATCTATATTGAAAAATTAACAAAAAAAATTTGGTTGGTAATCAAGTAAGGTGGAGCAATACAGTAGAAAGTGAAGAAAATGCAATTGAAACTAGAATTCTGATATAGACCTCAGAGATTGTGATGCTTTCTCACAATTAAACTTACCAGCTCTACCATGTGCTTTTCGAGTTGTAAGCTTCCAATCTATGATTTTGTTTGGGAAGACAGTCAAAGCGCTTTATACAATTGTGAGCCATTTCAAATTTCAAATATAAACAATTTATTAAGTAGTGGTCTAGAATACAAGTCTGACTAAAACACCTAAATGTTATGCAATGACAAGACATATTGGAGAATAATGAATAGAATGCACATTTTGCAAGAATTTTGCTCAATGAATTTTTGTTTGAGAATATCTAATGGAACTGTAAGTGTTTGGAATGACTATAATTAAAATTAAAGAAGTAATAAAGAAAAAGCATTCCTATACATACGACTAGCTTTGCATATCAATTTGTACTTAGATCTAACTCAAAAATTTCAAATAACCAATATTATAATTCAGAAGGTAGAGAGGAGCATGAGGTTTGATAAGTTCTTTAAGGATTCTACCTCTTGCAAAAGTTTCTTGACCTTTCCAATTGAACGGCACTTTTTGATGTTGGGAAACAATTGAATTAGGAATGAAAATTCTTACTGGAGCTTAGCATTCCTTCCAAAACTAATGTTGAAGTTGAAGGTTGCAGAGAATGAAAGGAATGCATTCCGAGGCAATGCTTGTAACCTCTTTTGATTAAATGCCCCTATAAGAGTCTTCTTCTTGCCATGCACTTCAAAAATTGCTTTCTCTACCATTGTCCTTTGAGCTGTTTTCTTCATTATCCTCCTTTGCTTGCACTTGTGAATGAACCCCTAATGGTGAATGAAGTACCACTCCTCATGCTCCTCTTCACTTTTTTCTTAACTTTTTGCATTCATTTTATCAATCTATAACTTCATTCTAAACATCAACCTTATTCTTGCTTACAACAAGTACACGTCCATTCATGAGCTCCACAAGCATCAACAAAGTGCAAGCATGTGAGCGCTTTTAATACCTATCCTTGGTATTAAACAAGCACAACCATGTTCTTAATGCTTAGTAGAAAATTTTCTAAGTGAGTGTCTAGGCATGGTCCATTGTGGCTTCCAAGCAATGAATCTTTCTATTTGCTTATTGGATATAAACTACAAAATAAACCACCTAAAACTTAAAATGAAATTAATTTTCAGTCATTGTGGTTTTGGAAGCAAGGGTTTATAGTCACAAATTATCAATTTGTAAATTAGAGATCAGATCATGTCATTTCCAAAAATATAAAGTTCATTCAATTCCGATGTTTCTAGAGAAAGTTATGATCGGATGAAGTTTAGTTTTTTATAGGGGCAATTTAAACTTAATCCATCCTTTTCTAACAGCTCTTAAACTCAATTTGACCTTCAATTTTGGCTATGGACTTAAAATAAACTTCCAAATTTGACTTTGGATGGATAGAAACTTCACAAGTTCATCCAAATTTCATTTTAAATTTCATTCTTTAATATCTTGCTCATTTTTAATCTGTTTTTTAAGTGTCATACATTTTTAGAAATCTCTGGAAATCTCTAGAAATCCTCTAGAAATATCTAAAAATAAACTTGAAGTAAAGACTATTTCTAGAGGTCTGAATCAAAATTGGAACTTCTACTGTCATCACAAAGTTTACAACCTTACAATTTGTCAACAATTTTCATGTGGTTTGGTTGTTTTATGGATTCACATGTTAATTTAACAGTTATCGCATCGTTATGACGCATTACTACACAATTTACTGCATTGTTACGATGCATCATTAGATACAAGGTAAACAATAATCAGGGTTAACGTACATTACAATATTTGAATTTTGATTATTCAATACAATTTATTCAACTTTTGAACCATTGGCAATCATCTGATGTTGCAGCACAAAGTGAGCGACTGTAGGGAAAAAAACACTCCTTAAGTGAATTTAAATGTTACTGTGGGTTCTTTATAGCTGCTCTAAAGCGGCCTTCTGGAGGCCTAAGATTTTTTGTAATGCATTGGTCCGTTTTGAGTTTGTGTCATCTATAAGCTAATAATTAGAGTTTCTACTATTTCTCGGAATTAATTAAGTAACCAAAGTCTATCTTTGAAAATTGACTTAGCAATCTTAGTAGGGGTCCTTTAGACCATTTTAGCTATATTGTATTGTGTCACATGCATGGTAGGTTTTAATGATTTGGGCTCTATTTACTAAATATTCACAATTTCTACAACTTCTCAATTTTTAGCCTATTTAACATGTGGAGTTTTGGATTATTTAGGATACAACACTCTATTTTGAACCAAATACCATATTGGCATGTAACATATCTAATTTGGTTTAATAAATCTTTTTGAATCTTTTTGCATAATAAATTTAACTCAAACTATAAAAATAAAATAAAATAATGAGTCCCAAATGATGAATTGGGAACTCACATAGTCCAAATTTGATTTGTGGTTGCATCATGCACCTTTTGTCTATCATAGCACTTTTGATGAATGCAAACCTCCATCAAATTCTCATTGTTTGTGCCATTAAAAAAATTCTCATTTAGATATTGTTAGTTGTACTTTACAATATGTTCCTTCTCACTAAACGATGCTCTTGTCCTAAAATATAATGGCAAGCAAGGAAGAACGTATTGTAAAGTACCAACAACAATATCAAACGAGAAATTCTTGATGTTTTTTTGAATTTATCAAGGATGCATGAATACATGATGTAGCAAATCAAATCTAGGAATGTACCCCTTCTCCCTTGCCATTGCACTTTTTGGTAGGAACTTCCGTGTCAATTTCTTTTCCAATTGGAGAATCTCCTTTGAGGGTCCATTTAATCCTTGTGATACTACAACTTTGAGAGCATCTGTCATATGTGTTTTGGTCATATTTGTGTGATAGTAATGTTGTATGGATACAATTGGGACAACCACCAATCTTTCTTCTTATTTAGCGTTGTATTGTTTTTGCGCTTTTGGGCTAGCCAACATTTTAGGTCATCAATGAACTTTCAAGCAAGACCATTAAATATAAGCCCTCTTGTGAAAAATTAAAATGGACGTGACAAGATGTACCAAAGGACAATGGACTAGAGAGAAGGAAGAGAGTCTGTTGCATGTAGAAAAAAATAACTCAACAAAAGCTAGCCCAACACCAAACCATCCCTAGCATAGTCTTTTGCAAGTCGATTTAGTATCAATCTTATTGCAACAACAAGGTAAACTTCTCACCTCTATAGTTCCTTTTAGCAAAAATGAAACTAGAAAATCTCTGCTGAAATTAGTGATAAAATCACACCCAACTAAACCGTGATGCTTCATTTTGGACATTCACTAAAATTCCTAAAAGATCTTGATATGTTTTTTTGTTTTTTTTGAACAAATGGGAGACCCATTGCATTAAAAAACAACAAGAGAACAATGGCGAAGCCATGACAGCTGGACAATAGAAACAAAACAAAACAGAAAGCAACCCTAGAGTCACCAACTAAACGAAAGAGAACTCTGGAGGTCGCACCCTGTTCCCGTAAATCTCCTTATCTCCTCTACTGCTAGCCAGGATCGAAGACTGGAGCTAAACTCTCTCAGACTTCGTATTCATATGTCGATATGTTTTCAGCACAACCGCTAAAGCAAGTCATTGACCTTGCTCTCAATGGCGATCCTTGAAACCAACTTCTCAGTCCCTCCAAATCTTCGCTTCTCTCTTAGTGAACAGATCAACAAACGAAATCGTCAGCTAAAAACTTCTGCTGTGCTTCTACTCGATCAGTGACCATTTGATTCAAGCTTTTGCTTTGCTATGCTTGATTCAAAAGAAGGTGATAATTTCGATCAAAGTCCACAAAATGCAACCGCCATGTGCAGTCACACAATAACTTAATGACCTCTGTGGTTTCTTTTGGACGAAGCTGAACTGCTCGACCACAACTCATAGTGAGTTTTACTCAAGCTGTCCTTTCGTCTTCACCTTGAGCACGGCATCCATACATGCATAATTAAATATTCATCCACATCCACATCTACAACTGAAGCCTTCATCCAGCCGTGTGGGCGTAATCATCCATCTGTTGTCTTTTTTTTTCCCGCTCCGGGGGATTGCGGACACAAGAGCTTCAGTTGGTTCAACTTGGAAGGAAAGCTTCGAGTTGAAAGTTGAAACCACTCGGAGGAGTCGGAGCCCCGTGATGGTCATGGCCTGTCGCTTTAACTTAGTGTGAAATCAGTGGTGTCGTACAGCAACTTAGATATACATGGCATGCTACACTCAACTTCTTTTGGTGCAGAATTGAAAGATTCAGACCACTGGAGCTGCTCGATCCAGTTTATTTACATCTCTGTTGGTCTGCGCTTTCTTGCTGTTAATTGTGACAACGATGGCCCGCTGAGGTAATCTTGAAGCAATCTTGTTCTTTTCATGGTCAGAGAATATCGTAGAAGAATCCATGATATTAGTCCTTAGCCGTTGTTGGATTTGTAGTGAACACCAGCGTCAATTGCAAATGTTCGATAAATTGGACTTCACAATGTTCACAGGAGCCTGCATGATGCAAATTGAGTTTGTCGCTGCGACTAATTTCGCTGGTGCGAAGACTTATTGCTATGTTTCTTTGCTTCCGTAATGGTTAACGAGGATTTTTTCTCTATAGTATTTGTTTTATTCTGTCTTGTAAAGACACCAGTCCTGTATCTGCCGACGAATAATGGAGAAGAAAAGTTATCACGTTCCATACTTCCATTTCATTTTCTTTACTAACGGAATGGTGTACTTATACTACTCGGTTGTCCCACCAACGGCGACTTCTTGTTTGGATCTCTTACGGCTTCGATTGTCAGTACTTTCTTTTAGGGCTCCTAATTATTTGCTAGACACAAGCTAGGGTAATCTTGTTTCTTTTCCCGCTTTCACATTTATATTGCTGTCCGAACATATCCGCAGGTAGTCAGGAACTCGCGACCTAGGTAATCGGACACCGGAGGCCGCTTTCTTTCTTGATTGTTTTTTGATTCCATATAATAGAGTGGAACAGGGGGACGATTTTGCGATCGACTGCATTTTTGGAGTGTAGCTGCATTGCAACAGAAGGCCTGAAGGATTTCGCAGTTTTGAATAAGTTACTTAAGAGAGTTAGGTGTCTTAATTTCGCTTAAACCAAATCTGCGATGTTGCAATGGATGGGAGGTGCCCGGCGTAAAATGAAAGCAGTAAGCCCCTGGCAAAAAATTTTGTTGCTCTTCGACTGTTTCACAGCTGCGAGTCCTTTACAATGTCACGTTCGCTAGCTATCTGTACTGTTTGAATTTCAAGGTTTTGTATCTGCACTAATTCGGAAGCTTTTGTATGGCGTTGCTTCTGCTGGGAATCTGCACTTAAGGCCAAAAACGAAAAATTAAAGAGGTGAGCCTCCTTAATTCTCACTAAATTTATTGAGTCTTTCAACCTCCATCATTTCAATAAATGGCATGCAATGAACTGCAAGGTCGTTTTGGCGTACAGGCAACAGGAATATTTCGATCATCGCAAAGAGAAGCAGAGGAAAACGGAACTTGGAGAAGAATCTGGACAGGTGCACTCACTTGCTGATTACATTCGTCAGAATCTACACGGGGGTGAATCGCTCGACATCCTTGGCCTACGGAGTTTAAATCCTAGTCCGGTCGTCGATGTCAGTAGGGCAGCAGACTCCGACGCCAGTCTCCCCGATTCTGCTGCTGGTTTGTCTTCACCTTTTAAAGCAATGTATACAAAATGTATTCACTCCGCGTCCTTGATTGCTCTGCAAGTGTTTAATCCGAAGAATCGCATCTCGTGCTCTCGACATTCGTTGGCAATAAAACCGGAAATTTTAGCCAGGATTTAATAAACTCCTGAGAGCAAAGGAAGTTTGTTTATGATGTTGACATTTTACAGTTGCGTTAAAGCCAAATTTGGGAGATTCTGGAGGTGTAACCCCCGCAACTTCAAACGGAAGCGCATACTCTGCTGGTACCTTAAAGGGGGATGCTCTAGACATCTCCCTTCAGCAGCCTGGTACACTTATCCATCCGTCTAACGCGAGTCTTGAAGTCTATTTGATGTTCAGAGAATGTTCAAATAGTATATACTTGTCCTGTTTAGACCTGAATTACCACAATTGATTGTACTGTTTAAACGTCATTTTCATATCATCCATCTAGTTATAGTACCATTCACTAGCTGACTGCAAACTTATGAGAGTGAGAATATATCACTGCCCTACTTGTACCGTGATGAAATACTGAGACCGCGTTCTGGGAGCATGTTTCTATGGATGCAGAGTGCAAGACAAATAGTCGCGGCACCTGTCGGGAACCAGAGCAAGAGATAAAGTGCGTAATTTCTCAACTTCCAACTACTTCATTGTGCAGGTTAAGATTTGACAGAAATTTGGGATCTTCTTCAGAAGTTTTGGTGTACACATTGTTTGATTTCGATCGATAAATTTAGATCCCGCAGGCCACGTGCTCAAAGGACACCAAGAGTTGCTGCTCAACAGTGTGTTGAGAAACTTGTTGATCGGAACATGGAGATTCTTTTAACTGGAAAGAGAAGAAACCCTATCCATGTTGGAAACCTGCAAACGAAGAAAGTAGCATCGACTCCTCGTAAGTTCCCCAAAATATTGAAGTATGGGTCCTTCGCATGATTTGCTTCTTTCGTTTTTGAATGGAAACAATCAACTCTAGCTCAATTTAAGTTTTTCTCCAGGCTGTGTACGACTTTATTGTGAATTCAGATCGAATACAAGGTATTTTTATCTTAGCCATAGCCGTCCAATCGATTGATATCTGGATATCCCCTGTTCTGGATGGAGATGCGCTCGGTTAACATTCCTTTGTATTATTTAGCAGATACTTATAATCTACTAGGGGTGTTCACGGAGGTATTTACATCAGACAATGCTCGAAAATACAGTGGAACATGAAACACGATTGCTTCTTTCGAATAATTTTTGAGGCAGGATTGAAGCTTTTGGATATTATCAGTGATGAAAATAAAGATGAAGATCGAGGCAAAAAAAGATTGCCGACGGAATCGTATGCTATCTTCTCTCAAGACGGTGAGATTGGTTGAAGCAAAGATTTTCTTCAGATATGCCCTTGTCTCTAGTCTAATTTTAATCTCTACTTTTGTTTATTTTTGGAGGTTGATAATTTTTATTATACTTGAGTTTAAGGGGTCTTATTATAAACTTGGAATTGGTGGGGATTCAGGATGGACCTTTCATGCAGTGTAGCTGTACTAACTCTCAAGTTTAATATGATACTTATTTAATCATTCCTCTGGCCGTAACGGTAGCTGAATTCTCTGTCTGCAGGAAACGACGCTATCGAAGAAAATATGTTTGATCGAGGTGCTCTACATCCACAAGAAACATCTCTTGATTCTGACAGGTGATCAGGAGAAGAGTAAATCAGTGCAAGTGTAAATCAGCTCAAGTCTTTGTGCTTTCAAGTAGGACATGGTTCATTTCTGTAGCACATGTTAAATGACCCACATCTTAGTTTTGTCATCTATTCTTTCAAAACAGCGAACTCGATTTTCAAGTGGTGAATACCTTGGTATGATCGTTGGAGTGAAGGGTTTTGCATCATTTCACAGTTCTGAAGTTAAAATTATGGTACACTTCTAGATTCTGATGAAGTCATGATGTGATATCAGTGTCGCGGATTGGGGTGGCACAGAGCACCTCCAATCTTCATCGTTGCAGTTGAAGAACTCTTACAACTCTTGCAATGAAACTCTTGTTACTGGAACTACTAATCTCTTGAGCAAATTCTTGTCGACCCAGAAATTGAAGGTGATATGATGACGAACATCTGATAAATTGACAGCACATATCTTGTCACATATATCTAATCGAGTAAAGTTGAAATGCTTATCATTTTTTGCAGCAGCTGTAGTGGATATGTGTAATAAAGGTAAGTTGAAATAATAATGGACTCATCCGTGATTTTCTGCATCATGTGCAGAGTTTCAAGGGTCAGAGTTCGCGTCAGCCGCTACAACAGAACGTGACCAAAGATAATCGTTTAGGAACACAATCCATTGTAAATTCTCTCAGAGTTACTCATAACGAGGGCCACGATCTTTATCTCTCTGATCCTACTTTCAACACGACAAAGGGCAAGGCCAAGGTTCCTCGAAAAATGAATTTCTCCAAATCTTTATTGGACAGGGAGTATTTCCACGTGAAGCAAGAACCTATCAATATCTATGATCACCAAGTGACGCATGATTATCCTTTCTTGAGTGACCTGAGTTTCGACTGGAGCGCTTTCAAAGTCGATAGCAATTTTTTCGATCCGGAAAAAGCTTCCTACAGCCCTGGAAATGATTCGATCACTTGGAATAACGACATTTCATTGACACTTCCGAATTTCAAGAGAGAGTTTCGTAATCTTGACCATTTCTGGCCAATTCAGGTCCCGAGTTGTGACAGATCACAATATAGTTCACGCCAATTCGGAACCTGTGATAAATTTCAGGACATGATTGAGGACTTTTATCCTAGTCTTGAATATAGACAAATCTCTGATGTGAAATTCGACAAATTTCTGTTGCCGATGGACGGCCTTGAGGTAGAGAGACAGCATGTTGAAGCGGATTTCTCCTCACGTGATGATTTTTCTTCAAGACGAAGGACTAATCGGAGGAATTTTGAGAAAGAAACTCTTGATAGGAACGACGATCGACGCAAGAAATTTGCGTTTTCTGAGGAGTGGAAATGCGATCTTTCTGCGACATGGGATGTTCCGTGGCATCAGGTAAGCTGTAAATCGAAATTAATTTAGCACGGGTTGTTGATAGTGTTGCACAGCATCAAAATCGTTAACAATATACACGACAATGACACTTTTCAAGGCGGGCGTCTTGAGACCTTAATCTGCAGCAATCCCGTTTAAGAGCTTTCTGAAACTGTCACAATTTTGGCGCTCTGAATCGAGCCGATATAACGAAAGTGACCTTGTACGCAATGAAGAGCATTGGATGATGTCCCAATGCCGTGTTATTCCCTCTTCAATTTCAAATATTGGTCAGTCTCCGTCATCATCATTTGACTGTGCTCGCACATGCATGTGGGAGGTATCATTCTTACATTTCGTCGAAAGAGATTTAAAAGTTCGGAGTTATTGTGCAGGATCAATATTCTCCTGCACATTCAGGAGGAGATTCAGACCAAACGCATAACCTTAATGGTTCTAACTCCTGGTCTCAGACGGTAGATGGAGGGACAGCAGATCGTTTGTACGTGTATACTCCTCAAGAGTTTCGGAGTCCTAAAACTACCCGTCGCTTTGGGCTTTTTTGAAAATCATTTGAAAGCTTCGAGTGTACCTCACTGAGCACATTTAGAGTAGCTTAAGGTGATCTGGTGAAGAATTCCACGAAGGATTAAACTCCATTTCATGATGCATCCTGGGTGACCACTCACACATTATTGTGCATGTGCAGCTCGGACTATCTGGACAGCGACATGGATGTCATGCAAGGTACCCTCCTAACGACAAGATCTTAGAAAAGAATTACTGCCATCGTATTCTCATCAAAGAACACATGTATAACTCCGTCATTGTTTCTGGTTTCTCGCTTTCAACAAGTCAACTTTGAACTTTATAATGCATTGATGCCTTCTTAGGATTTTATCATGGCAAATTGTCCGTATAACATGCTAACTTCGCACTGTGAATCAGTTGTTAATCTGAGTATTGCATTTGATCTGGCAGAATTTTGAAGTACTGTCTACTCGTTTATCATCTCATAGTGGTTCCTGCCTGACTCAAATACTTTATGGATAAACGCGTTCCCAAGTACTTAAGCTAGATAGAAATGAATGAAAGTGACTCCCCGAATGACTCATATATTTTGTTCTGCATATATTAATAATTGTCTCTGTCCTTAACTGCACAGGAGTATTTCTTCCTAGTGAAATGCAGGCGACCAGTGCACCTGAAACTTTTCAAGATCTAATGCCGCTTCTCTTACCTCCAAGTAAAAATGGTGACGAGGATTTCATCATTGTCTGTTTCCCTGACAATGAGGATTGCCCAACCGTAGATGCGAATTCTTTCCAACTTCCGATTCTGCCGACCAGTTTCCCTTTGCTGGAGCTCAGCACTGAAAAATCGTCTTCAGGAATGGATCACGATATCAATGCCTTTTCGTATGAAACTCATTTCAACCGGTACTGTTATTTATCTCTTGTCTGTTGCGGCTAAAATTATATTGATACAGAGGATGCAGTAAATGAAACCCAGTGTACAGACCCTGGTCCTATTTGAAAAGAGATGAGGGGGGGAAGTTTGTTGCAACATGATGCAACAAAATCAATTATCTTAACTTCCCCCCCTCATCTCTCTTACGGTTACTAAGTCCTTCTACATCTCGTTTCGCGACTCAACAATGGCAACGTAATTCTTGACCATTCATAAAGAGATTCAGAGTCTTCAATGAGACTAGCAGGTATAACTGTTGTTACAATGAATAAAAATGTTCATGAATTTGAGATTATCGTCAAGAAGTCGAGACTGCTGTTTGTGGACAAAACATTTCGTGATCATTGTGCAGGATCTCTCAAGAAACCGATGATTTCCGTGATTCTAGAAAAGACATCACATCAGGTGTAGTAAACCCTAATTTCTGAACCCTAAACCTTAGACCCTAAAACTAAACTAAACTAACTCCACTTGACCAATCAAATCCTTCCGGCCTCCTCTGCAAACATATGATGTAAAGTGGTGTACGAAGATCCTCTCGCCGGGTCCCAATAAACAGGCAGGAAAAAAAATGACATCACTTTGTTTTCAGCTGCAGCTAATCTTTCGTATTTAACGTATTATGATATTATGATGCGGAAATTTATGGTGTGCAGTAGAGGCGACCACTTCAACACATAAGTTAACTACTGCGCGGGAAAGTTCGACTTGCGATAGGATTCTAACAAGTAGTCCCCAATCTCAACTGGATTATCCTCTCCTTCCGTATTCGGCCAGCAGCTTTGGAAAGGGTACTGAAGTCATGGCATGGCATTCAAGAGAACCTCAGCGTGAAGCATGTTCAGAATTGCAATCATTTCCAACGACTAGGAGATCGTTTTCAAATTTTCTGGCGAAAGATGGGGAGACATTTGAAGGTGGTTTGGAGCCTCATATCTATAGTAATGACAGAGTAGATCAATGCCTTTCTTCTAACGTTCTATACAGCCATGCTTCAAGGCACGAAATGACGCACAATATCGAGGAAAACTCGGTGCAAGTGTGCACCTCTGTAAGAAAACCACTGGAGGACTTAAATGGTATGAGCACAACGGAAGCTGAACGTATGTCACAGAAGCAGCTATGGATAGAGGATGGAGTTGCACATGATACTGATTTCCGAGGGTCTTTCTCTAGTCAGGAAGAGTGCTCACCAGCAAGTCAGCTTAAGACGGTCCAGACTGTTCTTTGTAAACTACAAAAGCCTGCCTCGTCAGACCAAGCCATTAAGAAAGTCGGCAATGTTCTCTTAAAACTTCAAAAACCGACAAGACACTCCATCCATGGACTAGGTCACCAGGATGCAGAAGCAAATTGGACTGCGAAGCAGACAAGTGAGATGAACCAGACGAGCAACATAGAATCGGAAATCAAAACCACTGCTGAATGTCGATCAAGGTGGGCAAGAATTATACTTAGCGATTTAGCATATCTTCTTGATGATTCCAAACTTGTTCATTGTTCAAATCAGAGAGCAAGTACGGCACAGATGAGCCTCGAATAATCTTGTTCGATTCAGCCCTAGTTGTTTATTTGCAACTTAATCCTTGAACTTATGAAATTGAAATGCCTCCATGCCTTGTTCAGGTTGCTGACGCACAACAAGACACCTGGGAGCAGAGGATCCTTTCCTCTACCAAATGGTTCGTCACTGTACTTACTGAAGCTCTGTTCCGGGTGACATCGTTGTCAACCTGGGTTTCTTCGTGGGGTTGTTGAAAACAATAAATACATCCGTAACACTTGTTATAAGATTGTTATGTGATGCAACTAGGCACAGGAACCGTCGGTTTGACTCCATATCTGCTACGACTTTTTGACATAGTCGTGAGCATGGTTGAATTTTTCTGACAGCTGACAAGTGCTGCATGGAACGATCAGCTTCAAAAACAATCTGTCTATACTCAAAAGAGGGTGAAGATAAACGAGGGCCTAGCGAAATCAGCACGCTGAGGAACAAGGAGTCCAAACTGAGCCTGGATGACATTGATGCGATAGCCTCCACGGACAACAGGTTTTCCAATCAGCCCTATCAGAGAACAAGTCAATCTAAAGCTCATTCTTTACCCTCTTTAGTAAGGATCAAAGAAGTGACTGATTCCTCTGTACCTCGAGCTGGAAACGCAAAACAATATTTCACTCCAGTCTCACAGAGGAGTCCTGTCTCCGAAGTACCCGACAGAGAACAACCATCTCGCAGAGATTCAGATCCGCAAGTTAGTTACACAGGTGTCTCGCCCTAACTTCTTCCAAACAGTGAGAAGTGAGCGTAGTTACCGTGTTTTCTCTTTTCGTCACATCAAATCAGCTTCTGTTCAAAGAATGTGTACTTCAGTGGGGTAGTTTCACCTGGTCAAGACATACTGAACTCATGAAGACCACGAACATGAGAAAGAAAAGCGTAGTGAGTTGTAGAGAATGATGCAACTATAGATAAAACCTCTATATACTGCAGTCTTTTACTGAAATCTTGTTTGTGGCTGAGCAGGTGGCCTTGAATCCCCTTCCAACGCACCTCAAGCCTCTGAAAAGCAGAAGATCATGAAGGCTTCCGAGGAACAGGAAGAGTTTCAGAACATCCAACACAACCTGCCTATTACTGAATTTAAGCTCTTCCAAGTGGGTAGAAGCCCCACAACCTCTTATGATGCCGCCTATATGAAAATGACGGAAGGGATTCAGAACAACCAACAAAACCTACCTGTTTCTGAAAAACTCTCTCTACAAGGTAGAAGACCCACTAGTACCTCCTGTGATGCTGACTATGTGAAAATGCTGGAAAGCTATGTGGTCCAGCTCAAACTTGAAAACAGCACACTCAGGTTGTGGGCTGGTTCTTAGAATTCAATGATCCTCCGATCCTCTGGAGTTTTGAATCTAATTTCAGAAATTTTCTGATAGATGAATTAGAATTTAGAAAAGAGGTGCACAGCCCCACCCCGAGACCGCCATTAACGTTGTGCCTGCTATGCGGGTGTGCGTCTCCATGAGACCAGAACTACTTGGCCGCGCAATTTTTGCAATGACATTACGAACTGAAACGAGTAGCACAACTTAAAGTCAAAGTTTGGTAGAGAAGAGGACCATTGCACAGGGCCACAAATTGAGTACCGACTACAGAGGAGACGTTATAAGATTCTCCGACTTGTGTTCACAGAAAATATGAATCAGCTAGCCGACCTCTTGGGTACTAGAACTCCAATGTAGATAAGCCTGTTACTAACCAAAATTGCATCATTTCGGAATACCTTACAGAGGATGCTAAGTGCCACATTTTTTTTTCATTCGTTCACATCTTTAAGGAGACAAATGAAAGTGGAATCACATTCTTCTGAAGTAATTGAATTTTTTTTAAGAATTTTCAAAGTGAGTTGCAGATGGGTTCTTTTATCTATGTAGATAGGGGTTATGAACATCCCAAATACATGCCAAACCATCCAAATATGTTTTTGAAACATCTTCAGAATCCATGAACCCTTGAATCACCCAAAATATGTCCTAACATCAATTTCAACTACAACATTTCTGGACTGTTCAGTTGAAACTCTATAAAACACTTCTCTCAGTGAAGTTGTCCAGTGTATATGAATAATGATTATCAATTCCTGTATTGCAACAAGTCACGAGTTGTCAACATTACACATTTCATGTACACACAACGTTATTTCACCATATTAATCTTAGGTTCGAACACACTGTGACATCCAACTAAACTCTCATGAGGCACAAAAGCCGCACCACTTGTAGTAACATGGAATGTCAAATACCATTATTGTTCAAGTGCCTATAACAATTCTAATTATTATTCAAACTTATAGTTAGTAGTCATGAGTAGTGCTTCAAATTCAACATGGCTTCATTGAATTTCAGTTTGATTCTCTATTTTGTTCAATTTTCCTCTTTTGATCACAAAATGAATTAGTAAAAAAATTTGTACTTTGGGAGGGCTTTGAGCATTTAAATTTCAAATTTACATGTACACAAGTCTCAAGACATTAAGATTTCAAAATTTCAAAATAATTGTCTTTAATTTGTTAGTATAGAGACTAATTTAAACTAAAGAAGTGAAGCTCTAGTTTAGTTTTTTGAACTTTTTGTCATAGAGGATTTTAGATTGAAAGACTACTACTGCTTTCTATAATACTTTTTTTCCTTAAAAAGGAAGTAATAATATTCAAAATAAAGATAAATTAAAATCAATAAATTACCAAGTTCAAGATTATTGTGAAAATTTAATTTTACTTTGATCATGTAAATAACTTTATAAAATATTTTGTATCATACAAGGAAGTGCAAAGAGTTTATCTATGATGCTCCAAAATTATATTAGCAAAATTGTGGTGCTTTGATGTACCTCTAACACATGCTAACAATATGACTTGAAGTTCTTTCAAATATCCTATACCATTTTAGGATTCATTAAAGTATTTGGGAGGCTACAATGATGTTTTAAAAGTTTGTAAATCAATTTTGATATGCAGCTACTTAAAGATTCAATAGCTAGGTTTTTAAATAATGTCATCTATAATATTAAGCAAATATCTCTAAAAAGTTAAGATTAAAAAAAAATTAACCTTTTGAAAACTACCACTATAAAAAAATAGAGTTTTTTTATGTCCAAGTTGACAAATTTTAGGTGACATCCAATGTAACAACTTGTCCTTTTATTAAGATGTTACATTGGACCTCATTGGTAACATAAAAATATGAGTTATTACATTTGACATCACTCACCTAAAATCTGGCACCTAAAATATAGATTTCTTATAGTACACAATACTCATTTGCCAAAATTGTATTATAAATACTAATCTTTATACTTCTAGTATATAAAAATATATAACATGGACCACCTCTTATACTTCAAATAAAAAAATTGATCCAAATTTCATGACAAATTCCTCAAATATGAAGTTTGAGGTTTTTCAAGGTCTTGTCTAAAATGATGAAAATTTTATATATGTCTGTAGAAATTTTGGTCAATTTTATATGATTAGATGGATATTGACAAAATTCTATTAATAGTGTGAAAATTGAGTTATTTATTTTTCTATTTGCTTATAGTTATCTATTGTACAATATGACAACAAAAGAATCTCATATGCCTTTCTATACATGGATTATTTTTAGCCGCTAAGGCTAATCTCCCCCATACACTTTGGATTTAGAAATCGTATGAGCTTTTTTTATTTTATAGGAATTGTTAAAAATTGTAAATAAAAAATATTATAAAAAATACCAAGAGAATTTTGGTTCTAAAAAAGAAGCCCCCTTTCCATGTCCCCCCCACTCAACTACAAATCATGCTTCTCTTTCAATTTAAAATTTTTCACCAATTTGGGTTTAGAAATTTAGGTGAAGCTATCAATTTTGACAAATTTTGTAATTTTTTTGTTATTACTTAGGTAGCTATAATGGACATTTTGACATTACACAACAAATTGCTATGACTTCAAACTACAAAATTACAAAATTATCACTTTCTTTGAAGGCTTTCTATAGAAATCTTGGCTTGTAAGGTAGAGACAGTTAACCATACAATAAATTAAAGGTTCTATTAACAGTTAACTATACAATGAGTTTTGATTTGTATTAATTGTGAAAGTACTTATTCTTTTGACAGGACATTTCATTTTATTCAATTGATTTTTATTAGCTTAAAATTAAAAGAATGTTAGAGTGTGCAAGCTTCTAGTCAGATTATTAGAGGGAAAGCCGGTTCAAGTTCAACTGTTCATTGTACTGTACTGTACGGTACAGTACGGTGATTTGTAGAATCTGGCGCTAATTAGCCAGCCCCCCCTCGAACTAAATGACACCTTGGAGAGTCCCCTTCGACCGTCGGTTCTGGAAACGGCCAAGATCGTGGTTTCCGTTGTTGTTTCAGCGTCTCCGTCCTTCTTGCGCGCACCTCTCCCACCTGGGCTCCCAATTGTCAAGCTCCTTCTCTTCCTTCCCATTGCATGCACGCTGGGTGTTCCTCATCACTCTGTCTTCCGATAGGTGCCTGCCCAATCCATCAAGAATGCATTCCGGGCTTCTGATCTCCGGGGCGGAGTTGCTACTTCTTTGGCTCAACATTTGAATTGACGTACATTGGCTGCAATCAATCAATGCTCCTGGGGGTCCGTTGGAGTACGCACATTTTGAGCATTGGTGTTGAGATTCAGCTTCAAAACTGATTGAGGAGTTGTGAGCCTGAAGGAGGAGCAGGTACTGTTGCCGGGTCTCTTGGCAGTCTATTTTTTCCCCTTTCTCTGTTCTTGTTTCGATCTGTAATTCTTCAATCATGCGATTGCAAGTAGGAGTGATGGAGGAGATGGAAACGGGTTCTGGAAGGATACGTTCTCGTCACGGGGGAATGTTTCAGCGTGAGAGAGAGAAAGTAAGCCCACCAAGATGGAGGGGTCATAATAATCCTACGATTTCGTCGTCGAATCTCAATCGTATGTCACACTGGACAAATTGTTGGAATTGTCAAGTTCAAATTGTGCCTTTTTCACTCTGATTGGGAGAATGTTGGAATTGATTAAGATTGGTTCAAATCATAGAATTGCCTAATATAGCCACAAGAAGTGATCTAAGTTCATTTAGTACTTAGAGAAGTCATGAATCATATCTTGAAAAAAGGAAATGGATAACGAATGGAAGTGAATTTCATTTTTTCCATGAAGAATGGATTTTTTTAATGGTTTTGTTGAAGTGTTTTGCCCTCATAGCCAGTAGGTCACCTCCAAAAAAAGCAAAAAGAGCAAACATAATGGTCATCTCACTCTTCAATGGTGGTTACAATATATCTGCTTAAAATCAACATAATGTCAGGACTCAAGACCCTATTGTGGCTAAGTTTTTTGCAAAAGTTAGTTGTACAGGTACAACCGTGTGTAAACGATAGAAGGTTCTATTGTGTACACAATGTCACTCCATTCCTTTTGTTTTGGATCACAGTCACATGCCATTGTGGTTCGAATTCTTATTTGTTTATGATTGATAATTTTACACCAACTGCATTGCCAGAATGGGACATGATCACAATAGAAAAGTGACCACACAATATGTCATTCTACCTTATCTGAAATCCTCTAAGATCAACACTGCAGTGACCTTTGTACAGTTATCGAATGGAAACGTAAAGCCATTCCAATTGTTTATTAGAGTTTTCCAAGCGATTTGGTTGATTTTGCTGGAGCAGTTGAATTCATCCTCATCTTTGGTCTGCTAAAGTTAACTTCCTTGAATTGCAAGAGCAGATGGAGATATCTGATAATTACCAGCATTCTTATCTTCCTTGGATCTCCTCTCTTAGAGATAACTGCTGAGCGTAGGGTTAAAACAGGTTGTTCTGAAGATGAAAATACTCGGTCCTCTTGTATAGGCATGTGAGTGGATATTGTCATGATTTTCTTGGCCATGCTAATAGTGAAATCCGGGAATGTCTCAATGAAAGTTCACAGTGCGAAGTATGCGAATCCTGCTCTACAACCAAGTGTCTGTTTCATGCTATACCTGTAAAGAAGAAGTCGTGGTGCTTCATCGGTTTCGTCATTGAAGTTTCGTGCCGAGAGTTGAGAGCACAGCAATTAATTGATCATGAATCTGACGTCCGTTTGTCAGGTGGAGGGCGTCTTGTACATGTCATTGAAGGATGACGCTTAAAGGAAAAGGCGTGCCACAAGCGTATGGAGATGAAAGCTACTGGGATACCAGATACAGCCAAGATGTTGGCTCATTCGATTGGTACCAGCGGTATGCTGGAATGGCTCCTCTTATCAATATGTACTTTCCTAAGGAAGGCAACCTATTGATGGTTGGCTGTGGGAATGCAGGTCTGCTTGATCATTCCATTCCATTCCATTTATTTATTTACCCACCTCCCAAATACCGTGTTGCATGTTTAATGGAATACTGGGATCACTCTAGCCCAGGCTTCACCTTGTGCTTAGATCTAATATGATTCTGGAGGTTGAAGTGTTGTGAGGGTAACTTCGCTATTCATATTTTTGGCTGGCCTTAGATGCGCGTTTCTCTTTGAAGGTTCTCAAAGGCAGGTGCTAGCTTGGGTTTGTGGGGCCAGTCATATCGGAGGACATGGTAAACGATGGCTACCAAACTATTATGAATATCGACATCTCCCAAATTGTTATTGACGCCATGATAGAGAAGTACAAGAAAATGCCACAGCTTCAATGTAATTTCAACTCTCCTTTTTTTTATTTCTGCTTCTTTGGAGTTGCTTTATGCGCTTTAATAAATAGTTTCGTTCACCGGTTGTCACGAATAACGTGGAATTTCAAAGCTTCTCATGCCTAAGTGACATTGTCGTGATTGTTTTCCAGAATACTCATTCCTGATTGCCTTCATTTGATAAGGTCAGTTCAGTTTGGTACAGGATTTTGTATGTCATACATGTGTTTATTGTTTTCTGTGACCACAGATCAAAGGATGGATGTTCGATCGCTGGCTTTTAAAGAAGGGGAATTTGACTCTGTCCTGGATAAAGGTGCTTGCTATCCAGTCTCTCTGTTACAAAATTATCCTTGACTGTATTCTTGGGCTTGAAGCATTTGGATGAGTTAGTATCACGCTAGTAACTTTAGAAATTCATAATACTGTTACCCGTTGGTTGACACTATTTTCTTGGAAATGTGGGCAGGCATGCTCGATTCATTGATGGTAACTATTTTTTTTCTCTCTTGTATCATCTTTTCTAATTAACGTGGATCAAAACTCTTGTCTAAGAATATCTGCATTCCTCTGTGAATCTGGTGCAGTTGTTTTTCTCAGCTTGTTGCTATTTAATTTGCTAAGTAGAGAATTTTTGCCATCCGTATAATTTGCCTTTGCTGCCAGTCTTGTGTACCAAGTCTATTGTGGATGGTTACAGTGCGGAGCTGATGCACCAACAAGTGCTGCATCCATGATCAAGGAGGTTTGCAGGTTCTCACTCTAGTTCAGGACTCCGGTTAAGAATTTTCTATGTTCAGGGATGAGACAAAATGCGCATGTTTCTCTTGATTTTCTGTCCCACTATGCATGGTGAATATTCTTCTCGTGTCATGTATTTCTACGCAGAATTTGTTTATTTACTTGTCAAATACTTTTCAAACATATGTGTTCTCATATGAAGTACTTGTGGAATATTGATGTTTGGATGTAGGGTTTTGAAGCCAGGAGGTGTTTACATGCTTGTGAGTGTTTTTGCACTATGTTGCATTGTTCAGTCCTGCCTATAATATGTCCATACTCTATTTGCATCAGAGACTTGCTAATGGAAGTTGTGTCGAATCTGTGTTTTTGTATGTTAATTAAACTCTTGTACAATGATTTACTTGCTTAAACAGATTACATATGGCGACCCTCGGGTGCGGATGCCCCACTTGAAATCAGAGAAAATTCCTTGGGAGATAAAGCTACATGTTATACGTATGTTTTTTTCACTTCCTTCGTTGAAATTGAATTTGTGATGAATGAGATGAAAAGAGAAGCAACAATTCTACCAGTGGCCTGATATTGGGTAGAGGTGCTTGATGATGTGACACCCTTGAAGACTTGTGCAATTATTTTGAAATTGAACACCACCTTAACATCAATACTTGTGTTGGTTTCAGTCCACCTGTCAATAATACTATGAACCCTTATATCTTTTGCAGACAGTATCTAAACAAGGTTGAACCTTTATAACTATTGCGTACAGTATCCGAATAAGGTCTACTTTGGTGCATTGGAATCCCTTGCAATTGCCTATGCAATGGATTGCTTTTTCTCTTGGTTAATAAATTCATGATTTGTGCTTCGATGCAGCAAGACCTGGCTCCAGGAGGGCGCAAGAGTGCAGCTCCCGGCCTATAACTGAACCTATACCATTTCAGGAGGACGGCATCACATTGGGACCGAGTTTCAATCTTGAAGATCCCGATTTACATTATGTATATGTGTGCACTAAAGTAAGTTTTTTAACTTTTTCATATTCAACGGCATTTAACACTAGAACAAAATATTCTCTAACCCAAAGCTTTTCTCCCCTTAGATCTTCTGTGAAGGTGGAATATCTTTCTCCTACGTCCTGTGGGAGGGATTTTAGTTCCTTCAGGACCTCGCAAGAACTGGTTAGAACTGGTTTATAATGTTATGAATACCTGCAAGGCTGCAGCATCCCGTTGGTCCTGCAGCATGTCATGAGAGCTTCAACCAATCAAATTCTAGCCAACAAGGGGGAAATGGCTGAAATGATATGTGGAACTGAATCAGAATTGAATGAGGTTTTTAAATTGGAAAACTTGCTTCCTTACGTTACAGGAAGGTGTCAGTGCAGCCCCGCCTCCCGAGAAGAAACCACCAGAAAAGAAAATGTCAAAGAGGATATCACACAAGAAATAATTCGTGGGTTGTCTCAGTGGTGAGCGCAATCTCTGTTTGTAAGCGAGAACTACTACTAATGAGGAATTTCATGCAGCACTCACGATATTCATGAATTTTCTTCTAATAGTACGGTTAAATAAAAACTGTCAGCACTGAAAAGCCGTTTCTAGAGAAGAAATTTCTTGTGTATTGTCTCGGCGGTGAGTGCTAGCTCTGATTTGAATTTAATGGTTTTTCATTGACTTTGGCATTAATCTAGTCTCAAGAAGTGAGCGACCATTTCGTTACATTGGCGGATATTCACGGCGTTGGCGAACATTGGCACACTAGAATCTTGACTAACCATAAGAAAATGCGTTGGTTTTATTTGACAGGGGTGATCAGAAAAATTAAAATGGAGACATGTGACTTCAAACTATGACAATTCAATTCATCTCAGTTCCAATCAGTCAGGGGACACACACCACCTTTGGAAATTGTAGGAGCTGGCTGTGAGGTAGCAATTGTACCTTTAGCAATTCAATTCTATCTTCAGCAAATGTCCAGCGACCACACTCTGGGATCACACTTCGGAGGCCATGCCACGAATGCTCAGAGTGACTTGATACTTTGTCAAGTGGGTCGAAGTAAGAGAGTCAAGTTGAGCAGTTTTGGTAAGATGGTGAACTTGCTGAAGATTGATTTGTCTAGAATTTACTGTGGTACCATTTTCTTAGGGGTTGATGTTGAGAATGGAATCTGGAGTTTTTGCATTGCTAAGGAAATTTGGAGGAGAATCTCTCGTTGGTTGTGAATTTGTGATGCAGGCAGTTTATGTCATTAGAGGGTCTTCAACATTTGGGAGCAGGTTCTATTGGGACTCATTCAGTGTGCGACCAGAAGTTCCAGAATTAAGCGAGTGGGATCCATCCGTACACTTGCTTTTGAAGACCCAGGTCACACTGGCCTTTGAAACTGGCTGACAGCTCAAGCTCAAGCTCAAGCTCTTCTTCAAAATGGGTGAGGTAGCCGCACCCAAAGCACCACAGTTTGTCCGTTTTGAGCCATTATAGCTGGGTCTTGGATGGCCACCTCCATCCACCCAAAATTAAACCACCCCAAGTCTTCAAGAGCAACTAATGGAAGTTGAAGAGTTTATTGAGACAAGGAGTAGGAGTATTTTGGGCTTTTACGGTATCTTAAACGTTTAAGGGTAGTGTAGGGACATGTGCAGATAAGTCTTCAATGAACTTGGAAATCTCTCAAACTATTACCCCAATGTCGTAAAATTACAAAAGTGCTTGAGTGGGATTTTTTTGAGGTTGCTAATAACCTCATGGAAACAGAAATCAAAATCAACCACGGGAGATTGGAGGACTAGTAAGAGTGGGGCTTTTGATTGGGGCAACCTTAATATCTTATTAATATTAGCCAAGTTCATCAATGCTTGCTAACTCAATTGAAGAATTGAGTCAAATTTATAAAAAAGAACACTGGCAAACAATGTGCAAATGGTGTCTTTTTCTCCATATTTTTTGTAAATGAAATTCTCTTGCATTGATTGTTAGTCAGGTTCTTCGGGAGATTGCAAGAAATATGTACTCAATTCTCTCTATGAAGGGTAGTGTGTCAGTCATAACTTTTGTGTTATATCTCCGAAGGATCAAACATTCACCTTACACCTTGCATTAAATTTTCACGTTTTCAATCTTGAAAACTTTGTTGCTTATTTACAACTTTGGTTAAATGTTTTGTTTTTTTTTGTTTCAAATACACACTGTAATTCCCCACCAAAAAAATTTGGATCTAAGAATTTGGATTTTCTACTTGAAGGTTTGAAGGAAAAAGCAATTGTGCTACAAAAGTTTCCGTACTAGCTTATTTCGTGTTGTAGCCAGTATTGAACATATGATTATTGCATGCTTAGAGAATGGGTCTCAATTTTGAATTTTGAGAAAGCAACACACATTGTACAGTACTTACACAAGAACCTCCTACAACTCTCCCTTCGCTTGATCCAGAGTCACTGATAAAGAAGAAGCCAAGTGAACGTGAAAGCAATACTCCGACACCAATTTACATTGATAAATTTCTCACAGATACATCTACAGTGGACGGTACATTGTGCACATTTTATTGGCACGCTATAAACACCGTGAGGGATGAATCATATGATGGAAGAGAAACTTACACTATAAACACACAGATATGAAGTCGATCATTATTGCCTGTCTGGAGGCCAAGACAATCCTACACTTGTGACTGCTTGTAACTGGAACCAAAATTGGGGCAAAATTGGTAGAAATAGTAATCGCTTGGAGAGCCCGACTGAGCTCTAGATGGGTCTGACAACTTTGATTCTCCATCCAGTTAACAGCTGAGTGGGGCACTCAACTAGAATTTCATTGATTCACCTTGTCATGTGAGGAGCTGCGTCATAAACAGAACCACCGAAGCAGCAGCCAACAAAGGCGAGAGCAATTCGGGTTCATAACCAGCGGGGGCTGCAGATGTCCCCGGCGTACTGTATCCAGGCGTACTGTATCCAGGCGAAGGTGGTGTCATAGTTCCATTAGTGATTGTCGCATTTACTCTGCAAAGATACAATACCCCCACAGCCGTCAGACTCAGGAAAAAAGCTAGTCATCAAATGTCTAGATACGCAACCAGTCCAGAGTCAGCTAGCTTGCAGGTTTGAGACAATTTATTATGATATGAGATAGAACCATGCTCTCCATGTCCAAGTCTACAGAATATGACCAGTCTCAATTGAGGTTAGAATAAGAGGGTGGTGGCTGCGTGGGAAGCTAGCTAGAAAACTTTCAGTATTTAAGCAAATCCCGACTGAGGCATGTATAAAGACAACTTGAGAATTCGACTACTTACTCCTTGGTGGAGCCTGTAAATATACATGTCGCTGTACCTGTTGCCACAACAAACAAGAATCAACGCAGACCTCATCAGCCAGCTTCTGAAGCCAAAAAAAAAAACAGACCTTCATTTACAAAATATTAATTTTCAAGCAGTTCGAGAGATTCCATTTCTCTTTGCTTTGAGCTACCGAACTACCGGAGCAAGAATGGACGAAAAGTACAGGCGGACACATGGTTTAAGAAGTGTGAAGCTTGCTTAATCCTCCACAAGGATGAACAATGTGTCTTTTCCTTGGTCAAATTGCACTGGCTGGTAAGTAGTTAGCACAAGCATAAACTTAAAACACAGCGGCAGCATCTTGGGTTTCCCATATGGGAAATGTGCATACTTGGGCTTCTTTTCCCTGGCTGCTGGCTTCTATTTAATCGGTGCAAAGAATCTCCAGGCTGATATTTGGAATATTAGGAAGCATCGACATTAATAACTGAAAAAGGGGCTAGTTTCATTTGAGAATGGCACAAAATTAACAGGGAAAGGCCTTGCATACGAAGTTCCTTTTCAAACACTGAAAACACGGCTTGGGAATCAGTAGTGCACACCCGCTAAAAAAACAGCATTGAGTAAGATGTTGTTTCAGCCTCTCGATCATTGAATTTGGTCCAAACAACAGGATCCCAATTAATGTTGTTTGTTAGAAGAACTGAATGTGGTTTCAACATGCACGTGAAGGCTGGGAGGGAGCGAGGGAGGCTGGATCGACTTACTGGGATCCACGTAGACTTGCGTGGCCGTGCCCTGAAAGTCGCAAGCATCGTTGGTGGCATTGTGGGTTTGGAAGTAGACGTTGAAGGCCCAGCTCGCATGCCACTGCAGCGTGTCGGGCAGGAAGCAGTTGTTGCTACTTTGCACGGCGAAGCAATTCACTTGGCCCTGCGATGGTTGCGGCCCGCACACCCAATCCAGCGACCCCTGCAACGTCTCCTCCGACAAATTGGACTTCGCCACGCACCACACGGAGGCCGTGGTCAGACGCCTGCTGGGCAGGACATGATGTCCGGGACGATCGCTGGACGTGCCAATTAGCTTCGGCTCCAATGTCACCATGGGAACGACATTTGCATCCGCCACGCCCTTCACTGAGCTCGCTCCTCCCACCACTCCTGCATGCAAGCAGAGCATCGAAGTAAACAAATGAAACAGTCAACTCATACATATCATATGACATATCATATGACAAACAGACCAAACCAACTGATGGAAGGACAATCTAAAGGAAGTTTAATTAATATCTCTAGAGCAAGAATTTCAAACTAACCAATGGATACGTACTTAAGATTGCTAATGTTGGGGTTAAGTGTTGCAATCATCTCTGACTGGTGCAAACTCACAACACAAAATGGCAACATTGAGATGGTAGTTATCGATTTCAACCAAGCAGGACATGGATACAACATTTTGATATTTCTGTAAGAGTGGTTTCTTTCAACAAAATTTATGTTGTTCAATTGGAATATGAGGTTTGCACCAGACTACTCCATGCTGGGCTAGGCATGCATAGTATGTGGGCATCTAGACTTCCCCAGAATTAAGATAATTATCCTTATCCTACCCTAGGATATCTCGAATTTGGAGTGGTCGAGATTTAAGATAACCTTGTTCCATACTTCCATACCTGACACAACACTGATATGGATGCCTATTGCGTGCAGTCATGGGTAAGATGCTTCAATTATCATGCTTAGGTTTGAATGTGAGGAATTGAAATAGCAACAGTATAACGAGTGATCCAAAGACATCTGCTCTTCCTAGACATCTTTTCAGCTGGTATACTGGGCAAATACTGTTAGGTTCATCTGAAAAGAGAAGCCTGGTCCATACAATGGACGACTCGCCATACACTGTACCAGCAAGTTAATTCTACAAAACACGACCTAGAAATACACTTCTTTGCACCTGATACTCTGCATCTACATCTTGAAAAATCGACCAAATATACCCACAAGGCACAAACTGCATAAAGCTTACTACCGTATGGTGTGCAGTGCAGATTGCCGTGCCCAGCAGGGTGAAAGCTAGGATGCTGAACGGAGATAGGTTGCCTCGGGATCAATCCAAGGGAAATCAATTCAATGACAACGCTTTTGAATATAGATAACAGTGACCAAATATTTACATAGAACCTTTGTAGCGTACTAACCTCCAAGGGCGAGTAAGAGAGCCACCACCACCCCAGAGCTCCAGCACTGTTTCTTCGCCATAGCTATCCTTGCCATTCGCTTGCCCCACAGGAGTGGAACAGCCAACGTTGCCACTTACGTTGATTTGAAATCAATTCAAAGATCTTGAATGCACCGTGCGGACAAAAGCAGAGCCGCTGCTCCCACCACTCACCTTGCACTCTCCGCCATATATGCCAGCTGATCTATTTAGATCCAAATCTCAGCTGAGTTCCCAGGAGTCCGACTTGGGCACCCACTATGTAAAACAATCACCTCTAACACGAATTGAGCGATCCAAATGCTAACCGCCAAGCTTGGCACCGGTATAACAATTCCTCTAGATCTGCTGCTGGCACTGAATAATTAAACTAGGGAGCGGCCAAAGAAGGACACGTCTAGGAAGCAAAGCTGGAGTGAATAATTGAAGCTAAGCAGAGCGAGCTATCTGTGGGAGGAGTGTCGACGAGATAGGAGCTTAAAACCCAAAGAAGAGCCTCCCTTAGAAGCATAGGATGCTGCCGGTGCTGATGCTGAGCTGCCGTCCCCTCGCTCGTCTGCGCTTTCGTTATGGAGCTTGTGCTGCTCCTGCAGTGATCGAGAGTGGGAGGCAGGCAGGTACCGGAGCGAAAGAAGAAGATTGGCGGATTGGCAGCTCAGCTCTGGACTGGCCTGAGTGCAGCTCCTGCACATCCATGAGTACCTGCTGCAGCCATCCATTTCGATCGGCCTCGAACAAGACAGGGGTAGCTAGATCGATCTGACGACGACAGAGCCACCTGGCTGGCGCATGATAAGTCATCTCACTTCCACCTAATTACCTGCACCTGCAGCTAGTTCCGACATCATAAATAATTCTCTTAATTTACTAGCTAGTTGCCTGCCTAGCCTGGAGTTAAGTTCTCGAACTTCGGTAACTAAACTTCAGTTGCCTCATGATCGATGGATCGGATCGACTTGTGAACTCGATCACTTACCCAAAACTTTGAACACCGGTGGCTAGCTTCTGCAATGTGGGATCAAGGGGCTATTAGATTTGATCGGAACTCTGGAATGCATGAGGACAGTAGGTAAGGAAATTAAAATGGATAGAATTATCCATGTGTGCCGGTCTTCGATCTACCGGTATTATGCCTTATATTAATATTAGGAAATTTCATCCACGTATTTTGCCAGAGGAGTTTCATCTATTTTTTCACCCACTTTTTAGAGTTCAGGTAAGCAGGGCCCAGACGACGTAAGATTCTGGTAAAATTATTTGGACTACAAAAATTTGACCGGGTGTACGTAAAAGAAATTCACGGAATGGGCATTGAATAGGTCGGTCAGTGTAACCTGTGATGAGGTTTATGAGTACGTTTGAGAACTAGTGAGAAGTGTTGATGAGATGCCGACCGCTCCGGTACGTTTACCAGTCATGATTACCCGTTAGCAGTGAAGTCGAGTTTAAAATACCTGCTGGGTAATTGTGAAATGAATTATTACGGTCAATTGGGAGAACCGTAAGTTAATCGAATGGTGAATTGGTGATTGATTGATAAGCGCGTTGCTGGCTGTGTTCAGCGTGAAACTAAATATCTTGAGAATTTTCATACTGGGCAGCTGCTGCCATCCTGACCATCTGACCATCTGACCTTCACAGTGAAACCGTGACAGTCCTGCCGAGTTTGCAGTGGACGGACTAAGGAATCCACCAGGAGTCCTAGACATCAACTTCTTTCTTTAAAGTAAACAAAAAAAGAGAACTTCCTCTGTCACTCTTATGTTATTAACCCCGAATGTGCTAACAGGAAAATTGTGGTAATACTGAAACTAAAGTCTTAACCCCTCCAGTCTCCAGAAATGGCAAAAATCTAGTTCCTAGCACCTCTTTGCAAAACATTACAACTTTCAAGATTCTCCAAGGGAATTTACACTTTTTATCAAATTTTGATTTTTTTGGCATTAATGAAGACGATCTTCGCCTGGGGGCCGCAGCCTCAAAAAGTTTCAAAATATTTTCAGAACCATTTTTTAAAAAATCCTAAAATTTCTGAAAAAATATGACTTGCATTGAACATGTGGTTCTTCTTCGATTTCTAGGGAAAATATTATGATTTCCCTCACACCGAGGGGGTGATGCCTTAGCTTCAGCAATTGATTTACTTGTGCCTTCGCTGAGTTCCGTATGATTGCTAGAAAGATCACAGTTTGCACCTGTAAAAACATTGTCCTTCACCAGACAATATCACGATAAGCTCATGAAAAGTTGGACCTCTGATAAAGGTATGTCATCACTTCCTTTGATGCTAGGAATTTGACAACTATGAAACTCAGTTTGAAAATTCCGGAACCGAGTTCGTTCGAGAACTGTAAAACCGAGTTAGAACTCTAACCGGTAATGGAATTCCAGTGTCTTGACTCCACCAACTGGAAGACAGACAGTATCTTTTCAATGTTACACGCAACATTATACACCTCACGGTCGGGGTGAACTGCCCCCCTCGCTCGGCCCTGCAAGTCATTCCACGGGTGCATGTAAACAAAAAGACCTCCTACTTTTTAGCTTGATTAATTTATGTACTATACGACACCTCTGATTGCAAATACGAATTCAAAATTTGCAAATTTAATCGAGCCTGGGAAATAAAAAAATATTGGCAGCGTTTTCCCGAGGGGTCGAGCGAGTTGGTCAGTTCACCCGATCACACTCTCACCATGTTTCAGAACTTACTCCATATTGTCACATGGAATTTGGCCAGCTAGTCTGTGAGATTGAAGAGCTCGATCTGGGTGTACACTGCTAATTCTTCTCTCCGGAAAATCTGGATGTGGTCACCATTTTCAAAGTGATCAGATATTACAGTTCCAATGTCACCAACATATAATTATACATTCGGTATCGTCAACTAGCTCGGAGTCCTTGTCGCCATCTGTATCAGCTCCAATAACCGTTCCATTTTCCCAACGTATGCCTGCCTGCACATGCAGCTAGAAATTTAGAGGTTTGATTAGACGTACTGTAGCTCCATGTAGATCATGACTGTATTATCAGATTGTAATATCAACGAGGGAGTGCAGGGCAAAGAAAGCACACGCCTAGCTCCAAATAGGCCACGCTTCGATCAGTTCCTTAGAATTGCCGGCACGTGTGACCCTAAACCCTAACACCCTCCGAGCCCGCCCAAGAGCTAGCTAGCCTGAAAGTAAAGCTAAAGCTAAAGCTAAAGCTGAAGCTGCCCCACTACAGTACAGTCGCTAGACGCTAGCTAGCTCCGAAGAGCCTGAAAGGGCATCTTTAATTAATGACTTCCATCTGTGTCTGCGTGGCCAGGTCAGATGATTCTCAACGAACTGAAGTTAGCATACTACTAAGTTACGGAGTCCGTCCCTGAACTGAATGTGCATCAGTGCATCCAAGCCAACAGTCTGCTCGAGTCTCTCAACTGACTGGCTCTGCCCAGTGGCACCACTGCTTGTACGATGCGATGCATGCCGAGGGGGGCTTGACTAGGTCACCTGTAGGCAGGCCGGAATGAATGAATCGAGGCCGGGGTAGAGGCCGCCCGTTCATCTCACTTCAGTTACTCACTGAAGTGCCTGCTCGAGCTGACAAACCCGGAGTAAGTTATTGCACCTGGCCGACGGAGTGCTAACTTACTTCACCCCTAAAAGGACCGTTTGCTCCCTCGAGGGACAGGGACAACTGGGGTCTGGGCAGGTTCCCACGACCTCAATTTTTAATGGAATTTTTTGAATTTTTTTGAGGATGTGTGGTTTTGCAAGAGCTTTGTGGATATATAATTTTTATTTCAATTGGTGCCCAGGAGAAGAAGTTATGGCACAGTAAATCAAAAATGGAGGTCAGCGGGCTACACAAAAAAATCACAAAAAATTCTTCCTGAAACTATATATTTTTGTCTACATTTGAAGCTTTGATTCATTCTATTTGGAAAAGTGATGAGAAAATTATGGACAATCTTAGTTTTTCAAGCAATCTAAGCATCTTCATGAAAAAATAACTTATAGGATTCATTTTAGAATGCAATTTTTACAATTTTCAAAAAAAAATTGTTGTATAGGGTTTTATTTTCCTGTTACAACAATCTCACCGTTGGGATTATTGTGTTTCAATTTCATCATAGAACTATTAACAATTTAGTTTTTCCCTCAATCTTGAACCTACTTCTACTTAATAAATTTTAATGAATTAAAATTAAGTGTTTTTTTCTTGAATTTTTTTTCCTAGATTCCCAATTCAAGTATTCAACATAAAAACTTAGAAAATCAGAATCGACAGTACAAAAAATTTAAGTTAAGAAGATTGAAAGCAAAAAATTCTAGTCAAGCAAGGTGCAAAAAACCATGTTTTCTTCACTTTGGATGCAAATATCTTGCAATCTATGTGGTCAAAGTTTCTAAAATTTCTTGCATACATTCTTCTACTAGTCTATTATAAGATCTTACATTTAGATTTGCAAAAAATAACAATTTTTAAAGTTTTTGCTCTTTGCAATAGAAGTGGCAGTTTTGAGTGTGTTTTGATGGAGAAAAGGCCTCGATCCTTTAGGGGCTAACACTCTCGACCTGCATCCTAGTAGGATCAATCCTAGCAGGATCAATCCTAGCAGTCTATCGTCTTCAACAAGTCTGTTGTCGTTAACTCCTTCGCGCCTCAATCCTTCTCCTTGAATTTTTGCATATCTTTATTTATGTCTTTATAAAATCATTCTATTAATTAACTTCAATTTCACCAAATCAACCACATTGAACTACTTCTGGACTACTTAGTGAATTCTAGACAAAACATCCAGAGATCTCCGGATGTTTTGTATTGATTTCTTGATGTTTTGCACAAATCTCCCGATGTTTTGCATTATCTCCTGATGACCATTTTTTTTCTTCTGATGACCGTTTTTTAATATGGACTTTCAAAAGTTCCAAAGTAGTAAAATGTGGCATTCAAATTCATCATATAGAAAGTGTTTTTTTGTAAAAGTCAAGCATTGGTTGGGATGAATGAAAAAATTTGCAGACACAAAAGCTTGTGGAACCTCTCTGTTCATTGTCCATAATTTTGGACATCAGAGTGCTAATTGGATAATATTTGAATCCATTGTCAAATTCCCTTTGTCCCTTCTAACAATTGGTTTTGGAATAGTAGTAGCCAGTTATCTCCTAAACATTGTTTTCTTCTTGTACCATTGCAAGTTGTTGTAATGAATAGTGGCTAACTATTTGCTTTTGGACATTAAGAAGTTATAATCTTCAACCTATAAAATCTTGTGTATCATAAAGTGACGAATACTCTAGTAGGGGACTACCTTAAAACAATACTTTTAAAAAAAGGTCTATAGATCAATTTTTATTCATTTTTTTCAAATTTTTAATTGTTTTATGTTATTTTTGCCTAACTACTATTAGGGTCACATTAAAAAAATTGATGTTTAGGAGCAAAGTACTTGTGGGTGGTTGCAAGAAAGACCAAATGATTTTGTTAGGCTTCTGTGAAAATTGTAGTTTATACACTCAATTCCATATACTATGAAACAAAATACTCTCAGCCATTGATCTAAAAACTTAATGGTTACTAGTACCGTCAACTACTTTCAAGTTCTGAAAAAATACTATTTGAAAAAAATGATAATTTATCATAGAAAATAAATACAACTCGGTATAATTAATAGTAATTAAAAAATCATGAACAAAAAAATCCTAAAAATCGTCCATTTGTAAAGCCTTAATAGTGATCACATTTCATCCAAAAATGGAAGTCAAAACCATCTTTAATGTTTAAAAGTACGTGTGCAAGGGAGTCATATTTATACAAATATGGAGACATAAATAATGTATTTTTAGATTTCCTTTGGTAGGCACATGCATCCCTATTGTGAATATAGACCACAAAAATTTCAGGTTTAAATCATTAATTTTGGATACTTTCTAGTACTAAAAAATCCTAAACCTCACTAAAGTGTGACAAATTAGCAAAATTGACTTTTATATATAAATTTTTTTTTTTAAATTTCTAAAAAAACAAGCGATATGATTACAATCAAGTTAAACATCCCTAATAGAAATTTCAAGTTTATCAGCTTCTACCATCAAAAGTTCAAGCATAAAACAACTCCATCACTCTAAATGTGACGCAAAATAGGATTGGTCTTTCTTGCAATCACCTTTGTGAAAGCAAAGCTTGCAAAGTAGGGTAAAATATTTTTTTCAAGATTGCTTGCACTTTTAAGAATGTGACTTTGTTGGGCTTTCGAGCCCCTTTAAGCCTTCAATCAAATTTTCTATTGCAAAGAAGATCTAGGGATTTCAAATTTGAGTGGGGTTTCAAATTAGAAAGAAGTAGAAATGATGCACCAATTCCTAATAAAGTTAGAGGCCAAAACATAAAAATACGTTACTTTTCTTTTAATCATTGAGTCTTTAGAGAAATTAGATTCTATGGAAGTTTATTATTTTCCTTAACTATAAATAATAAATAAATATAAAAATATAAAACTAAAATACTACAATTTAGATGCCCAAAATTCTAAAAGAAAAAATTGGCTTGTAAGGAGCTTTAGTATTAACCCCTAAGGCCCCACTTGTCCCCTCGGGGGACAATTTGGGTCTGGGTAGGTTCCTATTGTCTCAATTTGAAGTGAAATTTTTTGAGATTTTTTGAGGTTGTGTAGATTTGCAAGAGCTTTGTGGATATATAATTTTTGTTTCAATCGGATGCCGGATGAAAAAGTTATGGCACAATGAGCAAGAAATGGAGATTCTCGGGCAGCCCAAAAAAAATTACAAAAAGTCAAAACAAATTTTTTTGACTAGGGATGATAAAGTTATGGACAATCTTAGTTTTTTGGGCAATTTAAGCACCTTCTTGAAAAAAAAAAATTTGTTCAACTTTGAATGCTAATATCTTCCAATCCGTACGGTGAAATTTGATGAAATTTTTACTGCATGATCTCAGACAAGTTAAGTACAAGATCCTACGATTAAATTCCCAAAAAAACAAAAAAATTGGTTTCCTTAAGTGAATACAGCAGAAGTGGTAGTTTTGAGTGTTTTTTTGGCAGAAAACACTCTCGCGGCTTTAGGGGTTAAGGACAAAGAAGTCTATATTGGACCATATGTTTTTCAAACAATTTTGAGGAATTTATATAAAGATTTTGTTATTTCAAATCATCAATTTCTTGAACCAACACAAGTAATGTTCTTTTCTCAATCTAATGATAAAAAAACAAACTTCATTTAGATTATACTTTCCACAATATGATCAATTAGTATAGTGATAGTTATTTAAATTCATAAATCCTTTGTCCCTAGGAGGTCATTGTTGATTTTTTTTTTAAACTATATGAGTTAAAAGATAGGGTTCATTTAATCCAAAGGGAGAAATTTTAATATAATAAACAATGCTATGATAGGTTCCATGAAATGATATATATATATAAACATCATGTAGTAGGATTTTTTATTAATAAGCTAGGCTTGACAATTAGGAATTGTGCAAACTTTTCATAGTACGTTGAATACATGTGTTGACAAATAATTTCATGCAAATGATAAAATGAACAAAGTAAAAAAAGATCTATAATGAAGGATAGTTGAATGAAATTGTGCCGTAGTACTAGTAGTATATATATCAAAAAGATTAAGTGTAGATGTAAAATAGAGACTACAAGTGATAGAAATTGTCACATTCTATGAATACGAAAGTTTACCTTAGTAGGTTCAATAAATTAAAAACTATACAACACAAGAATAAAGTTTATTATTTAGTTAACTTCAATCTTTGAAGCCATATGTGTTAAATACACTCATATTGAATGGAATGTTTAGGGGATAGTTGTAGCAGAGATTTTGAAGTGTTTAGTAATAAACTTGTTATTAATCCCTCAAGGCTTAAGGATTTTTTGAAAGAAGAAAAGTCCAAAACTACCAATTTTTTATGCATTGTCCAAAATAATATATATATATATTTTTTAATTTCAATTATGCAAAAGTGTATTAAAAAAAGGCAAAGCAATATATATATATATATATATATATATATATATATATATATATATATATATATATATATATATATATAATCATCCCATTGATCTTATGGATTGAAAGATTATAACATCTAAAATAAGATTAAAAACTTTTTTTCATTCTTGCAAAATATAGTTAGCAGAATTCAAGCCTTCTTGGAGTAAAATTTTTACTCTAAAAAACACTGAACATTTTAATCATTCATAAGTATATAATGTTAGGTTCACTCATGAGAAAATTTGGAATAAAAAATGGAGTTTAGCTTACTGTAAATCAACATGCAATGCAAAGAGGTTAAGTGAATTGGCAATACATTAGCCATGTTTTTTGATGATTTTTTGTACAATGAAGAAATTTTTTATTTGAAATATAAATTGTAATAGAGACAAATTTTTTGAATATGTGGGAAAAAACTATGATTTCACTGATTGCGACAAAAAAGGGCTTGAAATTAGAAGGAAATATTTTTTATTGAGGCCATCCAAGTATAGCTAACAAAGTTTGACTCCTTTTAGAATGTGATTTGAGAACTAATTTTTTTTGTATGCAACATTTTATTAGTTACATATATTCCAAATTTCAAAAGTTGATGAGCTTTGAAATTACAAAAGATATCCAAATTGTCTAAGCTGCCAAAAATGTTTACAGTAGCATACCTTTTGATTTGGGCATCAAATTGGAAAAAAATATATTCCTACTAAAGGCATATATGTTCAAACCTTACATCAAAATTTCATGAACATCCAACCAAAATTGACTTCATAGGAACCAACCTGGATTTTCAATTCTCCATTCAATGGACAAATTGACCTTTAGGAGTTTAAAAACGCCACTTGGTCACTGGTTCTTGAATTGAATTGATTGTTGTTGATTTCATGGTGTATACCCTATATATGCAAGTAGTAGAGGAAAGTGAAAATAATTAAGATGTGGGATTATTTATAATAATTAAGGTAAATAATCCCACATCTTAAATATAATAATTAAGATAAATAATCCCATATCTTAAATATAATAATTAAGTATAATCAAGGCATGTGTATACTTTAAATTACAAAGAGTAATATCCTCGAGGTAGTGTTTTGAGGCCCAAAATTGTCACAAACACTACAACAAAACCTGCATTTTATGACTGCAAGAATATCACTAGGGATGACTGGCAACTGCTCGCAGTCATATTTTTGGAGGCCAACATCTCGGGAAAAAATATGACTGCAAATATAACTGCCAATCATATTTTGGCCTTGTACTTCACTAGCGTATAGTATACACCCATTGGGAACAGTTAAGTACTTTATAGGGAATAATAGGGAACACATTCAAGGAACGTCTAGTCATATTATGTAGTGATATTTTTGTATCAGTTATATTTTGTAGTCATATCTTTTCGATAGTGACATTTTTTTGTTTTTGGGTAGCCCAAGGATCATTTGGGCAGGGAGCATGTTTGAAGAGCAACCAATCATATTTTTGCTTGAGTCATATTTTGTAGTCATATTTTGGGAGAAGTCCTATTTTGCAGTCCTATTTTTTTAATAGTCATTTTATCTCCTTTTGAGACAACTGATGGAAAATTTGGCCAGGAAAAATATTTGGAGAGCACCTAGTCATTTTTTTGCTTTAGTTATATTTGGGGGGGTAGTCATTTTTTTAATGTTTTGGATAGTCCAAGGAAAAGGAGGTCAACCTAAAATGACCTTCTAGTATTTTGGTTGTAGTTCTCATTCCTTAGGGTGTAGGCATAACTTTATTTCATGCCTATTAAAAATTTGTTGTTGTTGTATGTTGCTCCTATTATAGAATTTGTGTTCAAATATTTGGAGTGGCATATACTTATATTTTAGTTAATAAATTTAAATTTCTCATAGGGATTACAAAGGAAGTAGAGAAAAGTAAAACAATTAACAACATGAGACAATAGATGGATTCATTCCCGGTCCATCTTGTTGGAAAGGATAGGAAAAAGGTCTCAAAATGTATATTAAATATGTTTTGGTTCTTTATGGCGGATTTTTTTCAAGTTGAAATATATATTTGATGATAAAAATAGTCCTATAAAGTATTGGTTCAAATATAGAGATTGTTGATTTCTTTAATGAGAGAGAAAGAATATTGTTTAACAAATACTTTAAGTCATGAGGACATGAATCCACATCTAGTTTGTACACTAACAGATTGATTGCACTAGCAGATTAATTAATTATGCTGATTGATTGTAGTGACTAATACAAATTAAGAGCTAATTAGATTGGTGGATACAAAGTGAAATCTAATGCAGTTAACTAGTGATGTAGATTGAAGATTGTGGGGTTTAGAAAAAATACTTGAAGCTTGAAAAAAATCTAATTTAGGGAGAGAAAAAAGAATGTAAAAAAGATCCATACTTGGTTATTCATAGAGCAAGAGCAAGTATGGAATGTCATATGTATTCAAAGTCTAAAAGTTTAAAATAGAAGTAACAAGTATAGGTTCTAAGTTGTTACTTAAAGCTTTAGGTTGTTGGGCATAGTTAAGAGACAAAGCTGACCCCCTTATAGAATTTTGATTTTGTATTAAACAAATACTGTTGATTGTAATATGCATAGTTGACTAAAAGAAATTTTAAGGTCTTCAATAGATACTTATTTAACATTTATGAGGATTATGTCATTACAATTATTTAACTTCTAGAATTATTAAAATTTAATTAGTAATAATCGAAATCAAAGATTGCAGTTCTAAAATAATCTAAAAAAATAAAAAAAATAAAAAAATAAAAAACTTTTTGGGAAAAAATCAAGAGAGAGAAGTAGACAGAAATATATTATAAGAAAAAAAATTTGATCATAGATAGAGTTTATACACCTTATTGTAAAAGTTGTTATTTAAATTATATATAGAGACACAAAAAATGCAACAAAAATGAATCATTGCAGACCTTATGGTACAACCATAATATGCATGTTGAAAATGGGAATGAGATGGATATGAAATTTAAGGCATGTCCTTCAATGTGACACTTTGTTATTTTTTTTGGTAGATACCATAATTACATTAGAAATTAGAAGTTTAACTCAAATTTAAGAATTTATTAAAATCCAACTTTGAATTCAAAATCATTTAGGTAATTCCTAAAGGTTTTCAAGAATATATCACACTTTTAAAAATGGATAAAAAATAAGGAAAATAGATTATAATGAAATCGGATAATCAAGAGCATTCATTTTGGATTAAAAACATCAAAATTCATCTAACTCAAACTAAAAAGGGACCTTACATTCAGATGACATTTTACAATGCAATCTTGAAAGTAAAAGTTAATTTAGAATTATAGGCTAGAATCAAATGTTAGATAAGGCTTGAAAAAAGAATAAGAGATAGAACTTCATCCATCCATAATTTTTGCTAAAAATATCCCATTATAAAGATTTTACTATTTTTGAATAGGTATGCAATACTCTATAGTTTAAGCTACCAAATTTTTTTAATTTTCAACTTGGATTTGGAAGTCTAGAGTTTTGGCTTGGATTGGCCAAAACCATCCAAAATCACCTCAAACTTCTAATTTTTATAGTTTTTGTCAATTTTAATTAAGATCTGAACTACTTATAATTTATCATTAGAAAAAATTTGTTCAATGTTTAGAATGTCAATTGAATAATACTTAAATATCCAACTTAAGACTTAGCCCAACAATAAAGAACATGGTTGTGCATGATTTATCTCAAGGATATAGTTAAAACACTCACACATGTTCTATATTGAAGTTTGTTTATTTATTAAGAAGGTTCTCAATAATGTCATACAAGCCCCATTTTAGAGGGTCTTTGTAGGCCCTATAGGAGTCATAAAATTATTCATATGAAGATTGAGGTTCACTATAGGCATGTGTATGCTTGTATTGCAATTAAAAGATGGTTGTTTGGATGTTCCTACAAAGATATACTTAGACTATAAAAGTATAATTCCTTGTTTTGCTTCAAAGATGCATTTGAATAGCACCTCTATTAAATACTTCCACTCCCACACTTTTTGCACACTTTTTTTTCTATAATTGTAAGTACTTAAGGCCTTGCAATTTTCCTTTAAGCATTTTGTGGAGTTGTAGTGTCAATATGTATTCTTTTTGGATCAAATTTGATTATCAAAATAGCTTAGTTGTTTAATATAGTCATATTTGATCAATTGTATAACTTTGTCAAATCACATGACTAGAACAAGTCATGCGCATGACTAAGGCAAGTCACATGATTAGGGTTTTGAAACATGTGAGCCCTCAAGTTAGCACTTGGAACTCTGGGTTTATTTTTTGCGATTTATTGTTAGTTTTTAGCGCCCATTCATGCTAGATAGCATGAATAAGTCAGTTGAGAGGAGTTTGGTAGAAGTCCCTGCTAGATTAGTGAGGAGTCTTCCTAAAATCATGAAAAACACAAAATGCTCTACTTTTCCAAGTTTAGGTCTTAGTTTAGAATCTTATAGTCCAGATTAACGATTTCGAGAGATGTAAGGATGTGAGATTTAGCCAACTATGGTGCCTGATCTATGTAAAACTTGATATGTAGAGTGCATGTGACAGCCTGGCTAGAAGTGCAAGAGTCTATATCCAGGTTTAGAAATATCTAGATCCAAGTCATGTAGAATATGGACTAGTTATGTAAAAACCTATAAAGGTTGAAGAATATGAATCAGAATGCAAAGTAGAAAAAAGGGCGAGGTGATTGGAGCTTACAGAAAGGTGCTTTTAGGATAAAAGCATGCCAAGAGATCAACAGCAGAGCTAATCATCCACAACAACCCCGATACTACAATAATTTTCCTCCCGGGCGGAAATTATTAAGGAATTGCTAAAATTAGCATTCTTATTGGAGGTTTGGTTTTGCCCTTGGCTTTTGGGCACTTCCTAGAAGTTTGCCCAAAAGTGTCGGGATTTTACAAAATTCCACGATGACTCCATGGGAAATCAATCGCCTTTGAAACTGATGGTAAATTCATAGAAATTACCCAAAGTGCGGTAAAATCTCACTAAAATTTTGTTTAAATAATTACATATTAAATAAGCGACCTATCAAATTTGAAGACTTTCCAATAGTCAGAAATACCAGAATCGACAACGACATCGAATTTAACAAGAATTTACAAAATGGCGGCGAGTTGACCGGCGAACTAGGAGCTAGCGGTGTCCGAACGTCGCAAACAAGGAATGTTTTCTTACTCTTACAAACCTTCTAGGCAACTCTGGTCAGTCAATTTCCTCGGGAAATGCAAATTCCATTAATTAGAATTTTGACTTTTCTTTGGAAGTTACCATGATTGGTTTTTATGAATATTTGCAACCTGGAAGAAAGGGGGTAAGGGGTTCCTAAGACTAATTGGGGTCTTCTGAACGCGATGGCACAATTGGTTTTCAATTTGCAGTTGTTCTCAAGAAGATAGGAAGAATTCAGTAGTAGGTTTGACTTTTTTAGAGTAATTAGCGATAATTCAAGGTTAATTTACAAAATATCTTGGTGAAAGTCGAAGATTGGATTTAGTTAAGATTTCAAATCTTTCCTTTAAAAGCCAATTTAGATTAAGTTAAAAATATTTGGAAATATCCTAGGGTAGTTTGCAAAATATCTCAAAGTCAAAATAGTTAATTTCCTAAATAACTTTGGGAAAAATTTTAGATTTTATTTAGACAAGATTTCCTTTCTAATTAAGGCTTGTTCTAGAAGATTCTAATGATTAAACAAAGATTATTTAGCAAATATCTTAGAGTAGTTTAGAATTTAGCGTATAATAGTTTTTGAGTAAAAGAACTAATATCTCATGGTAAACTAAGGTGGCGGGGCCTTCTAGCAAGTATATAAGGCCCCCCTCCGAAGTTTCTCATACCCCATTTTGTTTCATTATCTGCCTACCGACACTCTGTCGGAGTGTAGAGATTCTCTTTTTTGTTTAATTTGCTTACCGGCTTTGTCGGAAGCAATTAGTTAGGCCAAATTCTGGTCATCAGTGCTCATTGTGCTTTTTTTGCTTTCTTTTAGTGAAGGATTTGGTTAGAGGACTTGGGATTCCCTTTTAAACCAACAAAACCACACTAAAACCATGCTTTTGGGAGGCTCATTCCCCCAAAACTTGCATACCTTATTTCTATACTAATTTTGTGACTTGTAACAGCCATTGAGTCAAAATTCTTAAGGCGGTGAAGCCAGTCTTTACCAAAAGATTCTAACACTCAAAATACCGGCCAAACTTCGTTGTATAACAAAGTTTGATTTGACTTAATTCTTAATGTTCGGTTTAAACACTTCCATGTGTACCTCCTTTAAGAATTAAAACTATCTGAGATCTTGGAATTTCTTTAGTCTTTAATGTTCGGTTTAAACACTTTTATGTGTAGCTCCTTTAAAGATTAAAACATTCTTATAGCCACTTGGAACCATATTTGACAAGTTTGGCCTGGGGTTGCTCCCGCACCACGAAGCTTTGACCTTGAGGCAAGTCACTTTGAAGGAAGTTGGAAAAATACCCTTGGTCGTTGGCTACTTAAGCCAAAATATCACACCAAGTGGTTCCTTTTCTTCCACCGGAATTTGCTCACTTAGTTTTGCTTGCTTTTATTACCAAATTGTGGACTTGATCGATAGTTTAGTTTTACCTTAGTTTAGTTTATCCTCGCTTTGGTTAAGAATTAGATCACTTTGTCTTAAGTTATTCCCCAAACCCCGAAGAACCAATTAGGTTAGTTTATCTCGAAAATCAACAAGCCCATAGAAAAAACCTTTAGACTGGTTTTTGAACTTTAAGTTAGTTAGTGATGTTAATTCAGCTTTTTTCTTTTTTTTCTAATCATTTAGCTTAGTTTTTGTTCTGTTTTGTTAGAACTAATAGTCTAGCTAAGACCAAAAACCAGACCAGCCCTAAACCAAGTTAGCCAACAGACCAGCCCAAAACCAAAAACTAGATCAGCCTAGGCCAGTCAGAACCAGGCAATCGGAACCAGGCCAGTTGAGACAGGGAATAGCACGAGAACAAGGACGGGGAGCAGCAAGGGAACGAAGACGGGAATGAGCAGGAGGGCCGACAAATCACGCCTCGCCACGTAGCAGGTAAGCGTGACTCGGGGTTCCAGTTCGTGGTTGCTCTTGGGGGCTCCAATTTGTGGTGGTTGTTGGGACTCCAATTCGTGGTTGCTTGGGAAATCCAATTCGTGGTTGCTCAGAGAAAAACTAGTGTTCAATTTAAAGAACAAAGGACCATTAAATCTTTGGTGATAGCTAAATCCCAAAATTCTTAATTGAATTCAAGGTATAACCAAGCCTAGGGAGTTGATAGCCACGCTACAAAGATTTGAACTTTCAAAAGAACCCGTGATGGCAACTAACTAGAAGCACAAATGTCCTTGCATCAAGCTACAACTCATAATCTTAAATCGAAACAACAAGAGTGAGAAGAACTTGACGAAGACACTTAATAAGAAGACGAAGTAGCGGCTTGAGAAGGATTAGAATTAAAAAACTAATTCTTTTGGAGAATCTAACTATTCACTTGGCTCTTAATTTTGTTTTGTTGTGCTTTTCCTATTCATTTACTATTCATTTTGGATTTGTTCTTGGTTTTTTTATTCCGTTACTATTCATTTCCTATTCATTTGGAATAGTTCTTTGGTTTTTATTCCTTTTACTATTGAAGAATTTGGTTTTTTCTATCAATTAGGCTTTGAAGAAAGAATTAGTAGGTTGAATGTTGATTTAGGTTTTGTTTTATTAGGCCTAATAAGCCAAATAGGAAAAAACAAGAAGTCAACAAAAATAATAGATTAATCCAACAAAATAACAAACTAATGAATAACAAACAAAATTAACTATTCATTGGAACGTTATTAAATTTGGACGATATTAATCTTTTGAATTAATTCTTAAATAAAATAAACATTCAAGGTATTCAAAAATAGGGCCTTGAAGTTTATTTTAATTCAAAGAGTGTTTCAAAAATCAACTAAAGACTATTAGAAATTTAACGTGAATTCCTAAACTCAAAAGAATTAAGTTAAATACTTACACTAACCCCTTATTTATAGAAAATTAGCCAGAAGAATGTAGGACAAAGATTTTTCTCACATTCTAATACCAGACTCTCATCAAATAGACGGAGTATACATGATAGAGGACGACGGTTATTTTGAGTCCATTATGCTAGTAATTTGCGATGACGGAACTGCGACCACGATGGACACAGAGGTATGTTAAATTTAACCTTTCTTTTGCTTTGTTTTCAAATTAAAATTAGAATTGTTGTTGTCAGAAGTTAGTTTAGATTAGAATTTCAGGTTTTAAGTTAGAATTTAGAACCTAATAGATAATTTAGAGGCTACTAAAGTCAAATTACACTTTAAAAGATTAACCAACAACGAAAAGTTACTAATCATTAACTATAACTATAAAATTGGATTTTCATCCAAAAGAATCTTTAAAGAATCTTTTAGAAAGACATTAAACAAGAAATTTATTAAAATTCCAAAATCCCTTTTACTTTTGAAAATACTTTATTTTGAAGGATAAAAGGTTGGATGAAGTTTGAGACCAATTTTGGATGAAACACATCCCAATAGGTCAAGATTCCAATTAATCTTAAGAATCCATAACTTAAAAGAATTAATAACTTAACCCTAGAATTTAGAATTATTTTGGATTGAATTGCTATTTAGGTTAGTGGCTGAAGGTTAATACAACTAAGGGGCCAAACTCACCCCGTGGTAACTTTCGCTAGGAATCTCGGAATCTAGTTTTCTTTACCATTTTGAGAAGGGAATTCTATATTTTAAAAGGCTACTTAGATACAATTTTAGTTAGATTAGATTTTGTTTTATCTTTCTCTTTTTACCCCACCATAACATGTTAACTAATTAACTAATAGTTTTCTTTAGAATTAGTGAAATTTACAGGATCATCAGTCACAAAAAGTGTCCATTGCTTGGAAGGCGAATACTTATTTAGGAACACCCAATCAGGAGTGAATCTCCAACAAAACAACCGCTAGAGCCTGTGTGTAACTTTCTGACTCAAGGGTGGAGTTAGTAACACTCACAAAACCCTAGCCACCACTTCTATGTAGCCACCCCTAATTAAGCGGTTTTGAAATCCTAGCCACCACTTCTATGTAGCCGCCATTGATTTAGGGTTTTGAAACCTTAGCCGCCGTTTTTTGTACCTCTCCCTCAAAGTGCAACATTTTTTATTTATTTTTTTGCTTCTTGTTGTCTCCTAGGTTTTGTTACCTCTTAGTTCTTGTTTCTTGTTACCTTTTAGCTCTTGCTTCTTGTTGTCTTCTAAGTTTTTTTGCCTCTTAGCTCTTGTTTTTTTTTGCTTCTTAATTCTTGCTTCTTGTTGCTTCTTAGTTCATGCTCTTTGTTTGCTTTTGTTGCTTTTTGCTTCTTGTTGCATTTTATTTCTTGCTTTTTCTTGTTATTTGTTGCATTCTGTTGCATCTTAATTTGTGCTTCTTGTTGCTTCTAGTTACATCTTAATTCTTGCTTCTTCTTATTTCTTTTTGCATCTTGTTGCATCTTATCTCTTAGCACTTGTTATCTTTTGCTTCTAGTTTCTTCTATCACTATTATTATTCTTTCTTCTTGTTTATTTGTAATTTCTAGAGATATAATGGTTATGGTGTCATTATTTTTTCTTATTTACTTGTAATTTCTAAAGATATAGTGGTTATGATGTTATTCTTTCCTCTTTTTTATTTTCAATTTATAAAGATATAGTGGTTAACTGATTAGGTTTTTTTTTTTAAATCTTAAATTTATACTACATATTTTGTGTTGCCTTAAGTCTTTGAAGGTTGATCTATATTGTTCATTCACTAAAAATTAACCTTGTTGATTGTATACATAGGCACTAGAAGCTGGAATAAAGTTATTGGAGGCTATTTACAACATTAGAAAAGCAACATCTTCACATCTTTGTAAGGAATATAGGTCCTATAAGTGTGGGAATATACATTATAGAATGTCATTGTGATATGTTTTGTATTAGTGACTAATAAATGTCATTGAAAAGAATCACATTCTTCCTTGCATTTTTCTTTTCAATATAAGTGTCTCTTGTGCATCTCAAAAATCGTATGTATTTGTTTTTAATTTGATGGAGTCTTTTATTTAGTTGCTAAACCATGTTGGTGCATAACTACAATGCGTCAAGTTCATTTTGAATGTATGGAAAATATAATTGTAGTTCATGACAGAAGCTACTATAAACCTTAGTCACTCCAATTACAAACTACACACAAATCTAAGAAATGCGACTCTCACTAATATGAAATTTCATTTGCTTGAGTCATATTTCACAATATATCTTGGCAAAAATAGGATTGGTTGTAGTCACATAATACTCATAATCATACTAAAATGTGACTCTATACTTTTAAAAATATGACTACATTCAATTATTAAATTACTAATAACATTCCATAGAAATTGCCACATTAGCCAAAAATATGACTCACAACAATCATATTTTACATTAAAAAAAATGATTAATGAGGGTCATATCCTATATCAACAGAAAATATGATTCACAAGAGTCATAATTCACATCAGCAATCTTGAATATGAATTACAATGGTCATATTCCACATCAATAGAAAATATGGCTCATAAGAGTCATTTTCTACATAAATAGAGAATATTACTCATAAAAATCATTTATTACATCAACAAAAAAATATGACTTACAAGAGTCATTTATAACATCAATAGAAAATATGACTCACTATAGTCATATTCTATGTTAGCCAAAAATATAACTACATAGAGTCATATGCCATGTAGGATTTTTTTCTTTGCTTGGGCAGCTCAAAAGAAAGTCAAAACTTCAAGGGTAGTCAATATATACGCCATGTTGGTAAAATATGGCATATTATACTCCCAATCTAGATGACTACAAATGTGACTTATTAAAATATGACTAGTCGGTAATGACTAGGCCTAGCCATATTGCACGTCATCTACAGTGATTTTTACGAGAGTCATATTTTGATATTTTACGACTCACTACAGTCATATAACATCCATTTTGTTGTAGTGAAAATATTTTTATAAGAAGTAAGCTTTAAATCATCATCTTTATTTATTATTTAATAAACTCAACCATGTTATCTTTTAGTTAATTTGTTTGAGTACATCCAACCAAAATCTTAGACTAAAAAGGTTTTGGTGTTACATTGGATGTCCAGTGTACTAGAAGGAATCTTTGTCATCCATAAGACAAAAAACGTCCTTGTTGACGTTGAAGGGCTAATTACAGTTTTGAAAAATAAAAAGAAAGAAAGAAAGAAATGGAAAGGTTCCAAAAATAAAAAAATTCTCTCTTATACTTTTGAAAGAAAAAATAGATGAAAAAAGACAAGGAAAAGCTACACACTTTATATTTTTAATTGAGCATTATAAAATTCCAAAAGTACATCATCTAAAATTGGTCCTAGAAACTAAAACCTAATTGAAGACCGAAACTCATGGACACTTGGCCAACCTTCCATCAAGCTCCAACCCAAGTATAAAGTGGGACTAAGATATTTTTCATAGAAGGTCTAGAATGTTATGATTCTAGGGGTGGTGTAATGATTCAAGATTCAATAATTTTATGATTCAAGTTGTAACGAGAATATTTCAATTCAAGTCAAATACTTGTGCAACAAACAGGATTAGAATATTGGACACATTCATCGGCAGTCTCAAGAAAATTGAACCTCAAACCTTGATGACCTCGTTGAAAGAACAACCATTTCTTTTAACAATGTTTAGTTCTTTTTAATTTGAAAATGTGAACAAAATCTTCTAATTCCAAAACTTTTCATTCAATAAAGATTGCAATATTTGCAGAGGTACTCCACCTTTATCTACATGTACAATATAGATAACATGTAGTAATTAAAAGGACACAACCTTCAAAATTCAAACCGCTACTACAAATGCAACATTCAAGGTAACTATCAATGCCAAAAAATAAAATAAAAACATGGTACAAAGAGGCAATTCCATGCCACTCAAATCAATTCAATTGTAGTACAAGTCCAGAAGGAAACATCACTCGGGCCAATAGGAATTTTAAAGCAATCTATCTATTGATACCCAATTGAGACAATAATATATATGGAGTAAGACGGAAATTCAACATGCATTCCTATATCCATATTCTACAGCACAGATTCAAACAACCATTCCAATCACATCAACCTTCCAATTCAAACCCTCCAACCTCATTGTACATAAAGAACACAATCCCATTTCAAGCCCTACTTTCCATTCTAGGTCCCAGAACTCTTGACTACCACAAGTCTACTTAGAGGTGCCTTCTAAATTGCCCCAATCCAACCCAACTTTGCTCAAAAATGCAACCCGCTCTCTATTCCGAGCAACACATCCAAGCTGAGTTGTTTAGCAAGAGAGCCTTTGAAGTTAGAGAGAAGCTAGGTACAACCTACAACGGATCAGGTGGAAGCCGCACAAGGCCTTGGAAGTGAAGACCTTGTGCACGAGGCACGAAGAGGCCACAGTGGAGGTGGAGGCAATGATGGCCATGGTTGTAGACATTAGAGATGATCAAGCCCACACTAGAAGAAAACTTTATTGCTCTCAACACAATCTACATGATATTTTTGTTTTCTATAATATAAAAACATCAATTTGAACACAAATTTTGCAAATATCAAATATTGCATTCAAATTGATGTTTTTATATTATAGAAAATAGAAATGTTATGTAGATTAAGTTGAGAGCAACAAGGGACAGATTAATCAAGATGAGTTGAGCAAAGCAAGCGACCGGATTTCAAGCAAGCTAAAGCTTAGGATTTGGATCTAGAAGAAGCAAATGAGGCCCAAAGTGCACGTGGAGGAGCAAACATGGTATTGGAGTTTGGATAGGACACAATCCTCAGCAGAGCGGTGGCCAATGAGCGGTATTGTTAGACCGTGCCCCACTCCTCACCGAGCTCCCAAAAGAATTAGAGAGCATGTAGGTACTTGGGGCTCATATGTTCTCGGCCTTCAGTTGCATTGTCCCTCGTACCAACTCTTTGTTTGTTTCAAATTTATTTCACATTTTGATCTCCATCTATCCCCAAGTAGAGTACTAAGTGGCCCAAAATTTTGCAATATGGTTACCAGGTCATAGCGAGCAACTTATGGCAATTAGTATAGTGATTATTTTTTTTCTTTATGAAACAAACAAGGCTTATTATCACATACGGTAGTTAGAAAATAATTGATACATTGAACTAATTTGGATAATTACTTGGTGACATAGTATTCCAAAGAATGAAAAGATATGCTATAATTTTTTTATTTTTTTCCTTAATAAGATGCTAAAAATGGAACACAACTTTGAAATTTGACATGACAATTCATAAATACCTTACACATTATGCTTAAGCCTTCAAGAGCTTTACAATGACATATAAACATCCACAAGTTCTTACATCCATACATAAGCATTCAAATTCATGTACAAGCATTCAAATTAATACATGACCATTCTCAATGCATTATAATCCCAAATTTTGTGAATTTTGTTAAGGTTGAGTTCTAAGAGTCCTTCAAGCACTTAAGTGATTGAATCAAGCTGTCATTTTGACAACAATTTCAATTCAATCACAATTCAATCATATAAGATGCAAATATAGAACTAATGTGAGTAAAATCCTAATCACTTAGCGGAAAATTGAACCTCCAAGTTGCCCACTATAGATTAAGTGTCATGCACGAAATATGCAAGGTGAGTATAAAAACACCCTCCAAGTGTTAAAAGTGAAGTTGATACTTCCTTTTGTCCACATTCAATTTCCAACTAATGACCAAGCTTCTTTCTGGAATTGGTCAAGGATTCAAAATAGACCCTAAATTCTAAACAAATTAACAAGCTTGTTTAGCACTATAAAAACTAAGGCCATCAAAATAGACAATATTTTTTCTCCTTCCTTACATAGTAGAAGAGTCATTAAATGACACTTTAGGACAATTATTTTTATTTGATCACATAAACTAAATTACAATTATATAATGCTAATGATAAGTAACTTAGCACATGAAAAGATTGTTATCCCCAAATGACCATCTACCATTTTTTGACACTATGGCTTTTTTGGTCATTAATTACAAATGCAATTTTAAATTTTTTTTTAATATTATCATATGACATATATTTAAGGAATAACTTTTGAGAATATTCATTCTAATGACTTTTGACAATAGGATTAACAAGTTATTGGATGATAAGTAGTTTTTTTTTCAACAAAGGCAACTAAAGCAATTTGGGCATCTTAAAAAAACACTTTTTATTTGAAAACAAATGTTCATGGCTTTCCATATTTATGTTTATATAGAAAGCTTTGAATCATTCTATTCTAGTTGACAAGATGAAAGTTATGAGGAATTTTGCGGCTATTTATAGAATTTTTTATAAATAATAAAAATATAGATTTTTTGATATATTTGGTTTTCAAGTATTTTTTGGAAAAAATAAAGAATAACTTAAAGAGTTAAAGTGAGATTTGTTGACCACCGAAATACCTGGTAGTTTGTATATTGTACTTCAAAATTAAACTATGGCTTCTATTTTCCATGATTTAAGGTGTGAAATGAATGCTAGAGTCCATCCTTCATAAATACATCTTTTATATTTTTATTCCTTTTCAAAATTACTCTTTGTAACAAAAGAGTTGTTTATACAACTTGATTTGTGGTTCTCCAAGCATATATTATGGAACCATTACTATTATGCCTTTTCATATGTTTTCGAGGATGTTCTTAAGAGGTGTATAACAAGAATTTAATACTTTTTTTTAGTCAACTTTCATGTCAAACCACCTCAAGAAAAAATTTCAAAAAAATGTAAGCAAATAGGGGAATTTCTACTAGTGTTCTAGAGTCTATTAAAATCGATTTTCTAGTCTTTATTAGGAAAAATTTGAACCTTGCAGAGGGTCGGTTTTTAAATTGATTAATTTTTTTTAAATTGGAAAAAAATTTGGAAAAACGAAATTAATATTTTTCTTGAAGTTTGCTTTTTAGGCTCGAATTGCCACTTTTGACTATTACTAAAATACACAATTAATATGAAACTATACAATAGTAAAAATTGAATGTTTTTGATATAAAAAATTAATTAGAGAAAGAAAAAGTGATAGTATTTTCAAACTTTACCTTAGGAAAGTAAGAAAATGAGTCTTTAGTCTCAAAGTACAAGAAACTTCCAATCTCAAAGTATAAAAGCTTCTAATCTCTTCAAACATCCAAAGTTGTTGATTAAGATTTGAAGGGAGGTGTAAGTTTCAATACTAAAGGTTGTTTTCAAAGTATAATGCAAGGATTTTGTTGCCACAAACTATTATTGTCACTTTTTCAACTTCTAAATTTTTTAGAATTTTGCAACATTTTCAAATCATAACATTGTTTAATACACTTAATGGTGATTGCAAAAAACACTTGTCCTTTTTTTGTCCCTTTGACCTCAGATGGGTGGTTTCTCACCTTTCACTTTTGCATTATATGTCTATGTTTAATGAAAATTGAAATGATGGGGCTGCCAACCTACAGTCGCATGTAAAATTAGACTCCACAATCTAGGTGCATCGAGCAAGGTGAGGAACTCAATCTCATCAAAGTTAACGGTGTCAAGGCAAACTTTTTTTTATCAGTTAGAGCCTTCCAATTATTTGCGAAAGAAGAAGAGGTGTATGCCTTGGAGGTTTCAAAGCTGACCGATACGATTGAGGATCAAGTACTGGCTAAGTACAACGATTTGCACAAAGTTTTTAGTAAAAGGCATCCAATGAATCACTGGACCACAATGTGTCTGATATGAAAATTGATATGAAAATTGAAAGAAGGGCAAGAACCTTGTAATACAAACTTGCGACCTATGTCCCAACAGAACTAGAAGAACTTCACAAGTATCTCAAATAGAATTTGAGAAAAGGTTGGATTCAGAGGTCTAAATCCCTAATATTGGCTCCAATTGTTTTTGCTTGTAAAAAAGGTGATTCAATTTGAGTTTGAGTGGACTATCATAATCTCAACAAGGTCACTTGTAAGAAATTGTTATCCATTACTTCTTATTCTAGAACTCACTAATCAATTGGTAGGAGCTAAAATATTTACCAAGCTTGATGTGCAGCAAGCTTACCACTGTATACAAATGGCAACAAGTCATGAATTCAAGATAGCCTTTAACCCCTAAAGGACCATTGTCCTTTTGGGGGGACAAATGGGATTTCGGGCACGTACCTACCGGCTGAATTTTTGGCATGATTTTTTGAAATTTTTCTTGAAGATAGAAAAATTGATTAGCTTCATGGAAATATTATTTTTTTTCAACCAGTGCCCGGGAACAAAAGTTATGCCCACATAAGCTCAAAACAAAGGACAGGAGGTAGCACAAAAAAATGCCAAAATTTGGAATTTAAAAAAAATAAAAATTCCATAAATTATATTCTTGTCTACATAGAAAGCTTTGATTCATTCTATTTGGATTTGTTATGAAATAGTAATGGACAATCTGGTTTCTCCGGCAATTAGAGCATTTTCTTGAAAAAATAATTTGTAGAATGCATTTCTTAATGTAATTTTTACAAATTTTCAAGAAAAAAAGTTCCACATGATTTAATTTTATTTTTGAACAATCTCACCATTGTAATTAGTGCATTTTAATTCCATTTTAATATATTAATAATTTAGATTTTCCTTCTATCCCATACCTATTTCCACTTAATAATTTTTTAAAGAATAAAAATTAAGTTTTTTTAATGTATTTTTTTTCTAGACTTTCAATTCAGTTCCCCACAATAAAGGTTTAAAGTTCAAAAATCTGTAGTGCAAATATTTTAATTTAAGAAGGTTCAAAGTCCAAGAATCTAGTCCGGCAATGTGCTGAAAAACTTGTTTTTTTCACTTTAAATGCAAATATCTTGCAATCTGTGCGGTCAAAATTTATGAAATTTTTCCCACACATTTTCATACTATTTAGGTGTAAGATCCCATGGTAAGATGTGCCAAAGAAATTTTTTTCAAATTTTTTTACTCTTTGCTATAGAAATGGCAGTTTTGAGTGTTTTTTTGGCAAAAAAAGGCCTTGGTCCCTTAGGGGTTAAAACTCGTTACAAACTTTATGAATACTTGGTAATGCCTTTTGGTTTGACTAATGCCTCAGCTCAATTCCAAGCACACATGTAGAACATCTTTAGTGACCTCCTTGATATTTCAGTAGTAATATATCTAGATGATATTCTCATTCTTTCAAAAAAATTGGAAGAACATCAACAAATTTTATGTGAAGTATTCCAAAGATTGCAACAACATAGTCTCTATGCCAAGGTGTCCAAGTGTCAATTTCATCGGAAATTCGTAGAATTCCTAAAGATGATAGTTTCGGCAAAGGGGCTTGAAATGTGCCAAGACAAAGTCCAAGCTATTAAAGAATTGTGCACCCCAAAGACGATTATAGAAGTTTAAGCTTTTTTAGGGTTTGCAAATTTACATTGTTGATTCATATTTGATTACAGCTTCGGCACGAAAAGACCAATGATTTGAATAGACACCCCAAGCGGATGTTGCTTTTAAAGAACTCCGATCTCGTTTTCTTCGAGCACCAATATTATTCCATCTTAATTTTGAACAGCCTTTTATTGCTAAGACTGATGCATTGGATACTACAATAGGCGGCATTATTTCACAATGTGGGGATGATGGACATTTGCAGCCTCATACCTATTGAAGTTTCAAGATGTCACTAGTAGAGAAAAACTATGATATTTATGATAAGGAGCTTTTGAGTATTGTTTTGGCTTTTCAAGATTGACGGTTTTACCTGCAATGATCTTCGCACTAGGTTCGTATAATTTCCGATCACAAAAATCTAGAATATTTTTTAATTACAAAACAATTGAACCAATGACTAGCTCAGTGGTCCAAACTACTCTCGGCATTTAATTTTGACATTTAACATCGGCCAAGATTGTTGAATAGGCGGGCATACATTCTCTCAAGGCGGTCTAATATAATAGAGGAAAAAATCCAAGACTGTCATTACGATTGGTTGCGCTTGAATCATTTGAACTAGTTTGGACAGATGTATAAATCATGTAACGCATCAAATCAACTATTGGCAAAGATGCCACACTAGATTAGCCTATGCTTGGCTGATATATTTATTGATATGCCGATGGGTGCAACCTCTATCAACATTCTAAACACATGCACCATGCTCAATATGATTTACTACAACCAATTCCCACTATTGAGGCACTGCGGAAACGGGTTATCAAAGACTTTATTGTTAAATTATCAAAAAGTAGAGGATATGATTTAATTATGGTAGTTGTGGACAAAAACACAAAGTTGGCACATTTTATTCCAACAAATGAGACAATTGACTCCAACGGAACAACCACATTGTATCTTCATCATGTATGGACAGGGTTGACAAGACGTTCGGACATCCCACTAGACGTCCACCGGACGTAGACGCTGACCCTAGAACGTCCCTTAACATACCCAATTTTTAAGTTCCCCGTCCAATGGAAGGGCGGACGGACCGTCGGGCAGATGGCGGTTGGGCAAACGAGGTCGGGTGGATAGGGGGGCGGGCGGGCCTTGTCCACCTGACCTTTGTTTGCCCAACCCCATCTGCCATTTGCCTGACCCCCCAACAGCCCATCCGCCTATCCGCCGGACGGTGACTACTACGTCCTCTATGTCCATTGCATCGTCTGCGGACGTTGCATCCGAACGTCCAGACGTCTGAGTTTTGGACGTGATTTGCCCCCGGACGTTCAAATTTGTCAACCCTGTGTATGGAATGGGGTATGGAAGCATCATGGGACACCTAATGAAATAATAGCCGACTGTGACTCTGTTTTTGTCTCAAAATTTATAAAACAATTATATGAAATCTTATGCATCCATCTTCTCCAACAATGGCTTTCCATCTCCAGTTGGATGGTCAAACAAAATGGATCAACGAAGCGATGGAACAATTTTTACATGTGTTCATAATAAGACAACAAGACGATTGGTACAATCTTCTTCTTACAACAACTCAATTCACTTTGCAATAAGATTCTCACCATTTTATGCTACATCTGAATACCATCCTTCATTATCGTTTACAACACCAACAACTTTGACTATCCCAATAGTTGAGGATAGAATTCAACATTTACTAGAATTCACGAAGAGGTCAAAACATTGATCAAGATTGTAGGTGAACAAGCAAAACAAAACTATGATTGAGGAGTTTAGTTTTAAGCGGCCTTTAAAGTTGGCGACAAAGTACTTCTTTGGCATGACAATATCAGTACAATAACGCCATCACAAAAATATCCTTTGAGTTCTTGGGTTTATTTCCAATTATATCCAAACTATCGGATGTGGTGTATCCCCTTAAATTACCAAGAACACTCCACATCCATGACGTTTTCCACGTTTGCTTCCTTGAAAAATATTGCCAGGATACAATTACAAGTCGATGTCAAAAACCTCCTCCACCGATTGTAACTCTCGAGGAAATATCAAATGGAAAGTGTCACCACAAAAATTGACTTTTGGAAAAAATTGATTCAAAATAAGAATATTTCAAATTAGTGTCACACACTCTATTAAGACAAATCAATGTTTTTCACTCTTTAATAAGGTAGGTGCACCAAATTCCGCCTCTATTTGTTTCGTGCCACCTATTAGGTCTTCTAGAAGGAGCAAAGAAAGGTAGAAAAAAGAACCACTCCATCTCAAAATCACCACAAGCTCTTTAGAACAACCATTTGGAGTCTAAGCATCTTTTGCTTTAAAAGTGGTCATGTAACCCATAAAGTACTAGTATGCATTTTTGGCCATATAGAAATTTTAGGCAGTTTTTTGTGACTATATTTGCATGTTTTGGGCTGAATTTTAATAAAAGGTGGAGACAAGGAATATCTTTCATATGCACTAAATTTCATGACATTTGGAAATGTAAGTAAAAAATTATGTTATTTTTTTCCCCAATCAGGCAGTCTAGGCAGATTAAAAAATTTTACATTTTTCAGAAAAAAAAAATTGAAATTGGTTTTCTAGAGTTATATATATGTGAAATGCTTTGAATCATTCCATTTTGACCAATATGTCAAAAGTTAAGAGAGTTTTAGTTTGAGGGCAGTTATGGATTTTCTACTCTAAAATAAACTTTGAAGCCCTTTATCTTACTCAATTTTCAATATTTTTTGAAAAATAAAATCATGGGATGTAGATTGTTTATTACAACATTGCAACCATTGGGATTGACATTTTTCAATTCCACAACTAAATTCTTAACAATTTTGCATTTTGAATCATTTTCTACTTCTTTCTACTTATAACTTTTTCCTATACGTTGTACAACTCCAAATGATGTGAAATTTTTTAAGCATGTAGCCAACATGTCTAGGAAAAAGAATACAAAGAAGCACCACCATTTTGGACATTTTTTCATAGAAAAGTGAGCTTGTGAAGTGCAGCTGCCCTGTTTTTGCAGGTCCAAAAAAATGATTTTAGTGAATTTGAATGCTTGTATCTTGCAATCCACACCGTGGAAATTTCTGAAAATTTTACCAGATATTTTCAAGTCAGCATACTACAAGATCTTACAGTTACATGTATCAAAAAATATATTTTTTCAAAATATTTGTACTGGTACTAATAATGGCAGTTTTGGAATGTTTTTGGTGAAAACAGTGTCAAGGAACTTAAAGGGTTAAGGGAAGTCTAGTGATAGGAATAGGTCTTCCCATGCTTTCAAATTTGAAAATTCATAGAATATTGCATAAGTGTCAAAAAAGTTATGAAACAATTTGGATTGGTTTTCTTTTGAGGCTAAGATTTCTCTTTATCATCATTAGAACCATCTATTTATTATGGGTGATAAAAAATGGTGGTTTTGTGTTCTAATTTGTTATCACTACCTAGAGGGAGAGATTTAGCAATGGTACACAATGGTTAGAAAGTTCAAAAGTTATGTAGGCAAATGAAAATAAAACATGTGTTATAAGAAGTAGTAGCATGGTAGGGCCTATCATTCTTAAGAATTAATTTTTTTTGTCTCCTAGAATTGTGATGTGTAGATATACAAGTAATAACATTTTAAGAGCATCACATGTTCTATTGCAATACTTTTTTAATGGTGGGGATTTTAATATTTTCCTAAACCCAAAAGACCTAAGGCCTTTTTCCATCAAAAATCACTCAAACTGCCATTTCTATTGCAAAAACAAAAAACTTTGAAAATAGTTTTTTTCTGCATATCTAACCGTAGGATCTTGCACTAGACTAGTATAAAAATGTGTGGAAGAAGCTTTGATAGCGTAGATTGCAAGATATTTGCATTTAAAGTGAAGAAAATAAATTTTTTTACACCTTGCTTGACTAGACTCTTTGACTTTATATCTTTTTAACTTAAAATTTGCATACTAATTTAAATTTTCTAATTTTTTATGGTGAGTAATTGAGTTGAAAATCTCAGAAAAAAAGTTCAACAAAAACTTACCTAATTTTTACTCATTAATAGATTGTTAAGTAGAAGTATGTTCAAAATTGAAGGAAAAATTAAACCGTTAATAGCTCTAAGATGAAATTGAAAGACAATAATCCCAATAGTGAAATAAATATAGCAAGTAAACTTAACCATGCCAAATAAGATTTTTTGAAAAATTGTAAAAATGGCATTAAAAAATGAATTCTATAAATTATTTTTTCAAGAAGATGCTTAGATTACCCCCAAATCAAGATTGTCTATAACTTTCTCATTACTAGTCCAAATAGAATGAATTAAAGCTATAGATGTAGAAAAAAAATATAATCTTTGAGAAAAAAAAATTAAAATTAAAAAAAAAATTCAATTTTTTGTGATTTTTTGGATTGTCCCTTGAGTTGCTTTTTGGACATAGGGTGGCATAACTTTTGCTCCAAAGCATTGACTGAAAAAAATAAATTATATCCCATAAAAGCTAATCTAATTTCCTGTCTTCAAAAAAAGTTTCCAAAAATCATGTCAAAAATTGAAATCACACAAGCTTACCCAAAATCCCAAGAGGTAGTTTGGAACTTTAGGGGTTAAAGCTAAAAGAGAATTGATCTAAGGATTATATGAAAAGAGACATACAAAAATAATACATTTATTTGGGTCAATCTACGTGCAATCAGACACTTGATTTCACCTTATAGGATATTTACACTTCTGTATTCCAAACGACTTCAAAATTTTGGCACCTGCTGCGTTACAAAATTTGTTAATGATAAAAAAAATTCGAAGATGTGAAAACAGACATTACAGTGTAAGTCACCCCGCACAATGTTCTCCTTATTGCGCCAACTGCACTTGCTCTGTCATAAAGTCAAGAACGAATTCACAGTTTCACACCTACTTCAGTCCTGGACCGGATTCCCATTCCAAACATCACCCGCAATACCAAGTGCGAACATACCTTTACTGTAGGTGCCAGAAGATACTACGAGATGCAGAGTCGCAATTAACCAACGTTTACGGTTTTCACGGATCTGACTAAATTCACTGCACCTGCTCTGCGGCCCACCACCTGTCTATTAATGCAAAGAAAGTACTGTACACTTTCAGAACCAACAAACTCCGCCTGTCTGCCCTGTCATGTTTCAGACGGAATGCAGCTTATGGATAATGTCCTGATATACACAACATCCCCTTCCCTCAACTTTGTAAAGTTCGTATCTCCCAAAATTAACGAGGCTAAAATGAACTAGCCTAGCTACCACAACTGTAAGAATTAACAGAAATCGTATCCCAAGTTCAGAACATATTTCATGCACCCAAACGGAACGACAGAACTTAAGAATGCAGAAATCATGGAAGTTCACGACAACGAGCGACAGTTGGATGAGACACACAAAGCAGCTTCAAAAAGCATCACACGAAAGAATGTATTCATAAAAATTCATAATTTATCAAAGGGTACGAGCTGCATAGAGCTCCACAGCACCTCTTCGAAGGTGGGTCGCGGGTTGCCTGAAGAAAGGCCTAATCTGATTAACTCTCATAGCTCTCATTGATTCTCATAGCTCAAGTATTCCAAGTATCGACACTGATGCTAACTTCGCTCATCACGATTTGGGATAGTATGCAAAACCCTAGGAAAAAGCTTTTCATCATCATCTGGTACAATCAACGAAGGGGTGACTAAACTGAATGGGGTAGCTGATAGGTCGTTTGCCTTCAGAGTAGGCAGTATTGATCCCCTGCAGCCTCAACTGGAAAGTTGTCTGCGAGTATGGTCCAGCTCATGTGACCAGCAGAGTATTAAAATGTACCCTTGACCGAATAAATGAGTGTGTCGATAATTGACAATCAATCTGTAACAGAAGTTATCATACAAAACATTGCAATTCTTCGGCTCAAGTAAACAACGATGGGTGAAGTACAGCAGGTAGCCTAGCAGGCATTCTCGTCAGCTCCCTGGGTGGAGAAAACGACATGTGGTCCAAGAAGGACTCCACCAATCCCGCACTTCGAAAGCTCCCGTTCCCATTGCGAAAGCTATCAACATCGAAGCCTCTTGTTGTGACAACATCTGCATTTCCATGTCTGTCCCTGAACTCTTCATTGCCCATGTCTTCCTCTATTGCGATAGTATGATCAGCAGTCCCCATAATTGATGAAGCTATCGCCATCTCGTGCATATCCGACACCGAGTCATCTTCCCATGAAGAACTTGGTTCTGAAAATGTCTGATTCACGAAGTCATCGTCCTCCTCTGAAAAATCTTCATAGAGCTCCGGGAGCTCCACCATTGACCATTGAATAAAATGTGGGTGGATAAATCTGTAAGACGTCTTAAGTAGATATGGGTCAAATGGGAAGAACATGTCGAGCCTTCCTTCTCCTCCAAAAGAGCCTCCAGCATGTGAAGAAGAGGCATCCCTGCTATACGACCACTCCCTACAATCTACAAGCTGAGCGATGCTAGCTTGCTTCACAAACTCATCAACAACAGACGGTAAGCACACCGTGAGCGGCTTGAGATGGTGCTCGACCAACTCCTGCAGAGGTAACGTACGAAGTACGCGCTTCAACCTCTGATCCTCCGTCAAGTCTTTCAGCCTGTAACAGAGGACATACATGACAGCTTGGCAAGCACAGTAAAACACGCCGTGCAAGACAGGGTCAGCAGTTGTCATCGACAGATTTCTTCGGTCTTCGGCCAGCTGAGCATATGAGACACACCATTCCAACAAACGCCTCATCGACTCCACAACGACCGTCAAAGGCAAATAACTCGCTCGCGCTAGATAACTTGCCAAGTACGCAGCAGCAGACATCCGCGTATTCGGGGGCCGCGACTTGGATTCAAAAATGTCACAGAGCAGACTGGCAAACGTGTTACCACATGTTGCTGGAGCGAGGGAACACAAGTAAAAAATGAGGAATTGGGTGAATTTGGACTTGTAAGTGTCCAAAATTGTCGTTTGGAAACACCTCATTAACGTCTCAAAAATCAAATCACCGTGACCGTTTTGAACACACGTCTGTAGGTGTTCTAGAGTCATATCCATTATCGCATCCATCTTGTCAGCCATTTCGTCCAATGTCGGCAACAATGCACGCCGACTTTCAGATGTTTGTTGCTGTTGCTTAGCTTCGCACCCAGGTCCCGAAGAATCAATCACAGCATACCCTTCGTCGCCTCCCAAAATATCATCGTCATCCAGGTTCATGTGAAACATGAACACCTTATTGCTATCCTCCTCTCTCATGATATCCTCCCACCTTATCTCCACGTCAATCTCAATTAGCCGGTCCACAATCAGTGACAACATCTGACCTCCAAGTGCGCTGCTCAAGGAACTACTCTCTAACTTCAGCATATTCTCCACGTACAAAGCTAACCACAGCTTCTCACACGTCCTATGAGGCATCCTTAGCACAACAATGTGCTGCAACCGAAACGCGGCTGTCGGAACGAGGTCCACAGTCTGAACCAGAGCAGAGTGAAGACGTTCCAAGACCTGTAGCAAGGCGTCAAAAATCTTCAGCAACATACAAGAAAACGCCGTGGTGAATTTATTCCTAAAAGTGTGAGCTCCACCACCAGAAACGATTAAAAAAAAAAACCGAGGAAAAACAGACAGAAACCCACCTTATCTTTCTTCGCTAGGTGCTCACCGCCTTCCAGCTTCAGCTTATCCAAAGTAGTGAGCCCCATCATCAATCCAGTTCTCGTAAACGAATCGAAGAACGACGGAAGCCCACAAGAGGGCGGCAAGAAGTTACGAACCAGCATATCCAAACAATCCGGCACGAAGCAGCCATTAGCAGTCGACAAGTTGACAACAAAAGCCAGGAGAGCGTCCACGACTTCAAAACTGTAAGTCCAAACACTCATCCCCAGCAAATACTGCAAAAGCGCCCGGTGCGAGCGTTCGTTCAAGTAGCCCACAGTTTGCGAGAGCGCATTCAAGCGAAGCGCAAGGAGCGAGGCAGCTTCCGGAGCATGCAAATCAGGCTCCCTCAAGTCTTCACAGAGTTTCATGTAAAAGCCTTTGTCGACGCCGTCCGCGCCCGACTTGAGAGCCCGAATCATCCACGCGCGCGCAGCGATGAGGCGCTCCTCAGCGGTGCCCTTGGGCTCATTGCTGTTGTTGATGTGCTGCTGCGGCAGCTCGCTTTCGGCAGCCGTCATGGCTCCAGGACGAAAACAAGCGAAAACAACGACTCTTTCGAATACCTCGAATACAACATGAAACCGAAGGCGACTTTACTCTTCCGTTCTCAAGAGGTTAGAGCTCGACAAACAACCGCAAGAGCAACCAAGAGCACACCACGACGACGAGGAGGATGACGACTGCCGCAGCGAGAGTCTGCGAGAAACCCTATTAGGGTTTTTGAATCTCGTGGAGGCTTGGCTTTAGCCCCACCCGGGTTCCCCAGGGCTTTGGAGGATGCCGATTGGGGGCCGTCGATGGGATGCCTGGATGCATCAACGGTGGATGCTGATCTGCTAGCAAGCCAGAGACGCGGATAAGCGGGCGCGACTGGGCGTGCCAGCGGCAGCTGCCGGGCACGTTCGGAATCGGGAGCGGCAACTGAATCTCGGCAGACCGACAACTGGAAACACGAAGACCCGGGGAAACCCTAACCTCTCAAGGGGCTTATGAGGCTTAGGTTGCCTTCCTAATCAGACCTGTTCTTCTAACATTTTGAGAAAGTGCGGAGATGGAGAGCACTTTAAATTTGGTCAAGCACTGTGTATTTACATTCATTCGTCTTGTGGACTAACAAACACGGCAGTTTTCAATTGCATTTATGCACTGTTGTTTCATCCAAAACACATTAGCTTTCCAAAAATGTAATTTTTTATTTCAATCAGAGCTTAGGGAGCAAAAGTTATGGCACAAAAAGCCCTTTTTATAGTTTGGTTAGGCAGAAAGTAAAACTTCAAAAAAATAAAAGTAAAAGATTGATTAATTTTTTATAAATTATATTTTTGTTACACATGGGAAGCTCTGGTTTATTCTGTTTGGATTTGTTATGTGAAAGTTATGGAGAATCTTGTTTCGGGGGCAATCAAAGCATCTTTTTGAAAAAATAACTTGTAGGATTCATTTTTGACCTCAATCTTCAAGATTTTTCAAAAAAAAATTTCACAAGGTTAAGATCTCTTGCTAAAACAATCTCACTATTGAGATTAGTGTATTTCTATTCCATCTTAGAGCTATTAACAATTTTGATTTTCCTTCTTTATTGAACCTACTTTTTCTTAACCCCTAAACGCCCAACTGCATTTTTTGGCAACATAGCAATTTTGGGCAGTTCACTATAAATGGAATTTTTATTTTTTTTCTTTGAAAATTTCACACAACATTTTCCCAAGGAGTAGCTTTAAGGCCCAACAATTTTCATAGCTTTTGACTACACAATTAAAAAGTTATAGTATGATATGTTGTTTTCATTGCTCAGTGGGTAGCCTGGGCAGAAAAAAACTTCTTGAAAAATCATTTTTTTTAATATTACGATTTGAAATTGATTATATAGATTTGTATATATATAGAAAGCTTTGAATCATTCCATTTGGATTAATGAGATGAAAGTTATAGGAGTTTTAGTTTGTGGGTAGTTTGTAAATAGTTATGGGCTCTCTACTCTAAAATAAACTTTGAAGTCCTTTATTTAACTTAATTTTCAATATTTTTGAACTCGTTTTTAAAAATGGGTGTAGATTGTTTATCACAACATTCCAACCATTGAGATTGAAAATTTTCAATTCCATAAATAAATTATTAACAATTTGGTATTTTGAATCATTTTATACTTCTTTCTTGCTTACTATTTTTTCCTACATCATCTACAACTCCAAATGATCTGAAATTTTTTAAGCATGTAGCCAACTTGACTTGCAAAATGATTTCAAAGAGTAACCACTATTTTGAACATTTTTTTTAATATAAATATGACCTTCTGAAGTGCAGCTGCCCATTTTTTTGCAAGGTCAAAAAAAAGATTTTTGTCATTTCAAACACTAATATCTTGCAAACTACACAGTAGAAAATTCTGAAATTTTTTCCACATCTTTTCAAACCATTTTATTACAAAATCCTACATTTACATGTGTCCAAAAATGATTTATTTCAAAAATTTGGGTCCTGTACTAGAAATGGCAGTTTTAGAGCATTGTTGGTGAAAACATAGTCAAATACATTTAGTGGTTAACAAATTTTTAATGAGTGAAAACTAAGTGTGTGTTTTTTGAAAAAAAATCTAGAATCTTAACTCAATTTTTTATCATATAAAATTAGAAATTCAAAATCAGTAGAGCAAAATTTATAAGTTATGAAGGTTCAAAGCCAAAAAATGTAATTGAGCAAGGTGCAAAAAAACTTGTTTCCTTCACTTTAAACGCAAAGATCTTGCAACCTACACGGTCAAGTTTGTGAAATTTCTTCCACACACTTTTATACTTGTCTAATATAAGATCTTATAGTTAGGTATGCAAAAAAAAAATTAAGTTTTTTTGGCTCTTTGCTACAGAAATGGCAATTTTGAGAGTTTTCTAATGGAAAAGAGGCCTTGGAACTTTAAGGGTGAAATCATTTGCAACACAATTTCCAAGGACTCGGGGATTTGGATAGGCCCTTGTGACCTCAATTTTTGACATGATTATCTGAAACTTTATATGTTTATCATTTTTCTTATAGTAAAACTTGCTAGATTAGGCAAGTGCATTTGAAGATGAGAAATCACATTAGATTTCTAAGAATATAATTTTTTTAGTTTCAATTGGTATATGAGAGCAAAATTTATGCCACCTGAAGTTGGAGAAGTTGTTCACCAATCAGCACAAAAAATCACAAAAAGATCATAAAAATTAAAACTTTTTTAATTTAATTTTTTTTTCAAAGATTATATCTTAGCCTACATGTAAAGCTTTTATTCATTCCATTTGAATTAGTGATGTGAAAGTTATGGAACTTTTTGTTTCACGGGCAATCATTACGTCATCATGAAAACATAATTTTTTGGATTCATTTGTAAATTCAATTTTTACAATTTTTTAGAAAAATAAGTTTTATATAGTTGACTTTGATTGCTATAACAATTTCAAGTTGGGATTAGTGTTTTTCAATTCTATTTTAGAACTATCTTATTAATAATTTATTTTTTCCTTCTATCTTGTACTTACTTTTTATTTAACAATTTTTTAAGAATGAAAATCAAATGTTGTTGTTTTTAAAAAATATTTCCTAACCTTCAATCCAATTATTCAACATAAAAAACTAAAAAATCAAATTTATCAGTTCAAAATTTTTTAATTAAGAAGATTAAAAGTAAAAAAATCTAATCAAGCAAGGTACGCAAAGCTTGTTTTCTTTACTTTAAATGCAAATATCATGCAATCTATGTGGTAAAAGTTTATGAAATTTCTTCCACATCTCTTTATATTTATAGTCTAGTGCATAATCCTATGGTTAGATATGAAAAAAATAATTTCTAAACTTTTTTGCTCTTTGCAATAGAAATGGTAGTTTTGAGTGTTTTTTGATGGAAAAAAGGATTTGGGACATCAAGATTTAAATTTAATTTCTTCTAAATATGGATGAATATTAATTTTTAGAAAATATGACTTTTATACAAAGGCCCGTACAAAGGCTTATAGCAATCGCCTTTTCAAGCACTTCCAGTTATTTTTACTTCCATTCGCACTTGCCAAACATGCACCCCTAATAGTTCGAATATCTAAATGAAGGAAAACTAGCTTAACCCTAGACCGCCCAAGAGGACAAAAAGTGTCCTTACATAGTTTTAAGTTAAATTCAAATTATTGTAACTTTTGCATTCGATGTCCAAATTCAATAAAATTTGTTGGGAAAATTGCGCCCTTTTCTTCTAGTTTGTTTGGTAAAATTTTCAGATCAATCCAAGAGGTAATGATTTTTTGGGAGCCAATCAAAGTTCACAGGCTCAATTTGATTCACCAAAGTGCACTTCATGGCTGCAACTTCAGGGTCTTGTATCTCCTTCATCCAATGTTTGATTTCAATAAAATTTGTTGGGTTGTGTTTCCCTTGAATTCTAGTTATTGTGGTGAAATTTTCATGTCAATGCAAGTTGTTTTGAATGTTTGGGAGCAATTCAAAATTCAAAATCCCGCCATTTATGGACTATAGTGAACTTCGGCGGCTTGTATCTTCTTCATAAAATATCCATTTTCAATAAATAAATTTTTTGTAAAAGTTGCACATACTAGTCTAGTTTGTGTGGCTAAATTTTCATATCAATCCAAGAATTTATGAATGACAAAGAAGCATTTTAGTAGAAGGAGGTTCAGCCCTAGATGTGTTTTTTGCAACTTTTCTTGCCTATTTTTGACATTTGCAAGCCATTTTGCAAACACATTGAGTCAATTGAATGATGTTTTTTTTCACCAATGTGTTTGTATCCTGGTTTTGAATAACTTTTTAGTTTAAAGTTTTTTCATTTGATTAGGTTTTGAAATCAAATTTGGCCTCTAAATGTGTTTTTAGGAAAATTTCAGCATTCTTTTTCAACACTAAAACATTATAATCTTGCAATTTACACAGTCAAATGACTTCAAATTTGATCCATGACATCTACAACATGTGTACTACATGATTGTACGGTTAAGATCTTTATTACTTAGTCACATTTAGATTTATAGCATTTCAAAAGCTAGGATGTTTTTTACCCAAAACGGCCATGGGCGGTCTAGGGTTAAAGCATGTGGCAATACTATAAAGTAAGCTGGAGTGAAAATAGGACAAGTTTTGTTAACTTTTGTTTAAAAAAAATTGTAGACATGTTATATTTTTAGAATTGTGCTTTGCTACATAGACTTACTTCAGTTAGAGGAGCCAATATCTAGCCTTCAACCCTCGAGACCTAACAACTTTTGAGAATAGTAGTTGAAAATTAATCATCCCACTTTAATACTTTTTTATACATAGACGTGATTGAGAATTTCATTTTAACTATACCAAAGTAAACACTACTTTGTCTAGTACGCATGGTATTAATTGTGGAGAATATTGATCATTGGATTTTTTAGATTATAAAAATTTTGGATGGTCAATTTAAAGGCAAAAAAATGTCTTCTTTAGGAAAGAAAAATAAAAATTATAAGAAGATGAATAATTCTTTTTATCCTTTAAGAAATTAGCTTGGAATTTAAGGCAAATGTATTATTTTTTAATTAAAAAAATAAAATAAAATCTAAAATTTGCATACATTTCCAAATAAAAATTGAGTAAAAAAGCCAAAATGACCAAATTGGATTTCATAAAAAGATTTAAAATGCATATATGCCATATTTAATTACTTTTAGACTTTTGAAAGTCTTGAATTAATAATGGTCATCAAGAGATCTCAAGATGGTCATTGGGAGATCTGACAGTTAGTGAAAGATCTCACAATGTTATTATCCCGTGATCTTCGGATGTTTAGTCCAAAATTCATTGAATAGTCTAAAAGTAGTTAAATGTGGCATTATATATATATATATATATATATATATATATATATATATATATATATATATATATATTGTCAATTTATGGAATTCAATGGTTGATGTTATCAAGATATCTTTTGGAACATCTTCAAAAGAAATTTCACTATTCTTTTTACTCATACCGTATTCAAAGTTAATTCCACTCTTTGATTGAATTTTCTAAATAAAACTTTCAATACTTTTCACATTGAAATTTTGAAAAATGCAACATGTATATCAATTTGTTACTCTACAACCCCATTTTACAAAATATTGAGATTTATTACATCCTATCAAAAATTTGCCATTGAAAATTGGGTGACTATACATTATGTCCTCTTGGGCCTTGAGGAGTTAAGCCTTGAGGGGTTTTATGTTTAGAGGCCCAAAATTGCTTCAAAATACTAGCCTTCAAAGCAAGGCTAAAATCTTTATCTATATTTATTTTTGACAAATCAAATTATAGGATCCTATAGTTAACTTATTAAAGTACACCTTCCTAAAATTTCATTATAAGAACCTTACCAATTGCAAGATCATGATGCTTGAATTTCAAAAGAAGTATTTTTAACTTGCTCCAAATGGTTAGATTTCATCTTTTAAACGTTTTATCCCAAAATATGTAGATCCTAAAACTTGGAATTCTCCATAACATATTGAAGAATTAAATTGAAAATACATTTTAACAATTTTAACAATTTCTTTTTATATTCATGCTTGAAAAAAATACTAAGTAAAAAGAGGTAGAGAATGATTTAAAATTCTAAATTGCTAAGAATTTAGTTATGAAATTAAAAAATAACAATCCTAATGGTTGAATGATATAATAATCAATGTACAATCAATGATTTTATTTTTTTCAAAATTATTCAAAACTGAATAAAATAAAGGGCTTCAAAGTTTATTTTAAGAGTAGAGATTCCTTTAATTGTCCACAAACTAAAACTCCTCATAACTTTCATTTCATGAATCAAAATGGAGGTATTCAAAGCTTTACACTTACATAGAAAATTAATTTCAAATTTTTATTATTTCTTAAAAAGTGGTTTATTTAGTTGCCCACGCTCCAAAAGAAACTACAAATCAAAAGTTATAAAAATTGTTGTGCCTTAAAGCTACTCCTCAACCACATGTTTGAAAATTTCAAAGAAAAACATCAATTTTTTTAAAAAAATCGATGACCAAAAATGCTATGTTGCCAAAAAGTGCTATTTGGTCCTTTAGGCATTAAATTGTCTAGTCTTACAATGTAGCTCTAATTTGGGCAAAACAAGTTTTAGTGATCTTTTTCTGGGAAAAATTTGGTTTGTCAGTGACTCATTTGTGTAAGTGAGTGTAAATGACCCTTTAGTCGGTACCTCAGAGCAAAGATTTTGCCTCCTAAACACAAAAAAATCTTCTGAGTTTAGATTGTTTGATTGACAAAATGTTAGTATTGATATGTCTTAAGTCCGCAATAGAACTATTAATGATTTAGATTCTTGAACTTTGTGTACTTTTCTATTTAAAAGAATTAAAAATTAAAAAATTATATTTTCAAAAATCTTGAGTCAATACCTCCACCATATAAATTTTTCATTTCAAAATCTAGAGTGCAAAACTTTTGAAGTGAAGAGGATTCAAAGACTTATAAACTACGTTAGGAAGGTGCAATTGAAAGCATTTTTTTCACTTTAAATGTTAGTATCTTACAATCTATGCAATCAAAGTTTCAAAAATATCTTCCACACATTTTATACAACTCTTAGTATAACAAATGGCAATTGGGAATAGTTTTTGGCAAAACATAGTTCTGGAATTTTGGTCGAGTAATCAAATTCTAAAAATAATTATCAAACATCGGGGGAAATAATTTTTTTCTAAAAGCAATCTTTTTGTATGAAAATTTAAAAAAATCTTGCAAACTTAGAGGGAAAATAAATTTTGTGTTTTCTGTTAGAGTTAGATAGAATTTCTATGCCATATGATGGAATCAAAAATGAATTCTTGAATTTTTTGCTTTAAAAATAGACTTTACAAGGTTCCATGATGCTTTTACTTCTATACAAGTAGCTTTGCCTTGTTGTCAATCTAAAAGCAACACAAAAAGTTCACACCCAATGAAGATCAGAAACCTATCTCCCCTACTATTCATGAGCCTCACCCTATAAATCTTCCTTGAATTAAAAAATCTGATTTTCTCTATGTACAAAATATTACACTTTCATGTAAGAATTATGGAATTTTTTTTTCCAATTTGCATAGTGCGGGTGATTATGTCTCATGGAAGTTTACTCTTAGTCAAAGGAGGCAACTTGAACTTGTATCATATAAGAAATTGATTAAAGGCTCTTAAATAAAAAGGAGATTCTTATGATATAACTCATATTATCACACAATTGTATTATTCTGCAAGCAAGAATGAGGAATTTTAAAATATTAATTTTTAAAAATAATTATATTCAAAATTCAAAATTGGTGTATTTATTGATTTGAGATATCCTAAAGAAAATGACAAAAAATGTTTAAAAAAATAAGCATGAGGCAAATTGAAAAGCCTATCTAACAAACAAAGTAGAAAATATCCTTAAGAAAACAACAAGAATGTTTAAAAAAATAAGTATGAGGCAAATTGAAAAGCCTACCTAACAAACAAAGTAGAAAAAGTCCTATCTTGTGACAATAGAGACATTAGAGAGAATATGGTGTCCATATCTAAAATTCTAAAATTTTGAGTGCATTAAGATGATGTTTTAAAAATTGATGTAAATAAAGAGTTATGTTATTCGTTTATAAGCATGCGTAGATATATTGTAACTATTTTAATTGCCTCAAAAGTTATTATAAGTTTGTTCAAGCAAGGAGTACATAATTATTGAGGGATCCAAAATAAAATAAATAATAATATAAAACAACCTACTAACTTGATCAATGCAAATTGTTCTATTAGTCATATATGTAAAACAAATATTGAATTGTGGTACAAAATAGATTAGAGTTTAATAACTTGCAAGTTATAAAAAACTTGTCCGCTAGCTACAACTGGTCACTAGAAGAAACCTTGTTGCATTCAATACAATCTATGTGACATTTTATGTTTCTTGTAACATAATGCGTTAAATTTGACGCAAATTTTGCGTTGAATGTAATGCATTTTGTTACAAAAAACAGAAAACATCATATAGATTGTCTTGAATACAACAAGATTTTCTTCTAGTGGATTAACAACAACTAAGTGTCCTATATGACTGATGAGTGAGTCGCGACTCCAACCATTGTTATTAGTACCAAATCTTATCTATACATTGTTTTAGTTGCAAAGCAATTGTAGAATGAAGTGTAGGATTATGACCGTGTAATAGAGTTCACATTCAGAATGAGTGTGAGCTATTCTCCATCTTGTATTCATCATAGTTGTTGATGTGGACAAGTCTACGTTCTACGGAATCCACTATGTTGCTCTATAGTTGCAAAGAACTTACATTTGACTAGAAAATGACTGCAACTATAGTTGCGTAAAAGCTAAATTTGACTAAAAAACAATTGCAATTATAAAATGATTGTCATTTTCTAGTCAAAATGCTATGAAAAATTGTTTGACTGCCATGCAATTGGGATTCTTCAAGGAATCTTGTACCGTACACTTAAGACTGCAATAAATTTTACTGTTAGGATTTTCTTAAAGCTTGCAATCTCTCTCTTTTCATGAGCTGCTCTTTTCTATGTTCTCCATGTATTGTAGTAAAGTGTGTGAGCCAAGATGCATAAATAGGGATGGTGCGCAATGGTCAGATCTTTGGAAGCTTGAGTAATTAGAGTCGTTTGAATTAATTACAACTTTGCATTTTTATTGATTGTAATCCTTTAAAATTGTGTAGAATAGTGGTGAAAATTTTATGTAATGATACATGATGAGGGGGTTGGCCATTTCAGTTTAAATTATTCTTAATGAATTTTGTCTATATTGTAGCATCTTCTGATTCCATAGAAATTATGTAACTAACTTTGAAGGGAATGATCAAGCTGATATTGTGTCTCTTGCATGAATTGGAGTAAACAATTCAGGTTTTGTAGCGATGGTTTTAGTACGTATGTTTAGAGTACATCGTCATTCATTGTAACATGATTATATGCCAAATTCAAAGGGATCTAGTGGTAGATTGCATGTGGCATCTTCATCATTATGGTTTTGTTTGCTCAAATCATGTCAGGTCTCACACGAAGCCTCATGTTGTCGGGCTTGGTGGACTTGAAAGTCCTTATGTAGAGTGAAAGCAAGGTGGAGACGCATGTGAGAAAGCTTAATCCCTAATCTAGTAAGTGTCTCTTCAGTTTCTATAACAATTTTTGTTAATTGCAACACTAGGTCCTATAAATAATCTTGTTTCTTACTTCCAAATCCAAGTTTATGTTCTTTTGTTCATTGAAATTTGTAAAAAAAAATTTATTGATCAATACAATCATCATTTTTATTTCATTTTAAGGTTTTGTTCTAGATGGAGGCAAAAACTTAGGAAACTTCAAAAGGCAAATGAATATACAATGATGATGTAATTGAGTAGGTGTTGCAATTTCAAGAAACCAATTCTAAAGACACAAGTTAGGATTTTTGTGAAGTACTTTGCAAAGAAGTTGTAGGTCAATTTATTTTATGTTGTGGTAGTACATCGTTTTTATTTTAAAATATTTTAAAATATTCTTTATCTTTAAAAGTGTACTCGTAATCTAAGTTATTTGATTTTGGCAAAGTTTTTTCTTTGTTGTGTAATTCTAGATTATTTAAACTTTTTATGTTGAGGAATAAGAGATTTAGGCTAGAAAATTTAGGATCCTTTAAGATTTAGGGCTTCAAAGTTTAGAATTTTCATAGATTTGAAAATTCATATGGAATTGGAGGTCTTCCTAGAGTTAAATTTTTTCAAATAGAATTAGATTTATTCCGTCATTTAACTAGGAATATGCTAGATTTGAAATCCTTCATGTACAAGTTTTTATATGATGATGAAGATCCAAACATATGATTGGGACATTTTGTAATCTTGTGCATTATCAAAGTTCTTTGAAAATGAAGATTTTGAAGATTTTGAAATTACAAATTTCCAAATAATCAAACAAGGGCACAAATAAGTTGCAATATGACTTTTATGAATTGCAGTAGTGGCAATGTGACTAAGTGACCAAACTCATGTGGTAGTAAATGCCACATTAGAACCACATAAAAATAATACGTCGACAAAGTTCTAATTAGGTTGTTGGATGATAAACAACCGCATCATCCTTTACAACTACATTACCAAGAACAACTTGTCTATAATGATTGTGAGTTGTCAAATTTAAACTAGTCGCAAATGTCCATTCAACTAAAAAAATAGTTGTTCTTGTAGTAAAAAAAACTTCATTTTTTTCTAGTGTTGATCGAGGTGCCATGGTTAACAATTTGCGTTGGTTATGGTTAAGGTGTTGTAGAATCTATCCCTACAAATTCTCACCTTCTCAATATAAGTGTTAAGAGTCAATTTTGTGTAAATCTATGATCAATACTTCTAAATTTTATAGTTCATTAGAATAATGTTCAAAAACTACATGCTAAATGGAACTAAAATCTTCTTTGATTTACCAACAAGTTCCAACAAAAATTGCTACACCAACAAAATTCAAATCCTTATTTGGATGCTTTTGGATGTAGGTAGCTTATTGCTTTGCCACTCCCTTGTAATTAAGAGAGATTCCAGCTTTGGGGTTTCCTATATGTGTGATATGAAACTACACAAGATTTTATCACAAAGTTTAGAACTTGTAGTTTGTCAACAATTATCATGTGGTTATCATTGTTTCATAGGTTCGCACATTAATATACAATTTATTGCATCATTACAATGCATTACTTTACAATTTATCGCATCGTTATGATGCAATACTGTAGGTTGCAAATATTGCATCGTAACGATGTGATAAATTTGTATATTAACGTGCGAACCTATGAAACAACAATAACCACACGATAATTGTTGGCAAATCATAGGTTCTAAACTTTGTGACGCTTGTATATATAGCAAGCGTCAAACCTAGTTAGAAAGATGTTGACATGCTTTCAAGTAAAACATGCAAAAAAATAATTATTTTCTATCTCTTGCCAAGTTTGAGATGTAGTTGAAAAAACATTCAAAATTAATGCATTCAAATTAACTAAAATGTCCAAATCAACCAAAAAATGTCAATTTGGACATCTCAATTTAGACAATATTTGTTGATTTGGCACTATTTTTTTCACCATTTGACACATTGCCTTAGAGTCTTGATGGTGGAAGAATCTCTCCAAAATGGCATAGGTGCTTGCATATATCTTTAAATTAAAATATTTTAAAGAACAAGCTCAAATACGGTTTGAAATATTTTTTTTGTTTAATTTGTGTTAGTTTTAAGGCAACTATATTGGTTTCAAGGCAATTTGTATAAAAATGGAGTTAACATATATTTTTGGAAGACTTATGAAGGCAATGGATTGATCTCAAAGTTAGCTTGATTTTACACATTTATTTAATTTAGTGTTTTTAAGAAGTTATTTTCCTATGCCTAAATGAAATCTAGAATTTTGCTTTGAACACAATTTAGCTTTTGACTTGACTAAGAACGATAGAGTTGTTACAAATTAAATCCTAATTTACATAAACCACATGAATTGTTGTACCTCCTATCAATAATATAATAATAACATTAGTTTATAAGACCAACGTGAATGAAGAGTATCTTTGGGATAATTAGGGAATCTATGTTTTTTTGAGACATGAGTAGGCTTGACTACTGTACCTTTGCTACCTCCTTTCAAAAGTAGAATCTATTACCTCCTACCACCCCCCACTTATATAAAAAGCTTGTCTTCTTACCACATTTCAAATATTATGAAGCTATGTGAAAGAGACATCATTAAGGTCAGTAGTCAAATTCAATAAATATTGAATTTCCAAAAACCAAAAACCAAAAATTCTATAGATTTGAAAAAGGACCCTTTTTTCCACTTTTAATAATTTTTTCACTAGCTAGTATTGGACTTGTTAAGCACCAACGGTATTGAGTTTTTTTTATTGGATCTTGTTGATAGTTGAAAGAAATATCCAAATTATCTTAGTAGATATTGTTTGAACGCCATATGAATAAAAGATGAACTTTCAAAGTTGATTGTAAATTTATCCGAAATTCAACCCTAGACTCTTATGTTTAGGTGTTTAGGCAAGGATTTGGAGTGGTTTGCTTGCAACAAGATTACAACTAGATAGTGTGGCTACCTTACCTCATATCAATTCAATAACAAAACTACAATTGTATGAGATGAACATGCCTATTACCAAATAAATTTGTTATGTAAATACCTTGAAGAAGCTATTTGTCAACTCATGTATTTTTCAGAGATTGAAAAGTTTGAGAGAAACCATTTTCAAGACATTTCAACAAGAAATGAATTTTCTATGATTTTTCAAAGTCTCTTGATATTAAATTGGTAAGTATAGATAGATCCTTGCTAACCCACACATTGACATGTCCCCTCCCTAATTGCATTGTCATGATGATAAAGGATTACTAAGATTGTGGATGGATGATTAACACAAATGAGAAGGTCATTAGATGTCAAAATTGAGTGACCAATGACATTGAATTGTTCTACCTTAGTACCTACGGAAGCTCCTTGTTTTGCTACCCATGATCACTTTGAAGAGGTGAAGGGAGCATGTTTGCAATTAAATAGCTTTTAAGAGCGGTTCTTTTATATATTCCATGCCAAAAAAACGAAAATCAGTTTAAAAAAATTCTCGACACTCTATTGTCCTTCTAGACATCTTGGGAATTCAGAGTTTGCATGAAGATGAATTGAAAAAGGAATTCAAAGAATCAATGAATCAATGCGCTGAAATCTAATCTCGGAATCTATAAATTGCCCAGTAATTCTAACTCATGATGGATTTTGCTGCTCTTTTTAGCATTCATGGTCCTTCAAAGATTTCTCGATCCCCAAGTGGTTGAATTGGTCTCTGCATCAAAGATCACAAAGAACAAAGTTAGCGACAGAAGGCAAGACCACAGACCCATGATACAGCACAAGAGGTGAAGAATGTCTTTGCCAATGATTGTAAGGTGGAAAGGACTTGATAAAAAGCAATGTACCGCATTGAAGCCCAACGTCTGCTCATCACCCACAAATTTCAGAAATTCCAAGACTTCAGATGTTGATACTTTCAAGGGCTTTTCTGCAAAGCGCAATACATAAACAAAAGCTCATCAGTCTCACCAGATTCTTGTGCTCAACGAGGCGGTATACAAAAGAAGGATCATAGTAAGAAGAAATTGACACTAAGTCGATTCGTTGCGAAAGAGATGACAAAACCAAAAGATGAGGGTAAAAGTTAGTGCCCACCTAGAAGAAACCAATCAACGGATTCAGTGCACGGAGGTGTAGTGAAAGAGCCCAAATAATGAATGTAATGTCTATCATCCTGCATCCAAACATGCATACTTTAGCTTCCCCTAAATAAATTAGGAATGGCTGGACTTCATTCCACTTCCCAAGTCATGTTAAGAGTATAACCCTTGTGGAATGATTTTGTGTAACGAAATACTGAAAGAAGGAGGTTTCAAGACACACGACTTAATGCGTATAAACTATCATGAAACATCAAAAATTGTGTTCGACCTGAATGGCTTGAACCTCAAGATACTTTAAGGACAAAATCATTGAAAGGAGATAATTGAGAGAAAACGGATCACCTTGGTCGCTTTAGGAGGGAGGAGGTCGTTAGCAGAGACCTGCACATTTGACAGAGTTCTGCAAGACACCAACTAAACTCTTAACCAGTGTCTGCCTTTGTATTTATGAAGGTTTTTCCCACAGAGAAAAAATACAACTATGCAATCAGCTCACTACACCCAACTCCTGAATGCAGCTCGTAACCAGCTAACAATATGCAACTCAAGGATCTTCAAGAACTCATCATGCAATCAAGCAGACTGCTACTCGTTTCATTCCAGCAAAAAGGTCCAAAATCTGACATTTCATATGTTTCCAGTTGGCTGATTCAAGACACAACCTACTCCCAAAGCATGTCAGAAGAGAACTTACAAAGTTTTTCCATGATCCAGGGGTGAGTACCGAAGAGCTGCTGCAAGAGCGCCATTTGAGTATGCATCAGGTGTGGCATCCAGCATAACCCTGCAAATCAAAGCTACGCACCACATGAGTAAGGCACTCAACGAAATCCTACACAAGATGACGTTCTATTCGTTGAATACCGGCAAAAACACAAATTCTGCCATTGTCATGTCTCCAATACTGAAAAACAAAAGTAGCTGAAGATGCCTTGTTACCCAACAACAGCATAAGCCTTGGTGACTGCATCTTCTGCACAGCAAATAAGCATGGCAAATCAATATACAAAACATATTCAGATGTTCTATAAAGATTGAAAAAGTTGAGTTCACGAGCAATTCATCCCCCTGCTGTAACCAATTGAGATTAAGAACGAATAAAACGCGCACAAGGTTCCACAGCACATACTGTGTACTAAGTGGGCTTCCATAGGAAAGCGGAGTCCATCAAATGCATGCTCTGAAGGAGTGTGGAAATGAAACTGCATCAAATTCAGCTCCCTTCCTTTCACCCACAGCTTGTTCACTCCTTCTGGAAAGTTGACCTGGCGAGCCTCACAAACAAATAGTAATAAATGCAAGACATCATCTTCGACTGGGGTTTAACGAAACCTAACCCCAGACACATTTCGTCCGATACACCAGAGACGTGGAAACTGCCTCCAACACTAATAACTCAGTTGTGTTCTGTGCAGTGGCATGTGCTCTGAGCTCACATTTAAAAGTATTTCTGGATCGCATAGAAATAATACACGTCAAATGTGCGGCAGCTGTCAGGCCATCACTAGAGCTGCTCAACTCTAACAGATTGATAGATAAAATATTTAGAAACAATGAAAATGGCCAATAAGCACCTCAATTCCTCCTCATATTCAAAACAGGACAAAAATCCACTTAAATGGTCAGTACAGAGATATTTGGTCCAGCTTTTGTCCTTTCTGAGTCAGAATCGACAACCGTTCAATGGTCCTGATGCAACAAACTATATTAGTCTATACATTTCGTTAACTGCGAGTAATTGAATCAACCACCAGCCAGATTGCGTGTTTTAGGGTTCAGGCTCCCTCCACCTGCATGGTGCCGTGTCCCGGGTTTTTGAATGTCGGGACGCACAGCTTGTAGTCAAACTGCAACTCTCCCAAAGCTTCCCCATGCAGCGCCTTGTTGATTCGCACATCAATGGGAGATTGCCGTGCCCCGATGACGCATGTCCCGCCCCACTTGGTATTTCCATCATAGCTCCAGTCTGGAGCCCCAGCCATGGCTGCTGCATTACAACAGGAGCAAACCCCACCTCCCACACCCAGAATTGCCATGGAATTCCACACCGCTGCTCGCCGACTCATCTTCGGTGCCATGGCTTGACCAAACAGCAGCGGCTCTGAGCTGGGGTTTTCCCGGACATCGAGAGCCCCCCCTTCTGTACCAGCAACCCTAAAATCATTGTCGACGGTACTACTGGACTCTGCCGCATTCGCGGACTCTTCTTCGCCAGCTGTGCTTCTGACTCGGTAGCCCTGATTTCTTCCACGCTGCTCCCCAACCGACGGAATGTTGGCAAGCTTCGGGAATCCTCGGACCCATCTCTCGCTGCGGAGAAAGAAGAAGCCCACAGCAATCAATGATTTTAGGCCGGATGAGGAGTGGAAAGCGCACGCCAGAAGGTCACGACGGACTGTTTGCAAACCATGTGAATTCCTCCGGACTGGAAAACTTGCATTGGCAGGGCCTTAGCTTGCGGACCTGGTGGAGACGAGACACCTTTAGAGCAAAGGAAAGGAAGAGGAGAGGCATGCATGCCTGGCGTGAGGGCGGTCCCACGGGCCAGCCCCCCAGCTGGAGCTCATCACCAGAGTCATGGTCAAGGTGGGTTCTGGAAGTGGAAGACGTCTGGGAGCTAGCCCCAATCGGGCCTGCCTGCCCCCAAGTCCCCAACAGCAATTACTGTAACATTCAATCACCTGAACCCACCCCTCACTAATAATAAGCTCGCTCAGCTCTGAAGTTTGCGGCAATCAGAGATTCGGAGGGGGTGGAATTCAGTCCTCTCACCAAGTCTAGCTCGCTTCCGCAGCGACGAAAGGAAGACGCTACAAAGTCAGTCAGCTTCGTGAAGCTGGGAAAGGCAGGTTGGCAGGCAGTTCCGTTGTGGCGCATGATCCACTTCCAGGGGTCGACCAGTGGGCAACTGAACAGTAGGGGTAGTCACACCTTCTTCACTTCACACTTGGAGAATGGAGAACGGAGATGTGGCGGCTTAAGGTTGGCTTCATGTTGGCCCTCCATGCTAGAATATTCTTAACTAGTTATATCTTCCGCACTCCTAATCTTCACCTCCGGAGGTGAATAATGGGAGTGGTGAAGACTTATTTGTTTAAGTATATTCTCCATCTTGCATTGTACACCGTCTTCATGTTCATCCTACGCTCCACGTCAAATGTTGGTCTCCGATTCTCCACTCTTGTTCTCCAAACAACTTTTGGGGGTGTCACACCTTCTTCATCCACCGTGGCTCCCCATTGGCTCCTCCAAATCCTCATGAACTTGTCATTCTCCATTCTCCACCTGCCTGGGGAAGAAGGTGTGACTACCGCTAGTGGGAATTGGTTGGGCGATTCGATACTGTATATTCTTCTGGACGGACAACAGGCAAGGGGAGTCCATGTTGGGAACGGCCAGGGAGGATTGCCCCGTCAAAGGGTAAATGTAAAAATTGCCCCCTAATTGGTGCCACTTAAATTTTTTATTTCATCATGCCTCCTAGCTAATGGGGGGCTCTGATTCAAATATGAATTCAGAATTTGAAAATTTTATCATATGCGGCCAATAAAAGATTTCAGAATTTTCTGCAGTGGTAAAACACGGGGCAATACAGGGATCAATCCTCCCTGGCCGTTGTGAACCGCTCTCCCTCTTTGTTCCCCAAACTCCAGAAAGAATCCCATGTGGATTGCTGCGGCTAGGCTGTTGCAACGTACTCTTGTAGCAAACTCGCGGAAGATTTGGTAACTTAGGGCCACTTCACACTAGGCGGCACAGTTGAGAGTCCGTCGGTTTCCACCAATCAGATTCCAGAGATCCAAGAATTCGGAATCTCAACCCTTCATACTAGACGACACAATTAAGAGTCCGTCACCCTCATGGCACTCTACATGGCAACAAATGCCTATATGGCAATGGCCTTGCAACGAACTCTCGGCCATAGTTTGGGTTGGTCAAAAACGGCGACCCAAGCTATGGTCAAGAGTCTGTCAAATTTTTGTCAAAAAAATGTCAAAAATGACAAGATCCCAGCCTTGAAATTAGACAAAATTTGTAGTAATAGGTAGTAGTATACCCCTTTTGTTATTTGTTATTTATTGTCATTGGAGTTTAAAACTTAGTCTCCACCATTACAATGGGGAGTCTTTGCATTCAATGAACCTAGTTTCCTTAACCTACTTCCTTTCAATGGCCAATGCCACCCTTTTATTCCATTTATACCCTTCATATTCCTTGTTTGATGATAAGAGCATCTACTATGGGGGTTTTCCAAGACACATGTACTGATTTAGTGAGCAAGAAAGCAGGAAGCAATGAGTGGGAAAGTAGTTCTGGAATGGTCGAAACTGGAAGAATCTACACCTTGGGTATGGATTGAGGCCAACTTTTGGCTTCCAAAATTCATAGTAAATTCAATTTAAGGAAAAAAATCATGAAAACTTAGCAATGCCCATCATTTCTATCTTCCTATAGGAATGTAAATTCATATTGCCTTCTATTGCTCTAGAACATGTGCGAAATTGCTTAAGTGGTTGACAATGGGTGGTTCTACCGTACTCGGGTCAGACTCCGGGAATGTCTGGCTCAAGTCCCCGGGCTCACTGTACTGCCTGTGCCTCCCCTCATGTGGCAAAGATAACACAGTAACTTATAACTTACACATGTCGCACTAACCTATAAAACTTTCACTCATTTTAATTTGGAGTCAGTTGATAGTCATTAAGTACTCCACAAAGAATGAACTCTACAAAGAGAACATTCACTTACAAGCAATTTAGAGTCAAGATCAAGGGATGAGAAATCAAACACAGGAACATCTGGAATAACAACATCATGGACATGTTTTTCACAAAACAACAACATTTGGCTTTGAAATATCACATCCTACTGAAAAAGCTGTAGAGTTAGAAATCAGTTAGAATTAATGACCCAAAAGATGTTTGCATAGCATAGCATAGTGAGAAAATGTGAATTTCAAAGAAAAACATAAAAAAAAAAAGAGATATAAATCATTTTCAAAGGGGTACAAGTGGCATTCAACTATCAGCCACTGAACTTTTCCAAAAAATGTGAAAGGGGGGGGGACACATGTCACTTGGCCATTGGCTGAAAATTGACATGGGTGCTTGTGACATAACCCCCAACCCCATACTTGTATTTTTATGACATGCGCTTCACCTACAAACAATATGGGACAATGTATGGTCATATGTATACGTATGTATTTTCCATGCATATTTCACATGCTATACATATATTATATCCCATATCTATCTTATATATTTGTATCCGTATCTATATCCTAGAGTATCCATATCCATACCCTAGAGTATCTATATCCGTATTATTTATTTTTCAAGATGAATGGTGTTTTGGAGAGGGAGGGGGTGGAGGTGGGGGGTGTTTACCAGATCAATGGTTCTCAATTTTTACAGAGAATGGGTGGGTGGGTTAATTGCAACCTGAACTTTTGCTTGCATCAACTTGCTATAACCAACTTCCATTTGCATAAGACCAAATCATGTAAATTTTTAATGTAATCCCCATCCCTTGGAAGTTGACTAGAACTAGTTTCCTTCTCATGATCACTATTCTTTTCAACTTCTTTGTCATGGCACATAATTAAGTATTTTGAGAGTTTTGTGAATCCAAATCATAATGTGATTGGTTCAAATTTTATATTCAATCATTTGCCGCATTTGAACTTCATACTTACAACCAATTTAAAAATATATTTGATGCTAAAATGATTTTCAACCACCTATTTGTATGTTCTCACTTTTCTCCAACCAAAACTTGTCACTTTGTCATTGAAGGGTTAAACCTTTGGAGAATGTATGCACCCAACATTTACTATCAGACAAAGCTACAATTTTTATAAAATTAGATAAGTGTGAAAATCTAACCCATATTTTAGGATATTTAATTATTTTAGTATTTTTCAAGTTCTTCGACTCAATAATTTGTCACCTTTGATTTCAAGTATGGTTTCAAATATTCAAATTTGATAATTGATAGTAAATAATAAATTCCTACATTTTTTATCTAAGATGAGAAACTTGGAGAGAGGACCACGTTTGCAACAAATGCTAAATTACAATATAGAGCAAAGAAAGGTCCTTTAATTGTGATGTTTATGTATGCATTCTTGGACTAGATAATGGCAATCAAGAACATGGTTAATAAAAATAATATGTGAGTTAGTATGTACTTCACCACCCTACAAATTGGTAGCTGTTTAAATTCGAAGCCATTTCTGTTCATTGTGCCCTTAATTTCCATTTTAGGATATTTTGTCAATGCAAATGATATTTTAAATTTTAATTATGCAATAAAATCATGACAATTAACCCCTAAAGGACCAAACACCGTTTTTTGACAACACAACGATTTTGGGCAGCTCACTACCACTGGAACTTTTTTTTTTCTTTGAAATTTTCACACAAGATGTGCTCGAAGAATAGCTTTAAGGCCCAGCAATTTTCATAACTTTTGACTACGTGGTTAAAAAGTTATTGCATGATATGTCATTTTCATTGTTTGGTGGGCAGTCCGGGTAGCTGAAAAAACTTCTTTAAAAATCAATTTTTTTTTAAATAAAATTTTGAAATTGGTTCTTTAGATTTATATGTACGTGGGAAGCTTTGAATCATTCCATTTTGATTAATGAGATGAAAGTTATGAGGAGTTTTAGTTTGAGGGTAGTTATGGAATCTCTACTCTAAGATAAACTTTGAAGTCCTTTATTTTAACTCAGTTTTCAATATTTTTGAAAAAAAATAAAAACATTGGGTGTAGATTTTTTATCACAACATTACAACCGTTGGGATTGGCTCTTTTCAATTCCATATTTAAATTCTTAACAATTGAGTGTTTTGAACATTCTCTACCTCTTTCTACTTACTAATTTTTTCCTATATGTTTTACAATTCCAAATGATCTAAAAAATCTCAAGCATGTAGACAACTTGCCTTTAAGAATTAATTCAAAGAGTAACCACCATTTTGGACATTTTTTCATACAAATGTAACCTTGTGAAGTGCAGCTGCCCGGATTTTCGCCGGGATAAAAAAAGGATTTTTGTCACTTCAAACAATATGATCTTGCAATCCCCAGCGTGGAAATTTCTGAAAATTTTTCCACAACTTCTCAAAATAGTTCAATACAAGATCCTATGGTTACATAATTCCAAAAATGTTATTTTTCTAAAATTTGATACTTGTATTAGAAATAGCAGTTTTGGAGCGGTTTTGGTGAAAATATAGTCTCTGACCTTTATGGGTTAAACATTTACACTTCAAAATTCAGTTCTCAATTTTGTGCTCGGAGGTGACTTTGTACCGTTGACTCTCATTGGTTGTGTATTTTCTGCATGAGATTGGGTTGTAAATACTGGGTTGTATACAATCAAAAAGGGCTGGCACCAAGAGTTTTAATCCTCCTGTCAAAACATCGAGACTCAATGTCAATTCAAGATTTTGAAGTAGTAGATTTTGAAGATTTTGAATAAAACATGCAATCTTCAAATTTACTATGACTTCCTAGTGTACCATCCTGTTGCATAATATTATTCCATATTAGATAAGCACAAACGAAAGGGTCTAAGTTTATAATTGAGATCATGAGACCAAAGAATTAATAAGTTTCCCAAGTTTAGATTGGATATTGGATCCATTACAACATGCTCGGAATTGCAACTTGGCGTTTGCAATAGAATGTTCGACTCACTCCTATCCCAGATTTCCCTGGAGTATTAAGAAAGTGATAACATAACTAGATCTAGCTCTCAAATTAAGTTCAAACCCTCTTCATGCAACTAGAAAACGATCAAAATCAACCAGCAGATATCTGGTCAAAATGGCTAATGAGATGACTTGAAAAATAATAGGACCTAGGAGCGCAGGAAGTACTGCACCAGCTCCACATAAAATGTCGCATTTGTGCATGACAGAAAAATCTCCTCAATAGCGTCTGGATGAAGACCTGAAAAGCGTACGTCATCCCCGTTTTGTCAATCTGCCACAATCAATGCTTGATGCTCAATCTGCCACAATCAAGGCTTGACTCCAGAAATATACTTATTTTGGCAAGCTTCAGTGATTCGTAGTCATTGGAAACAAAAAATGCACTCTCAGAGAAACATGCATGAAACTTCAAATTGGTATTCCATCTTGAATCAATCCAACACTCCTAAGGAGAAACCCTTGCCCCTCAGAGGTTTTCTATAAAACCTGGATGCATTCAGTTAAAACCTTATCAGTTGTAAATTAATAGGGAGATTTCTAAAAATACCGTAAACGCAGCTGACGTCAATTGTAAATAATTTTAGGCGGTTTTTAACATAAACCCAGTCAATTGTGGCATGGCTAGATTTTCTAAAATATCTCTGAGGGAGGGATTTCTACTAGTGACTGCGTTAATATCCTACCCCTACAGGTATTTTAGAAAACCTAGTCACATTAAACATTGCCAATCGTACCTCCATTTACGACATTGTCTAAGATGAACCCTAATAATGGTAACAAGGCTAAGTTTGTAAAACGTCTCTGGGGATGGATTTTCTACTAGCGGCTCTACTAATTTCCGGAATTACAATGCAGTTGTGTATGCAAAATTTTCAGAAAGGGGATAAAGATCAAGCAAGTCGGTACTTGAATTTGAGTTTGTTGGCGCGCCAGTAGCAAATGGTGAAAACCAAGCCACAGCTGGCCATGGCCATGCCCAGAGTGGCCCAATATGGCACGCCCAACGCTGTGTCAACAGTAGTCAGCACGTGAGAGCCCTGGTACGCCCTTATTTCAGCAGTCTTGAGTCCATAAAATTCCATCAAGTAAATGTAGACAGTCTCCTCATCCCAATCAGAGCCTTCGTTGAAGCTGTCCCGGCATGCCGGGCATTCGTTTTCCGGTGGCCACAACTTCCTTGGCGACTGCCCGTTCAATTTGGCTTCCTCTCGAGCCACAAGCTCAGTCACCTGTTGTAAAATGGAAATATAATTTTCCGATTCAAAGCAAATTCCAATGCACCAAAGATTGTGCTATTTGCATACTAAATGAAACGTTATCAGAGTTCAAAGATTTACTTCCTGGTGGGTGACCTAAAACCCACTCGAGGTATGTTTCACAATTAGATACCCGTACCGTAGCTTGATATCAAACACACTACAGTATATTACACGTTCATGCAGAGTGGAGCTTATTAACTGCAACTATTACTTTAATTATATTGCGAACATAAATTATGATCAATCCTTCTTTTAGAAGAAGTTCGAAAATAGTTTGATTTTAAATGTAGAGCAACCTGAGAAGCATAGAATTAGCAGAGGAGCACACCTTGTTATGGGTCCTCCAAAGCCATAATACAACATCCTTCTTGGTTGATGTTGAGTCAGCCGAATTTCTGGCAAACAGTCATGTCAGAAATTTAAGAAACTGCTGACATTGGATTAATAGTGGGTGTCAGACTCACTGTGAGCATGAACTCTGTTAACAAAAAGTATTCCAAAGCTGAAAAAAAGTCAACCATGCTCCATTTACAAATGCCGAGTAGGATTTTACAGGCACTAAGTACTTCAACCTCTCGTTGAATTAATCCTCGAAATTAGTTGTCGAAGAGAAAACGATTGGAATCTCTTTTTATTTTCAAACCTTTCTCAATACATGTGATGTCAGAATGAAAATTCCATGCACAACTAAATTGATTAAGGTCTGACACCCACTAATGGGTCAAATGCATCCTAGAAAACTTTGGGTTGCTTGCCTGGAGGTAATATTCCGAAATTGGTCACGACAGTGATCGCATTTGTAGAAGTCGTCAACAAACGCTTCTATTGCTGTTATGGCAAAGGTGCCTTCAAAGTCTTCTACTCGCACTGTTAATGTATGAAGTAGCATCCACAACCCACAGCTGCCAAAAATCAAACACATTCAACATAAGGGGAGAAAAACAAGCACCTCGTAATAAGATCTGTCCCTAAACTCGAGTAAATTCCAAATCGATTCGCTTACTAATCTGCTTGGTTATTTGATACTGTTAGTGAATATCACGTCCACTTCCAACGAGGGAGTTCATTCTACTTGGCTGGAATAGGTCGTTTTCCCATAGGTCATTTTTCCAACCAAGTTGGGTGGACTCTCTCGCTGGGAACAGGACATACTTTCCACCAATGAGATGTGTAGTCTGCAGTACATTACATTGCACACGTGATATCATGGCGGCTTGGGTGACAGATGTAGTGTGAGCACAAAGTTCACCTGTAACCACGACCTTCTCCATCGCAGGTTTCCTGAACACACCAAACTAACATAAGAATTGCTGTCCATATCCGATTGTCTGACTGATAAGGTAATAACATCAACAGATCACTACTTCAATAATAGCATCAGGGGGAAAGGATATCTCAATTCTGAACTAGAAAATAATAGAGAATAACATAGAATTCTGATGTTCTATTTCTAAATGGATATAGGAAAATAACAGTTTAGGAGACAAACCCAGAAGCCACGAGGCAAGTCTGGACCGCACAATTGTTGATCCCTCAAAATCTGAACAGGAGCCTGGCGAAGGGGCCACCATTCCGCTAAATTCTCCAACACTTTAGCACTTCCTTTCCGACACCTAATAATGCACCAAATGATCATCATCACAAAGACCCCATTAGATAGACTTAGACTTAAATGGGCGTCAAATCATCTTATTCTCATGTTCAGGTAATTTTAGTGTGACCCAAATGTTGTAAACTTACAACATATTAGCTTGATATTATTCTCGCAACTATTCACTTTGGGCACCAACTTGACATTAATTTAACATTATCTTCCTATTGATCAAATTGTTCTGTTAGATCAACATTACTTTACCATTAATAACTTTCTGATTTTGATAGGGATAACTGAGATAGTACACTAACCCTAATTAAATATACTGTTGCGAAGCAAAAAATCAAATAGCTTCAAGATAGAACCTGTGCCAGTAACTTCGCATTGAATTAGCATATGCAAGTTGCATATGCGTAGTGATGAACATTATTTACCATCTAATATCTACCAATAGACACAAGATTTGGATAACATACACACATCAGAAGAGGACGACAAATTAGTGTGGGCAGCACCTCTCAGAGGGATGATGCCTCTCCAAGAGATGCAGAAACTGGATAAAAGAGGCCCGACTGGATGCTCGCATCATCTGTACAAGTCAAAAATGAGAGTCAAGGGAGCTCAAGGTCGGGAAAACTGCCAGATTCGTGCTTTAACCAACCGAAGTGCTAATTCAAACACATAAAGCTAACAAGTAATGTAATACAACTTCACAAGCAACCATAAGGTTTATGTGCAAATAGAAGGAAATTAAACGCACAGAAAGAATTTAAGTCTTTTCCAGCGAGAAGTTTGTGTCTTGCCTTCAAATCCATCATATATGAAAAAGCATACGCAGTTGCTTCCTCCACATCATGCAGCGTTGCAGGCAACTTCTCATCACAACAAGGCAAATAAAAACGCAAATCAGGTTACGGGTCAAATCGAAAACTATGATCGACAATAATATGGAAGAATACTTACTGAATTTGATATGAAACTTGATAGACAATGGAACAGTGCATGCAAAGAAATTTGATAATTCTGACAATCATTTAATGGAGATGCCATACATTCCAAATTCCAGAGATGGCCGTGGGTGTCCGGTTTGCTGTAGCAGTTTTATGCCTTTTAAGCTTCGGTTTCTTATCTGTCAGAGAGTACTCTCTAATTTCAATGACACCATGATTAGAGATTGCAGTGAAGCGAAATGGGAAAGGCTGTAAAACTAGGAAGCGGACGCTCACAAGCATGACCAAACAGATAAACGCAAGATCACTTCTAGAATATATAACAAGAATATAGGTCTTGTAAAACATAAGTAATGAACACGTCTAAGAGTCGGAACTGTGCCTTTTAGTGCACAGGGTAATCAATAGATAACATCTACAGAAGTTTGACACCTTCCCATAGAAGCAAAGAAGAAGCAGTAGTGCTACGTTTTGTTGGATACAAGTATACGGGACGCCTGAGAAACATCTATAGCTAAAGCACAATTGAAGATGGTTCCTAAAAATTCTGGTGACAGAAGATGCTCACTTATTAATGCGCTTGTTGATCCACCGAAGTAAATTCTTAGCAGTGTTCACAGTTCCTCCATCAATGGATTCCAGCCCCAACTTTGCAGTAGAAAACCCTCCGCCAGATGCTAAAACCTCTGGAGGGCCCCAATATAGAGTCGGGTACGTTTGGATGTCAAACCGCGAGCAGAGACCCTTATTAGACTGCCAGGAAATTATATCGTCAATTCAGCAGATGTCAACCTTCTGCCAAAGTGGCAGGACAAGCATGGACAATAGCCAATGTCGACCATACAAAACTAAAAAACATTCAGACCAAATCCAATCTTCTACACAATCAAGAGATTTTGAAATGAGATAGGTTTCCCTGTATTGAGCATAGGCATAACTAGGAACAAGTTTCACCAATAATTTTCAATAAATTGCAGGACAAACGAGTCTATTGATTACCTCTAAGCCACAATCCACTTTGGTGACATACACCTCGCCAGCATGAACTGCATTTGGATCATTAAACAGACACGCCACACGCTCATAATGAGGCTGCACAATCACAAATTTCATTTGACACTGATATTGCCATAAAAAGTAGGAAACCCCCTCAGAAAGGTATTCTAGAACACTAGCCACGATGAATTCTGCCAATTGCAACGCCATTTCAGGTAGTTTCTGAAGGAAACCCTGCCAATTTCAACATGCCTAGGTTTTCTAACATCCGTCTTGGCAGTGGATTCGCAACTGGTGTAAGAGTCTTACGAGTAAAGGAAAATTGATACAACGGCAAAGTTTGTAGCAATTACTAATCCCTTTAAAAGAAACATGCAGTCCTGCTGCTTGTTCAAACTTTTAGTCGCACATTAACATACGAATATGTTCGGTTCCCACAAAAATTGTAAAGAACTGCGATAAAAATCGTATTAAACCAGTGTAGAAGATTCCCCACAGATGAGCTCACCTTGTATTCCTTACAAAACGGATTCCTGCACATACACAATTCCAAAACGTACAAAGCGTTAGAGACTTCAAGAGATTTCATACCGCCATTGAAAATAAACTATACATAGGAGCTTAAAACTGAATATGGACTAGATATCTTTTGCGGGCCGGGAGGCTTGAGAGGTTATGAGTTATAATTCGAAGCTGTGCTCTTAAATGTAAAAAACGTTCCAAAGCGAACTTTTTTGGTACATTGTAATTCACATTAAACTCAACATTATGGATTATAAGCCTCCCCTCTCAAACAAAGAAACTTGACACATTTGCTTTAACTAGTCATCTTAACATTTTGAATAAGGAATGCGAATTCAAGAGACAATTATGCAAATCAAAGGGTAAGTCTTACCAGGAGACAAAGAACTCCACCAATGCATAGGGGATCTTTAATTGGCCTAAAGTCGGCTTGAATATCATGTCGTAAATCTCAACAGCACATTCCTCTTGCATACCATGAACGCTTACAATGCCTCCCAGTAGGAGCAGAACTCCTACCCACAAGCCCATCCCATATCCCCCCCCCGCCATCCTTTCTTCACCTCACTTCACACCGCCACTATTTGCCAGCCTCCTCTGGTGGCTGGTCCTATGCCAGTTCTGTCGTTCAAGGCCATCGTTATTGAACATACAATGTAGGAAGCTACAATGTAGTCTAAAACATCTCACAAGGTCCTCATTATATAGAATTTTTTATTGAAGTTGTTGAACCCCCAGCTTAAACACTCCTATGACGAAATATTTACATTTGGGGGTGCCATGTATGATTCTTCACAAGTCCTGCTCAATGACATGTGGCAGAAACATATAAGCTGCAATTGATTCATACCGGAACTGACTGGGCTCACGTGCAGTAAGATCAAGCTAATCTAATAGCACAGTAGATCCAAATTACAATAATGTCGAATCAATGCCAAGTTCAAGTTAACTAAATAGTTGACAATACAATATCAAGTTCATGCTGATGGCTATGATATCAAACGTACGTGAACGCCACTTCCGATACACTACCAGTAACTTAACATTACCTCAAAACGAGTACTATATGAACCTAATGCCAATGTACTTCCCATTCCGTACTTTGTCAATCCAATGGTGTATTGTGATTAACTGAGTCTACTTCCAACCCCTATCGTCGAGAATCCCGCCCCCCCATCCGAAGCCTTCGTTACCCCCGAATCTCCCCCCATCCGTCTATCTAATGCATCTTCCTCCAGCGTTCTCCCGAATTTGCAAAATCCTTTGTTTCAGGAGTCTCTGACCCCAATCTCGCCATAAACCCTGACCCAAACCCCTGAACTCCAAAGTCCTTGCCATTGGAAACTGCACCGTCCTCTCCCCCGCCCCGCCCCGTCCCGAACATTTTCTTGTAACCGTTGTCTATATCAGGGAATTCAAATTTGGTCCATCCTGCTGCGAGCTTCTTAAATCCTTCTTAAGAGGGAAGAAAGTGTCACTGAACTAGGACACATTGTGTAATAAGGCCATGACTTATTGGACACGGAGTCGTGGAAACCCTAAAAACTGCAAGACTTGTCTTCCACCAGACTTGAGGCCTAAAATCGGCAAGAAGAGAATTCATAATGCAACCGATAAGATCCTAAACCAAGCAGCTGAATGAGAGCTCTCACCGAAACTGTAAGAGCAGATGGTGATCACCTCCGAACCTTTCAAGAGCAGATGGTGATCATGACCTCCGCCTCCTTCTCCCTTTCTCCCCGGGGATCGCAGCTGTGCTTGCCCAACATCCGATTCCTTCCGCTGCCCCAACGAGGCCCAAGCCCACACTTAGTAGATGCACAGACAGAGAACAAAGAGATGGATGCAGAGAGGAAACGATGATCGCGCAGTGTTGATCATCGCTGTGAAATGAGGCTAGTTCCACCCACGACGCCAGGTCACGAATTCTCCACTCGAACAACGCATGAATGCAGAATTGAATTGAGGTTCCAATACAGAGCTCCAACTGAATTACCTGTCGAAAGAACGAGTGGAAGGAAGGATGGAATTCCCTGGAATCCCTTCCGTAGGTGGAAATGCGCTGCGCTCGGGAAAGGGGTGCGCCTCCTGGAGCCAAGCTGGAGGGGGTAGGCAACGGCGAGGACGGAGCAATCGCCGTCTAAAGCTTTCAGTTGGAAAAGTCCCCTTCAACTTGTTGGCGCAGCCACACTCATTAAGCTCCAGGGAGGCTGAGAGCGAGCGAAGGGCAGGGGGGGATGACAAATCGCCTTCGATCATTTTTCATTCATCGGTGGAGGCTGATGACAGTAATTATTGGCCGGGACAAACTCGGCCAGGGAGAATTGACTCCCTCATTGCCCCAACCAAGGATAATTTAAAAAGAATTCCCCCTATTTTGTGTTGCGTTTAATGATAATTCTTCACCTCTCCTACCTAAGGTAAACCAGCCTATGACAGGCCAACTGTCTAATGCAGACATCTACATAACCCCCCATTACAGTCCATTTCAGATTTTTGCTTCTACAATTTAATTAGGTTGGTTAGTGGCCCACATTAGTGCATTAGGTGATTGTGATAGAATTAGTAATGACTGTCATAGGACATTTACACATTGCGAGTGTAAACTCATCATAAAGAGTTTTTTTTTTATTCCTTTGTGTGATGGCTACATTAAAAAATTTTGTGGTTGTGTTAGGAAATCTGAAGACTGCATTAGGTGGTAAGATGACCATCATGAAGACATATTTTATTGATTTCAGATAGTCTACAGACTGTTTTGGAAAAATACTTAAAAAATTCATAACAAATTCCTACTTTGTCCAAAAACTAAAATTTTAACTGCTTCTTTCATTTCTCAAAGTTGTCTTTGCTAGAAAAAAATCTAATTTTATTTTGCTAATGGCAACATACCAAATCAGTCATTCTGCCTGTCATAGGCTGGCTTACCTTAATATGGGGCTTCTGATTGCAAATATGATTTTGTATGTTGCAAATAAAAAATTCCAATGTTTGCCCCAATGAGGCAATGAGGGGGTCAATTCACCATGGCCCCCAAACTCGTAGAGGTTGAGTTGCACTGTTTTGAAAAGGACATCGCCAGCCATTTACCATGCACACTTTCCAAGTGTTCAAATACAATAAGCAATTCAAGAGGGTTTTCATTATTGTATTGAATTCTTTTAATGGAATCTTGCTAGCAGTGGAAACAAAAAATTTAGATTCTCTTAGAATGCATTTGTTCGACACTGTATAAATAAAATAAAATATTTCAAAGTCCTCAAATAGGTGTTTCCAAAAGTATCCCTAAACTTTCATAAATAGTGAGAAAACATTTTTAGACAAGAATATATAGGGGGTGGATTTACAAAGGGTCAAAATTAGATGTTATTGACTTAGTGCTTGTCCCTATTTTATAGTTGAGTAGAGCCCCCCATTTCCCAAGGACCAATCACAACACTAGTAAGCATAGGCACATGTAGAACATTCACCAATAAAAAGGATACCTTATGTTTTTTAAAGTTAGTCCTTAGGGATTTTTTTCCCAATATTTCAAACCCGTGTACATCAAAAAAATATGTGAATTTTGGATGAAACATCATTTGTTCATCTAGATGTATGAACAATTTATCCAATTGTGGCATTATCATCCTATTTGAAAATCTTTTGCTAATTTTAGAAATTGTTGTAAACTTAGAATTTAAAGATTTTTTTCTCTAAGATCTCTAAATATCTTTCTAGCAAAGAAAATTGCCACAAAGAAAATCCTTGCCAATGGTTTGTCTTGGAACCTAGTGCTATGATAAGATAGATGATTCCATTGTTGGCATTAGATAAAATTGTCTTAAACCACTATTTAGGCTTATTTGCATGAATAGATCTCAACTTTGAAGCTCTCTGACATTCATTTTTATGATGATGAACATAATGTTTTAGAACATATTTTTGTCTATATATCTTTTTACTCATCCAAAATATTTCCTGAATCCTTAAAAGATCATTTTTATAACTACTTTGATGAAATTAACAAAAATAATATATTCATACCAATATATCATTTGTATATGTAAACATACAAAATTTGCACATAGAAGCAAAAATGTCCATAATTCTCCCAAAAGGATTGGGGCATCAAAGGAAGAAGCTACAATTAGAGGTTATTCTACTCTTTGACAAATAAAATTTATAAATGCACCTCTTTTGATAGATTTTAGAAAGACTCAAAATTATTTATTAGAGGCTTTGTTATTTTACAACCATGTTGCCTAATGTATAAATGAAAAATGACATATCACAAATGACAATTTAAGACTAAATTGTTATACTTTACAAGAATCTTGTTTGATATAATTGTGTAGAAGGGGATGATTTTAAACACTTCATCCTCAATACTTGCCTTACCTTGTTGAAAAAAATTGCTGAAATTTTTAATTTTTTTCACACATTCAAATGTAAGAAAAGATGAATTTTTTTGAATTATTATGTATTTTTGAAGTGTTTTGCAAAAATGCCCCCCAAAAAATTTGACTACATTTTATTCCTATAAAAATCAACAAAAATGCATTTGTTATATGGTTCATCTTGCTCACCTTGTACATATGTGGTCACATTGTTTTCCTAAAAAGGCCTCATTACAAAGGCCCTAAAATAGCCACTTTTGAGATGATTTGACATCAAAAAGGTAGAAGATATTTTTTAAGATCACTACTTCACTTCAGCATTGGCATTATGGTAACTTTTTTATGGAATTGGGGCTCCAGAGGGGGAGGGGGGCATTACATGAAAAATTCACTTGTAAAGTGTGTTCAAAGGATATTTAGTGTGTGGTACCACTTTCCCTTCTTCCTTTTTTGATACCCTAGTGTTACATATAATTTTCTAGCATTGTGTATTAAATTTATGGCTTCTATTTCTTATTAAAAAATTCCCTGTTTTTTTACAAGGACATGTTGTTGAAAAAATAATTGTCCCCCACTAGTAGAGCAAAATACAAAGGGAATTTTTTTTAACTATGGTTCTCAAAGTATAGAATTCCACAACATTGTGTACATTCAATCTTTTAATAGCTCAAGTCCTATGATTCAAAAAAAAAATCAAACACGTGAACAAATAACCAAAGTAGGAAGACGATAATATTGCTATTATAATCCAAGCACTAAAACACACATGGACATCACTACATTATCAAGCAATTTATTTTTATTACATTAACTTGCAAAAACAAACTCAAGCAAGAAAGGAGGTCTCAACACTTGTAACTATTTCAAGCACAATTTTTTTCCACCAATATGCCACAACTCAGCCACTTTTGATGCAACCACATTGTCTTAGAATCACAACAACAACCACTTTCACTTTTAAAAACCTAAAAGCGCCAAATGCACAACATTAAAGCATAGAAGAATCCAATCCACATTGAAAAATTAAAGATGAGGTTGTCCTATAGAGACATTAAGAAGTACCACCAAAACCACAAGATTACACATCTAATTACAAATAACACAAAAGGAAGCAGACATATTAAATGGGGATATATTTAAAATGAGAGTATATAAGGGTTCAAAACACTTGGATTTAATTGTGAGGTCCACAACATCATCTTACATTGTATCAAACCATCATCTAAACTTGCTACAAAGATTCAATCTTACACGTCAAACCTCCACTAAATCTAAAGTTTAACAAACTCTAAGTAGAACTTGAAGTCAATAATATTAGATTCCATGCCCAAGTTGTTGTTTGGTCTATTTATTGATTTAAAGGTATATTATATTTCTTTTAATAAATAAAAATGCAACCTTGTTTCAACATCCTAAGTTGATTTCAACATCATCAATAAATTTTCTAGCATCCTATGATACAATTTACATATTTCAAATATTCTCTTCATTGTTTTTAAAATAACCTATCTTTGGATTCACTTCTAATTCTAAATCAATACCTAGTGCCTTCTTCCCAAAAAATTGGATTTGAAAGGATAGGAATTGGATTGAAAAATGATGATTTGCAAATTCAGTGAACACCACCATGTAGTTTCTACACATGACAAAAGGTCCATTTCATTCTTCTACAATCTTGAAAAACGCTTTTGGTTTACATTACAATTATTTAGAGAGTTAAAAGAAGTATTGTAGCATCCAAATGGACAAGAATAGTTATCCCCCCTATGCAAACAACAACGGAAAGCTATATGCTTTTGCATTGACCACCAATAATGTCTCCTTTTTTTTTTCTCAAAAATCAATTGCCCAAAATACATGTGAAGAATTCTTCAATCTGCCGTTTTATTGTTGCAAAATATTTAGACTGATTGGATTTTATACATGTAAAGAATTCTTCAATCTCATTGTTTTTCCTTGTCTTCTAAGAAAGTAGGTTTAAAGCCATAATCTTCGTGTAATCCCTCCAATAGACTTAAAAGGAAAACCTAAATTTTACAAGTGTATTCTATACCTAGCATAATTTTTCATACCAATCCAAAATACTTTTATTATTTATAATTATCTTCCAGTTTGTTGTCTATTTTTTCCTTTGAAGATTTTAGTAATACTTTTAGCATTAAAATGCATAATTGCAACTAAAATTAGGATTACTATCATCAAATAGGCTAGGTATTATAATTTGATACAATTGTTTTCAATATATAGAATGATCTCCATCTTGAACTTGTGACCAAAGTGCTACATGTCACAGTTCTTTTATATCAATATATGAATTATATATTATCAATACATAAGTTATAGTGCTCTTTTCTTGACAAAGATGTTACTAGTCAATTGGAAGTGCTTTCATGCTAAAAACATGTTATATTTTTATTTAGATAATGAGAAATAATAATATTTTTTGAAGTATAAATATTAGCATATCTACTTCTTTAAAAAAATTATTAATCTATTTTTGGTACATAAATATTGGAAATAAATTAACTTAATGTCCTACTCATTTTTAATATGTAACTCCAAAATCTCACTAGTGTAGCTTTGTGCTGTTAGCCCAATTTTTGTCATGATTTTGTCAAGCTTTTGTTGTTAATTTTATTTTGAGAACAATTTATCTATAATAAAAACTATTGTAAATTAAAGATTCAAAAATAACTCAAAATCTATATTTTTTACACCATATGTCCAAATGCCACAAAACAAAATCTATGCATCCCTCCTTGAAGAGAACTTCCTAGCAATACCATGAACGTGACTGGAGGATGCACAATTTTGGAGATCTCACTATAAATTTTATTTTTTTTAAAACCAAGGGTATAAATGACTTGTCCACAATGACTGTATAAAGTCATTTCTTGTCCACAATGACTGCAAAACATTAATTGTTGTGCTTGTAATCATTGTAGACAAGTTATTTATTCTCTTGTGTTTTTTTTGTAGTTAACCTAATTAATGTAATCTATAGATAATACATTCAATACTAGCTCATTTAACTCCAAAGCAACAAATGTTTATTGTAGCACCCCCTAATAACTATAAATATATATGAATGAGGTACAATTTTTAGTCATACAAGATATGTTACAAATAACATTCAAAGAAGTCTACAATGGACATTTAAATATTACATGCAAATGTTTTGAGAGGTCAAAATTTAATTGTTGGATTTTCTAAATTATACTCTAATTCCAATATCCTAGTGTTAAATATTCAACACATTTATGAATACAACCTCAAAATCAACTAATCCTCCCTTAAGCAATTTTTGATAAATAGACCCTTTTAATTTGGTCCCTCCTAGCTTTATGACTTATTCATGCAAGAATCCAAAATTAAAATTTTTTTAGTAGGCATGAATAGATAAATAGTTTACAAATTCCAAGTAAGCTATATTCTTGTATGGTAAGTGCACCTAATTGTGACATATTTCTAAATCAAATCCTATAGATTTTTGTTTGAAACATATAATATCTATTTATAAATCAATTTCAACGATACTTATTTCCAACACTTTGAGACTACATATTTCATTCAAAAATGCATGCTAAGAGAATTAAAAAATTCACTTTTGACTATCAAAAAAAAAAATTGTCAAAAAATATAACTTGATAATAAGAACTATGTTCAAATGCTTAAATATTCAATTTTAGATGCAATTACCTTACTTCTAAGAAATGCATTTTAGTGCATTAAAGAGAGGGGCTAATTGATGGATATATGTTTAAAGAGATAAAAGAAGATATTAATTGAATTTGCTTTTGAGCATTTTAACAACATTGTGTAAATGAGATACACCTTTCTAAAGTTCAATTATCTCTTTTATTTATAGTATAAACTTACTCCTATTTTGTAATCTTAGAAGCATACATATAAAAGTATTTTCTTGGAGGATAGTATTATTGGAATATACATAGAGATGTAAAAAAATCTTTGGATATAAGAGCCAAACAACTTTTAGATCATATTTTATCATTGTATGAGAGGTTGTATACCTTTGTAATAACACTAAACATATCTATTTCCATTCAATGATTAATGGTTGTAGAAATTTTACAAAGTCATGCTTACACCTACACTAGTTGCTTCTATATCTTATGGTCACAGTTGGCAAAACATATTTTTTTAAATAGGTTTAAAAAAACTTAGATTTTTTTTCAATTTTTTGGTATGTATGGGATTGAAATTAAACCTTTATACTCTTGAGTACATGCCAAATTACAATTTTCAACTTTAATTAATCATTCACCTAAGAATATTGACATATCCTCGGATACAATAATAAACAATAAGACTATAGATTGTAACATGGTGTGCAAATAGTTGGGAACAAGAGTCAATAAGTTCTATAAGATGGGTTCACGTCCCTAATCAATTTGTTGGTTTTACAATCCTCTCATACCTTAGAATAATTACAATCCACCTCTTAATTGGCTTCAAACTCTATGCTTTGCAATGCTCCTATTGTTGATTTAGCTTTATCATCGTTAAATGTTAGCAAATCCATGGTAATAGATAGAATCAACAATAATGAATCGAAGACCGGCTGTGACAGTTGCGAAGGTCAAGGCAATAGCAACTATTACTATTCCCCAGTGCCATGCCAATCGCCACTTCCCAAATGTCTTGCCTCTCACCTGCAAAAATATTGAAATTAGAGGTCTATAATTCAAAACATTTATCCTTCAATTCCAACTTTATTTTTCATGTTATGAGTTATATTTTTCTTTTCTTTTGATTTCATGTCACTAAGTATATAGAACAATTAACAAAGTCATCCCACCATTCCGCCATTCTAGATGGAGAAATTCAAAACTCAAATCAAATGAAGTCATATTGATTATCAAATATACTCATTTGGGGGATATTTTAGGAAAAAAAGAAAACTAGATTTTGATTTAAAAGATACTTCTATTGTAGAACAATCATTGACCTTAATAGACATTTGAGGTAGGAAAATAACCTTGAGATACATATGATGCACCAATCCTGCCTCCAAAGAAAATGCAGCCAAAGCTCCAGTGAGAGCAACAAAGTCTCCGAAGAAGGGTAGCAAAGCCCCAAGGAAGGTGGTGAATGCAATGTATGTGGTACGAGTGACCAAACGCACAATCATACAATGAAATGACCATTCATGACTTCCTTTCTTCACAAAATACGTATCCATGAATTCAAAAATGGGTGATGCATAAACCTGCACCACCAAAAGCCATGTGAAAAACTTATTAGTTGTTCCAAGCCCCTCATATTCTATTTGAAGGAAGCTAAGTTCCTAAAAAGATCTCAATTGGGCATCATTTGTTTTTTTTGTGAGTAGCTAGCTCATATGGGGACTTTCTTTTGTTCACTTTCTGTAACACATATAATGTTGTCACTTCATTGATTCCAATTATATAAAATATTTTGGTATCAGCAAGAAACATGTTGCTTGTTTTTTAGTTGTTAAATTAAATGGTTATGTGTTTAAAGTTTTTTTTCATTGTTTATCTATTTGAGTAGTTTCTTATTGTAAATGCACTTGCAAATGAATTTTTGTAGGTGCAAATATGAGATCATATTATTGGGATGTAACAATATTAATTATGTCCAAATAAACAATTTATTAACATACTATTTGGATCATATTCCTTTGATTTCATGTCGGTAAGTGTACATAACAATTAACAGTTTATTTGTATCATTCAACTCGTGAACATCAACTCATATTTGTGATCCATTGTACAGTATTGAACTTCTTAGTTACAGCTAGTCGACTCTTTATACGTGCTGGTCTCTGGACCCAAGTTATCAGTCTCTTCAGATTCCTTTTCATCCCTGTGAACTTTGTGAAGTGTGAAGAAGAGAATGCAGCAGCACTGGGATTGAATGCTGAAATCAATCAATAAATGAATCTTAGCCACGGAGGTTGATGCCTACTGTACACTCAGCGCTTACCTACCGGTACAAATATAACCTAAATTCATCCCAACGAAGTTCCATGTGGTCATTGAAAACTTACATGGATGGAAACGATGGATTGCAAGAAGGCAGCAACGTTGGCCACGGTTAGTGCCGACTTGGGGCCGGAGACAGCTGACTTTAACAGGTAAGGGGATACATTTTTCCCGTAAGCCCAGTACCCAACAAACGTGAGCACCAGGATTGGGAAGGTCCCGACTGTGAATTGCAAGCCCAGAGCTTTCTTGATGTTCCTGGTCGATGGCGCTTTCACCGTTGCCTGCATGAGGTGTACACATGGTAAGGTAAGTTCATCAGAAAAAAGGGGATATGGAATCTGGCATCAAAATTAATCAGACAAGGGCAAATGAATGTGCAATTGGGTATGAAGCTCGCTTGCAAACTGGGAGAAAGAAAACGAGGAACATGGGGAAGAAAGGACAGGGTCTGTCAGGGACAACACTACCACCCCGGATGCTTTGAGAGAGGACTGGTGTAGGGTATGAACTCGTGCTGCCCTTGACGCAGGCAACTGCTTAGTATTTCGGGAGCAATGGATCAAATTCGAGCTCTACTCAGGACTTGAGTTTCGCTTCGTTTCGTTTATTATTTGGGGAAGCATATGTGCACAGGACATAATTAAACTAGTAAGCCATACCTGCATCTCAGGAAGAATGCCTGTGTTGAACGCAAATGCAATACTGGACAAGGCCCCCAGAGCATTGAAAGCCTTATTCGTGTCACTCCCTTTCAGTGAGTAATCTCTCGGTCCGTCTGCATTCACACCTGCGATCCAAAGCACTCACCACATGCAATCAGCCTCATGGTTGATCTGAAATATGCTTTGAATTCGATCAATGTTGTCAATGCTTAAGCTTAATATCTTGTATGTTATCCCGAGCTTCAATTCTCTCATAATAATTTCTAGTAATAATTATTCAGACATGAGCCCCCTTTACTATTGGATCAGACAAGATTGTACTAGTCTCCTCCTTGAGATTATGTTAAGTAACTCAGATTTGGAGTCTGGTTACAAACGGAAAAAGTACACTGAAAGCATGTACGGAGTAGTAGTAGTAGTATTTTACCCTAGAAGATTCCAGATTGGAGGCAGACACCTAGTCCATATCGGGAAGCTAACATCATCAGTTCGGAAGAATGATCATTATAAATGTATTCTCACGTGCATCTCAAGCAAGAAATAATTATTCTTAGGGAGATAGCAGACACGCTGTTTGAACACATGCAGTAGGCCAGCACGCACCGTCTCGAAAAGCAACGCCAATGCCAATGAATGTGAAGATGCAGCTTAGGAGCAATGAACACGTAGAGAAGAATTGCAGTGAGTGGAGGGTGGGAACCAAGATTGCAAATATGCATATTACCGCCCCTGCCACACCCACCCATCCTGGTAATGTCACTTGGGGTCCAACTGAGAAGGCTGAAGCAATGGCCTGCACAGCATCCAATAAAACGACTGATTAATCATACTGAAGTAACTGATTTTGCATTCTGTGGACAGCCCTAACTTTCTGGAGTAGGAGTGGCAAGGCACTGTTTGAGAGCAGCTCATTGAGGACACAAATGAGAGCAAGCCTGTTGAGGGCAAAATTGTATTGGTGGAGTAAAATTCAGAACAGACTTGAAATGTACTGTACACCACCAATACAGTTTCGTCCAGTCACTGGGCATTCCCTATCTGTGTCCTCAGCGGCCTTTCTGTATTAATTCCTACTGAGATCTGTTTGAAGCACAGTTAGGACAACTCAAGCAAAACCAAAGCTGTAACATGCTCAAACTGAGCTCATCTTTGCAAAACAGGTGTCAGAGATTCTTTGTCAATTCATACGATGCTCTAGGAAAGGTACTTAGGCAGGTTACGATCCCGAGTACGGAATGAGAATCTTACGCTCGAGGTAGAAAATAAAGTGTCAAGAGAAGAAGAGCTTCAGTTGTACCTTCAGGGATTCACCAGCCAAAATGATACCTCCAGTAATGGCAATGAAGAGATTCGAGTACTGAAGAAACCAGGTGGCAATGTACATATGCCGACCTACACAAAAAGTACCGACACACATGCTGAGGATAAGTTGTACCCACCATGCAGGACTGGTCTATAATGGATATACAATGACGTTGTCCTGTTAGTTTGCAAGGAAATGAAATGAAATGAATCCGGACAAGACTGTCAAACCAAAAGTTTGTACCATAGATGTGGCCGGCTAGGTCTCGGTAGCGGACATGGCGCTTGCCGCCGGTTTCATGGAGATCTCCTAGAAGGCAGTTGTTGTAGAAAGAAATGATCCATCCTGCCACTATGCAAATGACGCCCGCAGTCCAGCCGAGATTGGCCATGATCAGAGCTGGGTAGCCCAGGATGAAGGCCGTGTTCAGAGCTGCCACTATGTGGAATCCCACGGTGTACCACTCATCTGCCAAATCACCCACACCCAAAGTCACTTGCCTTTCAAACCACCCACTTTTCCAAAACACTACAGATGGAACCTTCTTGATACTAACTTACCTGAAATCTAAGTACTGTAAAATAATGAGAAAAGGTGATCAGTTGAGGTACTACTCCACAGTTGATCACCTGCATCTTGGAAATCTAGCAGTCACTGAATTTGAATTCAAGGTCTCAATGCCAATTTCACCTGGCTGGTGCAGGATTCACCCTACCGATGTTTTCTCAGTTTGGTGTACCAGAGATTTATAACATAGATGTAGCAGAGGTGATGTTACAATAGAATGTCCTGTTATGCCATTGCTGCATCTGTGATATAGAATCGTCCCAAAAAAACAAAAAAACATAAGCAGGGTAGATTTGCTCAAGTGATAGAATGAACTATTCCGCGCAAAGGAGGAAATGGCGCAGAAGAACGATAAGTGTCGAATGTTACCTTCTCCGACTCGGTGAGATGTTTCTTTGGACACTAGGGCCACAGATTTCACTCTTCCAGATATTCCATATTCAGTGTCGCTAACCTTTCCTCCTAATGCAGCTGCAGGAACCTCAGAGTCTTGCATTCCCTCGCCATGGGTCGCCATTGATCATCAATCGCAAAAATTCGAATCAAATCGAGCTTCTCTTACTAAATTCTCAACAAGCGTGAGCATGTATCTCATCAGGGTGGCCAATTAGCTGGGTCCCTAGCTTGCGTCCTAAAACAGACCTTTTGCGCCACAGACTCCTCCTCATGCAGGCTTTTTCGATGGCACCCACCACAACGTTCTTAAAGCTTTTCAAACCAATCATTCGATGAATATTGTCCTTCGCCCACGGACTGAAGTCAAGACTCCCCCAAACTGAGATCCTTCACATAGCCGGGCGATCGAGGTTCAATTATGCACGAGTTACAAATTTGATATCGACTGGATTGGAAAGAGGCATATATGCATATATATATCATAGAGCAGTAGCGATCCCCTCACTCCTAAAGTTTCAGTAGAGCTATCTCGAGTCGAGACTCGATTTTGCAATTGGCAGAAACTGAGAGTCGGCAAGAATCAAAGACAATCGCTCATGGCTAACCCCAACAAGAAAACTTCAAAATCAATCTGATAGAGTAAGTATGAAAATGGAGTTGTATATCGGCAGGATTATAACTCCTGCAGGACTCACTCACTGGAATCTGCAAAGGCATAGATTTGAGCTTGCAACCCAACTGGTAAACTACGGACTTGGCAGATATACTCCCACAGCCTAGCCGAGACTTCTTCAATTTAGCGACGACGGTAATTAACTAAGCTTTGTCCTCTAGCTACAAATTCGATCTTTTCAATTTGAGTTTGAATGAATAAGTCACAAGCTAGTACGTTTCGGAGGAGAATCACTAATCGAAGTTTGGCAGCTAGAATGTCTCCAATTTAGCTCCACAAATTAACTCGTAGATAGTTTACATTGCACATCAACAACTGAAAGTACGATTCGCCATATGTACCCCAAACTTGCAGAGCTAGAGCTGCAGAGAGCGAGCAGCAGCTCGGCCCTCGACTGTCTGTGCGTGCACACGAATGGGCAAGTGCATATATCACAGACGGACAGACGGACAGTCCCTCCCTGACTGGACAGACAGAATGCTTGCTAGAGACTGACGAAACCCAAATCAGTGAGACTGGAAGAAAGCAGCAGCAGAAGCAACTGAAGCAACTGAAGCAACTGAAGCAAGGCAAGCCTGCCTGCCTGCCTGCCTGCCTGCCTGTAGCAGAAAAAGAGTAAGAGTAATCGATCTGGGGCTGCAGCAGAGAGAAACACACTAGCTACTAACTTAAGGCCCTCAGGGAGTTCCAAGAGAGGGGTGCCCCGGTGCCCCTGCTGCCATGCCTTGTGGCGGCTTGTACTGACTGGTGCGGGCTGTCTTCAATGGTGCGCGAAATCAGTCGAGGATTATGATTACAAGACATGGAGCATTAGAGTTTGAGGAGTGATGGCAATCATCAAAACGTGCCTGGCTCCACTGGCAGGGCGATCTACTGTTCCTTTCCACCCGACACTCCCCACGTAACGTAGTTCCTATGGGTTTCCACTTTTCCAGCCAAATGTTAGCAAAGGCCGGATTTGTAAATCTTTAAGAGTGCTCTGCAGCTGCACATGGTCTGATAGCATTCTGACCTCAATCATGGCATCATTCAACTGGCTGTCAATAATTCTGAAGTCAACCTGGAAGCACCAGTGGAGAAAACAGATGCTTGGGTATTATTTAGAAGGCCTCTTTTGACTGAGTTCAAGTCAGTCAAGCAAACACCTCCTGACAGACCACTTTGGCCAGACTGATGAGCAGTTGCAATGAGCTTGCTGGAATGAATGCCGCTGTTGAACTGCTGATCAAATGCACCCCCGAAACCCTCTGAGCGAGGTCGTGGGCTTGAGACCCCCAAATCTCCGTCCTTCCATTCTGCTTCAGAATGCGACATGAGGAACTAAGTGGTTCAATCGGTTCAATCACATTTGTACACCACCTCGGGACATACTGTATTCTTGGGAAATAGGAAATTGTGATGCTCCGGAACTAGAAACTCGGGTGTAACAAAGTTCACTCGTGTCCCTGTAATCTCACCTTGAGTTCTCTTCGATGACATCATGGAACATTTTGCACACTTGCTACACTAGCATTGATTGGACAACACTTGTCTCGCATTTACACTATTTGACAATTTGTACGACTCTCTTTTGAGCATTCAAATTCAAGAGGTTGGAGTGTATTGGACTATTGGTGCCAAGGCTCTCATATCTCCAACATTTTTTAACAAATTTTTAGGTAAAGAAATATCGTACCTATGACTAGAGATTTGCATGTTTTGGGTTGAAATTTTAATAGAAGGTGGAGACAAGTAATATCTTTCACATGCTCTAAATTTCATGACATTTGAAAATATGAGTAAAAAGTTATAACCTAATATGTTACTTTTTTCTCCATGCAGATCAAAAAAATAAAAAATTTCAAAAACAAAATTTTGAAATTGGTATTCTATAGTTATATATACGTGGAAGGCTTAGAATTATTCCATTTTTTTTTTAAACATATGGACAATTTCCATTGGTAAAGGAAATAGTACAACGAACCAGAAGCAAAAAAAACTCGACAAATTTTTTTAGCTTTTCAGACAACCTAAAACACAAACACAAAGCATCAACCACAGCTAACCCAGCCCCCCCCCCCCAACAAGTGGAGTTGTGATCCAGGCATCCAGACATGTGATCCAAATGACTGTCCCTCTGAAGAAGGCCCACATGGCGAGCCACATAGACGCTCTTTTTATCAGTCTCCTTGGCAATTTGCTCCTGGGACGCACTAAATTATTCCATTTTGACCAATGAGTCAAAATTTATGAATTATTTTAGTTTGCAAGCAGTTATAGAATCCCTACTCTAAAATAAATTTTGAAGACAGTCCTTTATTTTACTCAATTTTCAAAACAAATTGAAAAAATGAAATTATGGGATGTAGATTGTTTATTACAACATTGCAACCATTGGAATTGGCATTTTTCAATTCTGTAATTAAATTCTTAATTTTGAATCATTCTCTACTTCTTTCTACCTACTATTTTTTCCTATATGTTGTACAATTCCAAATGATGTGAAATTTTTAATCATGTAGCCAACTTGTCTAGGAGAAAGAATTCAAAGAAGCACCACCAACTGGGACATTTTTCATAGAAAACTGAGCTTCTAAAGTAGAGCTGCTTGTTTTTTCGCATATGAAGTGCAGCTGCCCTGTTTTTTGCAGAGCCAGAAAAATGATTTTAGTAAATTGAATGTTTATATCTTGTAATCCACACGGTGGAAATTTCTGAAATTTTTACCACATGTTCACAAGTCAATATACTACAAGATCCTGCAATTACATGCGTCAAAAAAATTCAATTTTTTTGTACTTGTACTAGAAATGGCAGTTTTGAGCGTTTTTGGTGAAAACATAGTCAAGGAACTTAAGGGGTTAATTCACTTGTGAAATGAATGAATTGTTTACTTGTGCTTATGAAATATATTTTATACCCTCCTAGACATTTATATTTGTTTTGGAAGTTGATGTTACTATAGCTGACACAACATATAGTACATGTCGTTAGTATCGGTATTCCATATCCCATACCAATATTCATATGTGTGCATTGTACCATACTAATATATCATATATATTTCATATGCCGTATTCTAAAAGTATTCATATTATATTTGTATCATATCTCTAAATCCTAATCTTGAGTTCTTGATGGCCAAGATCATCTCTCAACATGGCGCAATCAACGCCAACAATTTCTTTTACCCAATAATGTAGATCAACAACATTGGAGGGAGGTGGGCATTTTTTCATATGCATATCAACGTCTGCAATTTTTTTCACATTAGAAGGGTTGCTTTTGGTCTTGGTTAGATTTGTTTGTATCTTTCGAGCACATTCTAGCTTAAGGTAGACCAAACCAATTCCATTCCATGCCCAATTCTATCCCCTACTTTGGCCCCAATTATGTCTAGAAAACATCCAAATTTGTCCCCCAAAGACTCAAATCCCTTCATTTTTTTGACAAAATTTGTGCATTAATCCCAAATGGAATAACGTACTAGTCCTTTCTTGGTGGAACCTAAATGCTAATAGATGTACATGGAGGCGATTACATGTTGTTTATGTGATATTGATGACTCCAACCCACTCTATCGGTGGTTTTGCGATTTCAAGGCAAACCACTTTGGAAATACACAGAAATTACAATTTTGGTGCCTGGAAGTTTATAATTCCACATGGGTTTGATCCATGAAACCAGCACACACCTCTACCAAATGTGTGCCCCTCTTGCAATTGGCCCTCGGGCCTCGGACATTCAGATTCCCAATGAGGGTGGTAATAGGCTTGTTTAGCTTTGTGTAAGTTACTGTCCCACCTGAATGTCCAATGCCCAATGTCCAATGTCCAATCCATTGCCATGCTTGAGGGGCAGTCCTCCTGTCCTCCTGTGCTGTGCTGTAGTTTGGCTACGCTCTGGCCTTCATGACAAGAACGCAAGCTCAGCTCGCCTTTCTAGGCAGTTTAGAATATGTTAATTTTGTGTGGAGTGCAATTTGGACCCGCCAGCAGGACAGTTGAGAGGACCGTCTATCTAGACAGCAACATGGTATTTGCATGGGAGAGCCAGGAGGAGAGGACAGACACAGTTTGTAAATACAAAGCCAAGGAAAGGAAAGGAAAGGAAAGGAAGTTCAGGTACTTAGTACTCCCGCAGCACAAGTGTTGCCATCATGGCCTTGATGACGGACGTGAATCAAATGGAGGGGGACGGACTGCCGGCAGCAATGAAAAGAAAGACAGACAGACAGACAGACTCCGTAGTTCAGAGCATCCCCACTCCAACTTGGCAAAAAGACACTCCAAGTGGCTCTTTGGAGTGTTGGAGAAATGCGGCTGGCTCGTAGGAAGGGAGAGTGGTCCACAGCAACACAGTAAACCCCACACTGCAACATTGTTTCGCGATTTAAAAGACTAACTATTAAAATTTTAATTCATTGAGAGAAATGAATTAAGTGACTAACTTCCTTTGCTTCCGAAGTCAATTCCATTTTGAAACATTGATGGAGAAGGTGGAGAGAATCTCTTTATATACACATGGGGTGGTAGGAAGTAGAACAACCCATGTGGGATAAATAATATTAGAATTGGTAAGAGCTCAACCACTCATAGCTAAGTCAAAATAGGAATTGTGTTAAAAATAGAATTTTAGACCTAATTTAGGCATAGTAGAATAACTTTTTCTAAAAAAATTTGAACTAAAGAAAGTTGTTAAATTAATATAAATTTCACCTCAAACAATCCGTTTGAGATTTGAATCCTCCAATAAAAAGTTATGGACAAATTTCAGAGAGGATGTTTGAAAATGTCAAAAAAAATTCCCTTCCACCCCCTTTGTGAATTTTGTCCATAAATTTTGATTAGAAAATCCAAATCTCAAACAGATTTTTGGAGGTGAAATTTATATTTATTTAACAACTTTTCTTAGTTCAAATTTTTTTAGAAAAAATTATTCTATTGTGACTAAATTAGGTCAAAAATTCTACTTTCAACACAATTCTAACTTTTTACAATGAGGAGTCAAGCTCTTTTATTCTAATTATCCCATACTTTTTGAGGGCTCACGATGTACAATGGATTTCTCTATAAAAGCTACCTCTCCAACATTACTTTTCACCATCTACCCATGAAACTATTCATTCATGTTGTCACCCAATTTACATTGATGATAATTGATTGTAATAGGAATAGTGACATTGGTATATAAATCATTTAAGTTGATTTATTTCTTAGTTATTAGGAATATGGCAGTAGCCTGGTGTGCCTAATACAGTAGGTTGTCATGCGTAGCCTGGAGCTCGTTCGTGGGGAAACCTGCCTGGAAACCTGCGCTTCGTACCTCGATTCATGTGTCCTCTGACATACCCAGCCACGGGGAACGAACACTACTTTTCCGTCCGCTCTTCAGTTTCTGCCGCGCCCGGCCACTCTCTGGGACTTGGCGTGCCTGCCGTGGAGCACGCATTTTGGCTGGGCACGGCCATTTGCCCAGTTTGAGTCAGTTGTTGAGTTGGAGTGGGGATGCCCTCAGTTCTTTATTTACAGTGTAAAAAAAGAAAGACTCCGTCGCTCGCTCACTCGCCCGCCTGGAGAACTGAACTGAAGTGAAGTGAAGAGCAGGGAGGGGGTTCATACATCTGAGACAACAGACTGACTGACTGCCACTGTCATCCACTGTCTGGCCTGTTGCTGGTTGGGCATAGGCATGGGAATGTTGGTCCTACTGATAATAGGCCTTGGAATGAATGTCTGAGGGGGTTGAAATCGGACGGAGCATTCTTAATAATAACTGAAGCATGTCAAAATTCAGTCTGGAATGGCGGGCACTCTTGTTGTACTGTACTGCTGTACTGCCAGTTCGGGGGTAGAAAAGGGGGCCAGACAAGGAATGGAAGAAATGAAGACAAGCGAGGGATAAGTTAAGCTTCACTTACGTTACACAGATGATGCTGATGGCAAGCTACTGTAGTTTAACTTAAAGGTACACCTCACCTGGCTTGGCGGACAAGGACACCGGACTCACGTAACTTAAGCTATAATGTACCCCCTTCCCTGTTCATAAACGTGAATCTGATTGGCAGGGAGGGAGAGGGAGAGGGAGGGGACTACGGAAGCATGATAGCAGACAGTGGGAGAAAATTTAGACATAGCACAGTAGCACACTTAACCCATAAGTACACAACACCAAAGATGTTTTGTGTTTCATGAATGACAGAGAATCGGCTATGTACGACAGAAGTGCAACTATTCATTCTTGGAATTGTATTGTGGAAAGGGGAGGTGCTCTACAATAGTTTGACTTCCATGGAATGCTTTGCACTCTTTGAAGCTAATGATTCCTACAGGATCCAAAGGGACCATTTTCACAACCACTTGTATGTCCTTGTAGGGTTAATCACTATTGCTTTTCTTCTAAAATAGCAACTAGTTGCAGACATGCAATTCCTGATGGAGGGAGGAAACATTTTCATCTATAAATATGGATGGAATATGCACAATATGCATAAATTGACATTGAATCATCTAAAATTGCATACAATCATTCAAACATAATAATGCTTTCATTCAATAATGGTAATAGAAGGTTTTGGAGATAGAAGTTTTCTCTTTCTTCTTTCTACACTGAATACGAGGTTTAAGGGGACCCATACTAATTAATCGACATTGCACACTACATAAATATCTCTCTTTGTTGTACAACATATTTCATACATCTACAGTTTTTCACAATAAGTCCTTTTAATTTTTAGTCTCCTTAATATCCCTATTCAATGTAGGTAGGAGAGGCAACCCATTCCTAATCAACCCCACATTCTGGCAACATAGGTTGTTTACTTTCTAGGGAGCAACAAACTAAACAATGATAAATTATGGCACACTTCCCGGCACAGTTGTGGCACATTATAATTGGCTACAAGACTCTCAATATTGCTATGAACCCTTGTTGGATTTTGAAACCAACCTTTGGTTGGATATAGGAAGGTCTATATGACTAGTATGGGTTGGACATAATCTTCAGAAAAAAAAATTCATAATAATTATGTTTTGAGAAATAAAAATCTGAAAAGTTATGGACACCTCTCTAATTCTATTGTTATACATGGGAATATTTTCCCGTTGAAGACCCTCGCCTTGTAGGGTATGTGTATTTGCTTAACCCCTAAAGGACCATTGTCCCCTCGGGGGACAAATGGGTTTTCGGGCAGGTACCTACGAGCTGAAATTTTCTCCTGATTTTTTGAAAATTTTTTTGGAGGTAGAAAATCTGATTAGCTTTATGGGAATATAATTTTTTTCACAATCGGTGCCCGGGAAAAAAGTTATGCCCAAATAAGCTCAAAACAGGGGTCGAGGGGCAGCAAAAAAAATTTACAATTTTTTTTTTTTTTTTTTTTTCTAATTTTTTTTTCTTGTAGATTATATTTTTGTCTATCTGAAAAGCTTTGATTCATTTCATTTGGATTTTTTATGAGAATGTTATGGACAAGCTTGTTTTTCGGGCACTTAGAGCATCTTCCTGAAAAAATAACTTGTAGGATTCATTTCTGAATGTAATTTTTATAATTTTTCCAAAAAAAAAGTTCCATAAGGTTTAGTTTTTTTGCTAGAACTATCTCACCATTGGGATTAGTGATTTTTAATTCTATATAAAAGATATTAATATTTTAGATTTTCTTTCTATCTTGTAGCTACTTCTACTTGACAATTTCTTTAATAATGAAAATTAAGTTTTTTTGGATTTTCTTTTTTCCCCTAGACTCTCAACTCAATTCTCCACTATAAAGATTAAAAGCTCAAAACTCTGTAGTGCAAAATATTTAAGTTAAAAATGTTCAAAGTCATAAAATCTAGTCCCGCAGTGTGCTGAAAAACTTCTTTTTTTCACTTTAAACGCAGATATCTTGCAATCTGTGCAATCAAAAATTCTGAAATTTTTTCCATACATTTTCATACTAGTTAGGTATAAGATCCTACGGTTAAATGTGAAAAAAAAAAAAAAATTCAATTTTTTTTACTCTTTGCTATAGAAATGGCAGTTTTGAGTGTTTTTTGGCAGAAAAATGGCCTTGGTCCTTTAGGGGTTAAGTGGTCAGAAATGGGTTGCCTCCCCTAGCATGGTTGACAAATTTTTTTTTTCTATACTCCAACTTTATAGTCTTATAATCTTCTTGTTCAAATGGGCTAAATTTCTTTCCACGAATTGCACAAATGGTCTATTAGACTTTTGAATGGTTGAAGTTCAAGAACAAGTTTAAACTTTTCATTCTCATAAATTCACCAAAAAAATGGCAGTTTTTGACAATTTATCTTGAAATATACATTCCATCCTTCAAGGAATAAGGCGAGGACACCTATAAGCGCCACTTTTTCTATTGTGCATAGTTACTATTAATAGATTGGTCAAATTTTTATATTTTTTTGTCGGCAAATAAAAGAAGGTTCCAACACACCAAAGAATCTGACATTTGGATCAAGTATGTAGAAGTTATGAAGGATTATATATTTTTTGGTAGATGTTCTAAAATAGTTTCTTCAACAATATTGATTTGATTTAGAAGATGTACGCAGGGTGAGGATCTGATGAGGTGGCACTTTTAGACAACGACAGTACAATTTGGGGTGACTGTACCTACCTTACTGATGGCGTTGCAAACAGAGTCTGTGTACAGTAACTGTAGAGTGCAGTACAGTACAGGTAGGCTAGATTGTTCTTGAGTAAGCTGAGCATGAACCTCCTTTGGGGAAAAAGAGGAAGACACTGGCTCACCAAGCACCAAGCACCAAGCACCGACCCAAGTGTTTTGTTTTTTTGTTTTTTTGTTTTTTTCTTTCTGGAGTGAATGTCAGAACTTTGTTTCGTTTCCATCGCCCAAGAAAAAGGGTGATGGAGTTTGCACCACTGCTGAAGAATTTTATGAACCTCGCGAGGGACAATGGAATGAAACCAAGAGCTTTGGAGAATGTGCAACGGCAAAGCCACCCGATCTGTTTGCACAGGAATAAGTGAGATTGAATCTCCAAAGCTTACAAAAGCATGGCATGGAAATGAGCCTTCTGTCCGCAACCACACAATCTGAAGGTGGCTGTCAGCAGTCTTTGTCGCCTGTCACTCACCAAGCAACCAAGACATGTGATCATATTAGTGTAACTTACAGGAAGAGGACTAGAGGAGAGCCACACCTGGACTTTGTCAAGAGGGAGCAGCTTCACCAAAGACCCCAGATCCAAATAGCAAGTAAGGGCCGCTTTACACCTAGAGTCCGGGCCAATTCTCCTTCAAGCCAATTGCACAAAATTCCAGCCCCTTGGGGGCTAGAGGCCAGCCTCAACTACCCACGACTACCCATTAGAATAACATTATAATGGGGGCCAATTCTATCGTTTGTAAAGGCCTTGAGGCCAAGAAGCTAGGTCAATTCAATAAAACCTACAAAATAGACAGAGAGGGCTGACATTTTCAGGGCCACTTTACACTTACAGGCCGGGCCAATTCTCCTTGAGGCCAATTGTACAAAATCAACGGATGTGATTTGTTGAAAAAAATAATATTTTATAAACTAAACTTTCTTAATTGAAATTTGACATTGGCTCGAGGCCAAGAGTTGGTCTCCCACTTGAAGTGCACCCAATTCAGTGAGCTTGGGCCATGTCAAATCATGTCTTTGTTGAATAAAAAATTGATTCCACCAAATTGGCCTGGCCTCTAGGTGTAAGGGTTTGGGGCTGATTTCAATGTTTTGTCCAATCACAAGTGAGGATTTTTGGCCTCTAACACAACAAATTGGCCCGGCCTCTAAGTGTAAAGTGGCCCTAAGCTTAAGTAAGGTCTCTTTTGCATTGCAAATTCTTTGGAGCAAGATGCTAAATCCGTCTCACAAAGTAGGACCAACATGGTGAAAATGCACATTCTCAAGGGTAAAAACAAACTCTAGCCCCCTAATTTGTGCCATGTTTAGGGTATGTTCTTGACCTCACCTAGAAAATTTGGGGTCTCCAATTTCAAATATGAAGTTAGAATTTGCAATTTTTTTCTTGCGTTTTTTACGGGGTAAAATTCTTGCATTTTCACCCTGTTTGTCCCACTTCATATGACGGGTTTATCATCATGTTTCCATGGAACCTCTTCCCTTGATTATCAAAGATATTTTTATAGAAGATGTTCACTTTGCGGGGAGGATTTGTCAAATTCCATCTTCAGGATCTCAAACTTGCTTCTTATTTTATTTTGTAGTATTTTGGGTTCACACTTGTGGGAATAGGGTGGTAGGATAGGAGTGACGATAGTGTTTACCATTGCTATTAGTTTGTTGTTCAATAGACGTGTGGGAGTGATGTGCTTTGAATTGCAACTTGCACAAAGGGACTTCTTTTTTTGGCTTCTTTGCTTGATAGACATATGATTCTATGAGACACAAAAAAAACCAATTCACACAGCGGCTGTGAAGAAAGAATTATATTCTTCATCAAAAGTGCTTAACAAAGTGGGGAGAATGAATCATTGGAGCTTATGATTGGAGAACAAGTGGAGTCTTCAATTCCAACAAATAGCGGTATGCTTTTTGTTGCTACAAATTAGGGGTTTAGGTATTCAATTCTCTTGCAAATTTGTTCTTGTTAGTGTCACTATGTCAATTGTGTGTGTTCAGTTTTAAAGAAACATATATTTGTAGGAAGAAATCATGCTACATAATATTTTGATTAGGGTACTACCCAATATCATACAATTTTTATTTTCCTACCTATAAGATTATTCTTACTTCAAGTTTAGAGGATACACCATAAACCATGAAGCCATAGATGACAATAGGAAGTGGTCTTTAGATCTTTATCTAGGTATGCCAGGTTCTACAAATGATGCTTGTGTATTGCAAAGGTTGTTTCTATACCATTTGGAATGCACAACAACTTGTTTGATGCCCATTATTCTAAGAGATAGCAGCTATTAACTTTGTTGTTGTGGCTTATAGTTCCCTCTAGAGGACTCCGCAATTGCAACATGTTTGAAAGCTTGTTCAACAAAAAACTCCATAAGGGAAGATGAGATGTAGAAAACACTTCCAAATGGTATTTTGAAGCAAAGCTTCCAAGAGTTGCTAATGAAGTTGGAATTAGTATATGTGGTCAACCTTCATCCCAAACGTTATTTTGTTGTTGTGCCATTTTATATAACATCTTGACAATTGGGGGAAAGTCACAATGAAGTGGAGCAACTATTACAAATATTGCAAGATGAAGACTTGCGTGGTCTCAGGGGGTGCACTTAGTTCTACTACAACAACCCACGTGCGAACAAGTGGCTTCTAATAAACTATAATTTCAACCTAAAATTTTGAGCATTGTTTAATAATGACTATAGGTTTCTATTGTCAAAATTTCTAGCTCAAATAAAATTTGAAATGATTTCTAAAAGAGGTTGAAAGTGAACTAAAATGGCATGTTTTTCAACTCAAATAATTATAGAGAACACATTTAGATGACCATTGAATCAATATTCAACTCAAAATGAGCTTTCAACAAAGAATTTTCTCAAGGAATTTTGTGTTCATTTTTTAGACAAATTTTTCTTATATAATATAGGGATGTGAAAGTTATTTTTCAATTCTATAGTGTATCTTTTTATTTCAAAAATTTGTAACTAAGAATTATTAACAAATAAAAATATCAATAATTCAAGACATAAACTTTCAAAGTAGGAAAATCTGTTCATTTTTTATTTTTTATTTGAATTTAAAATTCAAAAAGTATATAGGGGTCCAAAGTTTTGTGTGGACGTGGTTTCTAATGGATACTCTAAGTGACCCCCTCTGAGTGTGCGGTGTGGTAGTAACCGGACAATGATGTATTGCCATTAGATGCTAGGGTGGATGCAAAAACTCTAGAATTTGTAGTAGAAAGTGCATGGATGCTGACTAAACCTGCCATTCTACTTGGATGCCCAATGACAAAACTTTGACTTGGAGGATTTTGAAAGGACATTTCTTTTTTGCCATTTTGCCTTTAAATGTTTAAATTTCTATGTACCAAAACCATGTTACAACAAAGTTTTGAGTTTAAATTCAAGAAATTTATCTTTTTTTTACATTCCCTTAGTTGTTTTCAGTTCAATATTCCATCTCTATAGTCCTTACTAGCTTCCCAAATCCTTAAGGAGTCCATTTTTTAATCAAAATACTTTATTAGTCTCAATTTTGGTACAATTACAACTCCTACAATTAATTAAAACAAATAATTGTTGTAAAAAAATATCCAATGTTGCAAAAGAAGCTAGTATTGCAAAATGAAGTCAGTACCACAAGAGTATTAATATTGCGAGAAGGCCAATGCCAATGATGTTAGCATGCAAGTATAGAAATGCAAGCATATGAGCCTTGAATATATGTATAAATAGATATCCTACAACCATTGAAGGTACTTATAACATAAACACTTATAATACTTTAGGTATCTATAATATAGGTAACTTATAATTATAGAAGGATTTTATGTTATAGACACTTATAACATAGGTATATAGATTCCTATGCTCATGATCCTATGCTCACACATATAATAGCAACCGTGGGGCCAATACAATGAAGAAAAATGGTATTGTAAGAAAGTACTAGAAGAAAACAATGGATTTTTTTATTGTTGGATTTTGCATCGGGACGTTGTGTGCAATGTCTTCAAATGTCTATGTAGACGTCAAATTTTTTGGGTTGATTGAGACATGCAAGAAACATAAAAAATTTCACTAGACATCCAAATGTTTTCAATGAGATTTAAAAAACAACATGGATCCATAGAATACTGAAAGTTTACCATGTGGCTACTACGTAAGCACCATGCGGCGTAGAAAGCCACATAGAATTTTTTTCATCACTCTTGTCCATAATGTGGCATCTAATGTGGCACCTAACATGGCACTTGACATGGTAGTGAGAAAAGTGACATGGCATAGAGCAAAGATGACGTAGCATGCCTAGTGAGCATTAATTCCTTCTGTCTAAGAATTTAATTACTATTTTTAGAGACGTCAAGTGAGACATCCAAATGATTCAACCTAGAAATCCACATATTTTCCAAGACGTCTACACAAACATCCAAACATTTTTTTAGATCTTTTTATGAGACATCCAAGTAGACATTCAGACATTTTCTGAGACTTTGACTTCAATGTCTAATCGTTTTATAATGACCACTTAGACATACGCATTTCATCATGCACATTTCTTGAAATGTCCAATGCAAACATAACGTCCAATACACAATATGTGTACAATACACCATATGCAATAATGCCATATACCGTATTTGGTAAACATGTCACAAGGCTTCCAAAGGCACTTATTGTGCATATGTAGGGATGTGAAGACAAGATACTTATGCAAGTGGGGTGGTAGGAGGTAAGATAAACCATTTGGGATATGCAAAATACAGGAATTGTATTACAAATGGGAACAACACATAGACGTTAGGAGGATAGATTGAATTGTCCATCTCTATATCTCCCCGAAGAGTACTAGTGTCTTCCAAACATTCATTGAAGGACAAAGGTAGTGGTGCCTGATGTTGAGTGTGATGTGGGTTTGATATCACTCCCATATTTAGGGTTGTTTATGTGAAACACATGCATAATCTTCTCAATCACTTTACCTTGCCCTGAACTTTCTTATTAGTATTGCAAAGACAGTTTATTGCATTGCTTATCTCCAATTGAAAGAATGCACTAACTACCTTGTTCGAATTTTTCATCCTTTGCCATGTTCATGTGCCATTCCACATCCATGTTTTTTTACTAAAATCCACAATGACAATGAGATGTCGTATGTTCAAATTGAAGAAGACAATAACAATGACTATGTATGTTTCTAATATGTGCCACCATATATGACGTACACAAAAGCTATAAATGATGGATGTTCATGTTGTGCTAAATATGACATTAGGTCATGTCATAGGTTGTTGGACATCTAAAAAAATGTCCTACATTGTTTGCTAAATGTCTTCTCTTTTAATGAATGCCATAAACTATACATTAGACAAAATGAGCCCTTAATTTGTCTCTTGAGACTAAGAGTTTTTTGGGGTTTTTTTTTTCAATTTTTTCAATTTTTTCAATGTAAGTTATAATTATACAAAAAAGTCCAAAAATAATGTAAAACCAAAATAAATATGTTACATGCCAATATAATATTTGGTCTAAAATAAAATTTTATTACTAAAATACTCCAAATATCCACATGTACATGGGTTAGAACCCGAAGATTAGTGGAATTTAGAAGGTTTGAGTGATATTTTCTAAAATAGCCGAAATTTACTATTAAAGGTGACTAATCATGGCAAAATTGATAAAAAAAATCTCAATGAGATCCCTAAGTGTATCCCAAAGATAAGCTTCAGTTTCTCCATTACATTGACCAATTGTTGGCTTATAGTAGTTACTACCTCAAGACAAATAAGAGAGAGAATCTATTGCCAAAGGATGGTGATCCAAGGTTGAATTCACATTAGGGACTCAATGGTAAAATCCATTTGCTTGAATTTCCCCCTAGGTGAAAGATTTCCTAAATAACCTCTCAAATTTCTTGACTATATTTTCTCCTGAAACACTCAAAAACTGCCATTTTGAGCACAAGTATCAACTTTTGGAAATAGATAAGTTTTAAGTACATGTGACTTTAGGATCTTACAATATGTTGGTTTGAAAAAATGTGGAAGAAATTTCATAATTTTCTACCGTGTGGATTGTAAGATTTCCAGCATGTAGATTGCAGATATTAATTTTTGAATTAGTCCTTGCAAAAAATCCGGCAGTTGCACTTCACAAGGTTATGTTTATATGAAAAAATAACCCAAATGGTGGTGCTTTTTTGGATTCATTCTTCAAGAAGTTGTCTACATGTTTGAAAAAGTTCAGATCACTTGGAATTGTACAACATATAGAAAAAGAATAGTAAGTAGAAAGAAGTAGAGAATGGCTCAAACACTAAATTGTTAAGAAGTTAATTATGGAATTGGAAAATGTCAATCCTAGTGGTTGTAATTTGATAATAAACAATTTGCATCCTATGATTTTATTTTTTCCAAAAATATTAAAAATTGATTGAAATAAATGGCTTCAAAGTTTATTTTAGAGTAGAGAATCCATAACTACCTGCAAACAAAAATTCCTCATAACTTTTGACTCATTGATCAAAATGGAATGATTCAAAGCTTTTTACGTATATAAAAATCCAGAAAACCAATTTCAAATTTTTGTTTTTAAAAAAGTGATTTTAAAAAATCTGCCTACACTGCCCGCCCGGTGAAATAAGTAATATATTAGGCTATAACTTTTTATTCATATTTCCAAATGTCATTAAATTTTGTTCACATGAAAGATATTTTTTGTCCAAATTTTTTGTTAAAATGTGGGCCTAAAATATGCAAATATTTAGTCACAAGTATCTGTCTAAAATTGCTATGTTGCTAAAAATAGTAGGCTAGTCCTTTAGGAATTAAACATACTTAAAGAGAAAAACAAGATTCAATCCTCCTTTTCCAGTGGTGCAAAGTAAAAATATGGATTTGCACATCTTTTGTGGAATTTTGTAAGAGGTTCCATAAAAATTTGGAATTTTTTGATAGTCAGAAGATGTTCTTCCTATTGGCCAACCGCCAAAATCTACAAAGAAAATTTTCTATAAATAATCTAGATTGTGGTATTATCTCACTAAAAATTAGACTATCTTCTTTTCATGTTTATGAAATGCTTTTAAGAGTTTCAAGACATTTTGATAGCAAAAGAACCGAAACCGACAAGATTCTATGATTATAAGCAAATTTAAAGATTATAGCAAAGTTCACCAATGTCTCAGGAGCATACAAAATCAAAATAAGGTCCAAGTTATATCTTTATTACTCCCTCATACCTTCTAAAGAGTCTCGGATAGTTACGTTTTACAAAAAAGTCAAATTCTAAAAGTTGAATTTTTACCCATTTGAATTTTAAGTTGGCAATGAGATTTTGGAGATATGAAAAGGGTTTGTGGAATTGTGTAAGGTTACAATTGACCTTTTGGATTCAGTGGCACAATCTGTTTTTGATTTGGAGTTAGTCTCCAGAAGTTAGAGTTTTAGACCAACTTAAGAAGTAAAAATCCTAAAAGATAAGGACAAAAAACCTTGAGGATTAGGATGAAATTCCTAAGTAATAAGGTTCCTAAGGAAAATAAATGAGAGGAGGTGGGTGTCTAGAAGAGTATAAAAGGGCACCCATTTTCTTCTTAAAAAACAACTTATGTTGTATTATTTGGGTACGTTGGATCCAATTTATATTGGACTTTGGCCTTTCAAGACAAAAACCTTGAATGGTGATTTTGGAGCCTTTTATGCTCTATTGTTAGTGTTTTCCAAGCTTTGTGAAGGACTTTGGGGTTCCTTCTCAATTGTTTATCCTTGTGCACGTGTTGTTGGTCCCTATCATACTATTGTAACACCTTGTTTGTTAAATTTGGTTTTAATTATTTGTACTAATCCTAGAAAAAACAAACTTATGTACCTTGGCGATGCCACTTAGGGGAACCTCTAGTGTCTTAAGTATTTACTAACTTGGCTGTACCAACTTCGCTCATACTAACTTGTGTTCTACAATGTTGGCATACTAACTTTTAGTTCTAGTTAAAGTATTAACGTGCTTGTAACTTCCATACTTTGTCCAAAACTTCTCTCCTTCTTTTACACCCATAGATGGCGGAGCTTTAATTTTTAGAGTTTCAAAATGGTTGATGTTTTTACAAGAAAGATTTCCAAAATAGTCATAGAGGTTGGTGTCATGGTTAGTATTCAGTCTTCAAAAGTTCCCATTTTTTTGTGATAAAAAAACCAACATCTAAAAAAGGTATAATTTTTGGGAGAAAATCCTTCAAAATTGAGTACAAGCCCCCCTCCCGAAACCAAGCCAGAACGGACCAAGAACGGACCAATAAGGAGGCTGAAGATTGCAGGGGTGGGGTGGGGTCTCCTTTGTAAAAATTTGGCCAATCCTTGGTTGCTATGTAATAACATGCTGCAAAGATTGCAGGCAACCGGGAGCCACCATGTCAACAGGCACGCGCATAAGGGTCCGCCCAACCAACAGCCATCACATGGAAGGCCTAAGGCTAGGGTGGGTGACTATACCAGGATTGTCAGGAGCCCCACTTGGATTGTGGCCAACTTAGGCTCCCACTTGGATTAAAGGTTTGATCATGTGCTAGACTAAAATTTTGGTCATACTTTGAACTAATTTTTGGTCCTCAAAACTTGGTAATTAAAAACCAAAGTGTAAACAAAACTTGTAGTTGATTAACAAAAATACAAACTAGGATAGGATTAATATAGAAGGGAGTAAGAGGGAGAGTTTAGAGTATAATCAAATATTGTAAGCAAGTCCTCCAAGTGCATAACTTAAACTAGAATAGGAAGTAGAGCTAATGAAAGCCACCTCCGGAAATTGCAACCACTCAACCTTGAATCCAATTTGTAATAGACTCTGAGTTAGACCATAAAAAGAAGTTGGAAATGAATGAGCAATTAGAAGATGAAGTGTGCTTAGTTATTGGAGGTGGTTGGAACTAAAGATTAGGGAGGAGATTTCAAGAATTCTGTTGGCCATTCAAATGGGAGATTAGGCATTTATAGAACGTAAGAGCTCCATAAATCCTCATTAAATTTACCCAGGGAAGAATATTGGTAGTTGTGAAGTTTGTTAGGACACTCAATGACGTAAGAAGAATAATGTAGAAGGAAACGTAGAAAAAAAAAAGAGGCAAAAGGAGGAATGGAAAGTTAGTTAGAGGTAGGAGGTAGCTTGAATACAAAGACTTGTATTGAAAATCAAATTTCTTTCAAGCGATTGGTGAATTTCCAAAGGAACAAAATGGCGGATTGAGAAGGATTGGATGGAGGTCTAGACAACCTAATTAGTAACCTTCAATTTGAAGTGGGACACTAATTCCCTCATCTTTTCATTCATATTGTTTTAGTTAGCAAATGATAATTAGGGCCGAGGCCTAGGGTCAAGTCAGACTATTAAAACAAAGATTCAGCTCAAGTTTGAACTTAGAATCTTACAGTAGAAGTTTAGAGTTTTTTGAAAACGTAAAACAAAAAGAAATTGGAGTCAAAATTAAAAAGATATAGGCAGATGAAGTTTATGACCTAGAATGGATGAATATAAGTAAAAATCATCCACACGAAACAAGATTAGAAAACCAAGAAGTAGAAGTATTGAAGATTCTAGAAGTGAATTTAGAAGTTAACTCCTAAAGTTCCTTGACTATGTTATCACCGAAAATGCTCAAAAACTGCCATTTTGAGTACAAGTATCAAATTTTTGAAATATCATTTTTGGACACATGTAACCATAGGATCTTGCAATACGCTAGTTTGAGAAGATGTGGAAAAAATTTCAGAAATTTCCACCATGTAGATTGCAAGATATTAACATTTGAAGTGACAAAAATCATTTTTTGGTCCTTGCAAAAAATCGGGCAGTTGCACTTCACAAGGTCACATTTTTATGAAAAAAATGTCCAAAATGTGGTGCTTCTTTGGATTCATTCTTAAGGGCAAGTTGTCTACATGCTTGAAAATTTTCAATCCACATATTAGGTCATAACTTTTGACTCACACTTCCAAATTTCTTGAAATTTAGTGTTTATGAAAGATATTCCTCGTCCATATCTTGCATTAAAATTTTGGCCTAAAATATGCAAATCTCCCACTCACAAGTATCTGTCCCAAAAATTCATGTTGCCTAAAAATGCAACTTGGTCCTTCTGGGGTTAAATAAGATAATTAAGTTAATAGTAAATAGTGGATGAAAATTGAAGCACTGATTAGCAGTCAAACTTCATCCACTGATAGCTTCCACGAAGAAAGGTCAACTTAGAAGTGAGATAGCAATTTAGAAAGGTCAAGTAAAATTCTTTAAAGTATAAGTGTAAAGAATCTAAAAATAATAACTGACCAAAAGTAATTTAGTCCTTTAATCCCTACAGTTCTATGACTTTGTTTTCACCAAAAACACTCAAGGACTACCATTTTTAGTACAAATACTAAACTTTTGAAAAAAAAAAATTTTGACACATGTAACTATAGGATCTTGTAATATGCTAATTTGAGAACATGTGGTAAAAATTTCAGAAATTCCCACCACGTTGATTGCAAGATATAAGCATTCAAAATCACTATAATCGTTTTTTTAACCCTGCGAAAAACCAAGCAGCTGCACTTTAGAAGCTCACTTTTCTATGAAAAATGTCCAAAATGGTGGTGCTTCCTTGGATTCTTTTTCCTAGACAAGTTGGCTACATGCTTAAAAAAATTTCACATCATTTGGAATTGTACAACATATAGGAAAAAAATAGTAAGTAGAACAAAGTAGAGAATGATTCTAAATACAAAATTGTTATGAATTTAGGTATGGAATTGGAAAATGCCAATCTTAATGGCCAAAATTTTGTAACAAATAATCTACATCTTATAATTTTTTTTTTTCAAGAAATATTGAAAATTGAGTATGATAAAGGACTTCAAAGTTTATTTTAGAGTAGAGATTCCATAACTACCTGCAAACTAAAACTCCTCATAACTTTTGACTCATTGGTCAAAATGGAATGATTAAAAGCTTTCCACATATATATAACTCTAGAAAATCAATTTCAATTTTTTTTCTAAAAAACGAGATTTTAAAAAATTTGCCTGGATTGCCCGATCGAGAAAAAAAGTAACATATTAGGCCATAACTTTTGATTTGTATTTCCAAATGTAAAGAAATTTAGTACATATGAAAGATATTTCTTGTGCACAACTTTCATTAAAATTTCAGCCAAAAATATGAAAATCTACAGTCACAGGTACCTGCCTAAAGTTTCTATACTGCCAAAAAACACATGCTGGTCCTTTAGGGGTTAAAGTAATCAAGGATTAGCAAAGCAACTTAGGAAAAGATCTACTAAGTAAGGACTTAGGTTTAGAATTATATAAAAAGAAATTATAAAATTCTACAGCTAGTTCAAACTTAGAAAAATCTCAAAACCTTAAAAGTTAATAAAGGATAAAGAGTAGACTAAGAAGTGAATGAAGTTATGTAGAATCCATCCATCTGGGCCTAAATTCGGTTTTTAGAAAGTTTACTCTAAACTAGACCTATAGCAAAAGTCCTAGATCAATTTGGAATTAAGAACATAGAGAAAATTGTGGATGAAGTTTGAAGTACCAATTAGTGGTCAAAGTTCATCCGATCATAATTTATCTAGAAGTATTAGAATTTGATGAACTTGATGTTTTTGAAATTGGCATGAGATTATCTACAATTTGGAATTGCTAAATTTAGACTATTACTACTTCTGTTAGAAAACTACCACGACCTAATTAGTTAGGTTGTCTAAGTTATTTCTTGTAGTTAGGTCAAGGTTGTTGGTTCCTTTTCAATATTGTTTGCATTTAGGTACTTAGAAAAAATCCATTGCTTAGAAGGCACAATGGACCAACGTCTAAGCACCTACTTAGCATAGAATTTCACACTAGTTTAAGAACTTGGTTTGTGTATGTCTAATTACTAAAGGTGGATAATTAAATGTTCACAAAGTTCACATTTGCATAAAAATACATACAATCTTGTTCCTAATAATAATGTCTCCCCAAATATCCTCAAGTGCCCATTGGCGTCTCAAAAAACATTGCAACATTTCAGTGTACGTCTTCCAAACGTCATGACGTCTATGTTGACATCTTGACGTTTTTGTCAACGTCACTGAAAACATCATTGATATGTAAAGTGTTGACCCGCTATGTGAAAGCGGGGCAACATTATTTGATGCCACATCACTCAATTTCCATGCCAATTGCCACATCATACACCACGTCATATTTCTCCCCCAAGCTTGCTCTATGGCTATTTGTCCCTTCTTTTTTTAAACTCAGGCAATCTTTTAACCCCAAAATGTAATAATTTCCACAAACTTATCTGCAATGAAAACGAATCAACAAAGCTGATGTGGCAATTAATGTTTTTTTGAATAATTATAAGAATATTAATATGTCCACAATCATATCAGGAAAAATCTTGATGTCAATAGTAGCACCAACTTGTTTTCACTGTAATTTGCCATTGTTGTGTGCAACACTTGTGGAAATCTATTCTAAACCTCAACCCACACTTCTAACATCTTGATGTCCCCATGGACATCCGTCTATTCTATCGTGGACATTGTGTGTTTTGAATTGGATATGAAAAAAAAACTTTTAGTAAAAGCCGGTATTACAAAAGATCAAGGGAAGTGTTGTGTTAGAATATTGCGATATTGAAATTGAACATTTAGAGTATCCAAAAGAAAGAAAGAATTAATAATGAGAGAAAGTGAAGAAGTTTTTAAGTATTAAGGCCAATTATTTGATAGCCAAGCACAATGTCCAAAACATTTGAATCACCTAAGTCAACCATGTATGAGCTTCTAATCTCTATTTCCAAGTCAAATCTCTTTTTAGATTTTTATTTCAAGATTAGACTTGCATGATTTATATATAATACTAATAAGTTGTAGGATGTAACTAAAGTCAACCAAAGAAAATAGAAAAGAAGAAAAATACAAACAAACAAACAAAAAAATAGAAGATAAGATTAAAGCAAACTAGTAGAAAATAAAAAAATAGAATAGAAATTAAATTTTAAAGTTTGAATCTATAATTTTCTTTTTGTAAAATTATAAAATTTAGATTGTAAGCAAAAATAACTAAAACAATAAAACCCTATGGAATTTGAAGAAGCTGAATTACTCATAGTGGAGATGATAAAAACTAAGGAAGTCATACTTAGCACAAATGAGATAATTTTGTAACCTCTACTTGTTGTTTAATTTTATATCAAGTATTTTCTTATAAATTTGGAAAAAATAGTCAAGATATTTTTCATGAATTTACTAAAGGAATTAGGACATTTGATTAGTAAAGAAAAAGTTCCAAAATTTAGACACTTTATGTTTAAAAGACAAATAAGTCATTACTAAGATGTTTAGGCCTAAAACTTGCACTCTATAATGAACTCAAACTCAAATTTCAAAGAATTTGGATAAGTTTCTACAAACATATGATATATAGAAAAGAATAAAAAATTGAAGAAGTTAGGGTGTGATGAAGTTTGAACATTAATCAAACAAATTTTGGATGAAAATCCACAATTTAGAATGAAACTAGGAAGAAACTTAATTCTCGTCTTGAATTAGTTGTAAAACACTCTAATTTATAGAGAACAATTAAAAAGACTATAAAACCAAGGAAAAAAACTTCAATAAAGTTTTTATAACTAAGAATCATCCAAAATTTTAGTGAGTATCTAATTCATTTTGAAATTGGCATAACCTAATTTAAATGTTTGAAATTCTAAGTCCTAAAAAAAATCCTTTAAATTAGAACCATATACTGATAAGTTATACACTTTTGTCTATATAAGGCCTAGGAATTTGTAAGTATAACTTAGATAAAGATTGAAAATACAATAGTTCAAACAAAATAGGTTTCCAAATTTATATTACACTTAGAAAACAAGTAGAAACTAAAGAAGATATAATAGGATGAAATTTTGACATTTATTAGGTTGTTTGGATGAAAAAATACAAATTAAAGTGAAATCAAGAAAAGACCCAATTTTTAGAAAGAATTAAGCATTAGAAGCATAATTCCTCCAAGAACTACCAAGAAATACAAATAAATTAAAAAAACACTTGAGATGACATTTTGATGGCTAAAAATCATCCTTAACTTTGAATCCCTCCAACTCATACTAAAAATGTCCAATTATGAAATGTGAGATCTTTTTGAAATTTGAATATATATATATATATATATATATATATATGAAATTTAAGAATCAAGAACAAAACAAGTTGACTTTGTATAAAACTATGTATACATGACCAACAGAATAATAAATCCTTTGTGTATGGAACTTTAAAATTTAGAAATTAGTACTAGAATCCAATAGTGTCATTCCCAAACCATAAAGACTTACGTAAGAAAGTATCAACTGTAAGAGGTAAATGTGGATGAAGTTAAGTCTATTCAAAATTAGCCAACTTTTAAATGAAGAATCATCCAAAATTTCCAATAGAAGATTAGACTTAAGAATTGAATAGGGAGATTAAAATTACAGTTTCAAATCTATTTTGAAGTACAAACTCTAACTACTTAAAGTGAGATTTGATATACCTAAAATCAATGATACTAGCACGTAAGCAAAGAAACGTGAGCATACAAGCCTTAAATTTAGTTGTAGATATGTAGCAACAACCATTTGAAGGTGTTTATAACATATGTACCTATACCATAGGTACACTATAAAATAAAAAGAGTTTATAACATAGGTACCTATAACATAAACACTATTAACCATAGAAGGTGCCAATAATATAAACTCCTATTGTAGGCTCTTGGGCTCATAGATTCTATGCTCACATGCTAGTATTCCTCACTTAAAGTAGTGTGCTCATAAAGCAACCCTTTAAGGGTTGGTCAACCTTTTGGATGGATTTTAGATGTCCAAAATTATTTTTTCCTTATTTTCCACTTGAAGAAAAATTGATGTGGAATCTAATACAAATGGTTTTATATTTTTTGGAGCATTTATGAATTACTTGTGAATTTCCAAAAAATTATACAATAGACACCTATTTCTAATCATAGGCCTTGCAAAACCTACATACACGCAGTACAAAAAAAGATATGGCTAGACCAAAAACAAGCAATGCAACATAAAAAAAGTAATACAAAAAGGTTCCTAAATGCGACCATTACTAAACTTAAATAGAACCTACATTCTTTTAACATTTGTAAGAAGCCAATTTTCATTTAGAAATTATTTATGGACACACCTTGACTTTGAAATGGATACACCTTGGCTCTTATTCCATCCATTAGCAAAGTATGAACGGGTATCTGACAAATCTTATTATGCTCTCACATTATTGACAATCCATTTTAGAACCACTTACTATTTATTTCAAGATTTAGATCTCTATGATGGAGAGACACAAGTTCATCATAGGCAAAATTTTACTCCAAAAGCTCTCAAAGTTTGGTTATTATGTCTTGTAGAAATAGAAAGAAGCTTTTTTTTCACTTTTTTAATGGTGTAATCTTTCAATCCACATGGTCAAATGGTTTGAAGTTTTTTCCACACATTTGGATAATAGTCTATTACACTTCTGTATGGTTGAAGTTCAAAACAAGTTTTGATTTCTAATTTTAGTCAATGTTCTAAAAATTGGCAGTTTTGATAATTTATTTTCACGTTTTCTTGAGAATACCCTCAGTCCTTTAAGGATTAAACACTTGTTTAGGGATTAAATGTATTAGAATCTATTTTTTTTGTCATAAGGTTTAAAAATACATCAATATAATGCATATGGTGCAAACTAAAGTAAATTATTCTATTATAGGCAAAGTGACTAGTGCATTATGATATTGCTATATGAAAAACGTGGAAATAAATTTTAGTTTTAGAAAAGCAATAAGAAAAAATTTACAATTGAAAAAAAAAATTTCAAACTTCATGTAATTTTAATTTTTTTTATAGAAGGGTGCTATCCAATAGAAAAAACCCATGTCTGTTCAGACTCGCAAAATTAGACATGTGGAATCTATGCCTATCAACATAAATGTCCAAAAATTTGAGTCAAGATTGACATGGCATAAACATCCAAAATCTCAAATAATATGCTGATGTACACATGTTTTGGAGCTAATGTCCATAGAAACATGGATTCTGAGGGTGTTGAAATCTTATCATGTGACCGCCACATAAGCACTACATGGGCAAGGAAAGCCTTGTAGGAATTTTTTCCATTCCCCCGGTTCATGATGTGGTAACCAATGATGATGGTATGGCATCCCTAGTCAACACACTTTTACGCCATTTGAGAATTTTGATATTGTCTTTTGAGACGTCAACTAAAACGTCAAATTGTATTTATAGAGCAAGGGCAAAAAAAAAATTATTTAAAAGAAAGTCAGAAAAAAATGAATAAATTTTTTTGTCAAATTAAGCAATAATTAAAGAGAATTTACCATCTATCATCAAAAAAATATTTGATGGCAAATGAAGGTTGGAGAAGTTGTTTTTATAATGAAATCCGTCATTTGTCACGAATCCTTAAAGTATATGGGACAATTTGAAGATGAGAGCTTGCCTACTGGACATCTAGACATTGTTTTAGACATCTGGATGTTGTTTCAAAAATTATATTTTGAACACAATTCTTGCTTTACATATCCCATATAGATTGTTTTATTGTCTACCACCCCACTTGTATAAATAGCTTTTTTTTCATCCATGGTGTACATCCATCCATTTTCTTTTTTTTGCAAAGCATGCCATGTCACAAACCTTCTCCTATGTTTTTCACATTTGGTCAATGTTTTACTGCAGCCCACAATCATTTTGATATGGTAGTATTGTTTTTTTTCAGATGTTCCAAAAAACATTGCTATGTTTGTGTTTATATCAAATAAAACATTGATGTCAATGATGGCAAAAACTTTTGTGTTGAGAGTAATTTGTTGATGTCCTCCGCAACATCCACAAAAATTTGCCTTTGTGGGCCACCTCCCTCTAACATCTTGATGTTTTGTAAAATATGCATGTCTTTGGCTAATATAAGAAAAAACATCTTCTTATGTACCTTAGGCTTCCCATGAAAAGTCCGTAGGCATGCCTATCAACATCAAAAAATAGCTATTATAGGGCTTCTACCAACCCATGCCAAACTTAACACATGCTTATGAACCTCAATACCAATTGTATACTTCTATTGCTAGAGTGAACTAACATGTATTGATTTGAGGCTAACTCATAGTGAATTAATGACATTGTAATAAATGAGGCATAAATTATGCCCATTCCAACCACATGTTATCCTCATTCCATGCAATCAATTCCTTGAAATAAGCCATTTTTTTCTGCTCACTGTTTACATTTTTTGTTTTCTAATACAGTAGTGGCTAGACAAAATTAAAAGAATTTAAAATTTAAAAAATTAAATTAAATTTTTTTAAATAATTAAACAAATATATATAATTAAACTTATGGAGCACAAGAGCATGCATAACTATGAAGTCAGAAACTCAAATCATTAAGGTAGGTGGCTCAAAATGTGACCCTCTTCTTGTAGGGAGCTGTGAAATGGAGACTAAATGATTTTTGAATGGACTGCCAATCTCTCTTAGTGTATAGTGTTGCATAATTAAGGGGTGTCTATGGATGAAATAAGAGCCAAGGAGGGTTCATTTCAAAGCCAGAGTATGTCCATTTAATTTTTCTAAATGGGAATTGATTACCCTTGAATTGTCTTCTTACAAATGTTAAAAGAATGTGGGATCCGTTTAAATTTAGTAAGAGTCACATTTAGGAACCTTGTGTATTACTTTTTGATTTCCGCATTTTTTTTGTTGGTCAAGCCATATTTTTTTTCAGACTGCACATGAGTAAGTTTTGCAAGACCTAGAATCACAAATAGGTGCCATGACAGAGTTTTCTGAAAATTCATAAGTAATTCATAAATTCTTGCACAGTTGCATACCTTACTTCTAGTGACATACATACCTTTAGTTAGAGCATCCCCACTCCAACTTGGCAAAAAGACACTCCAAGTGGCTCTTTGGAGTGTTCGAGAAATGCGGCCGGGTCGTGGGAAGGGAGTGTGGTCCACAGCAACACGGTGAACCCCACACTGCAACATTGTTTCGCGATTTAAAAGACTAACTATTAAAATTTTAATTCATTGAGAGAAATGAATTAAGTGACTAACTTCCTTTGCTTCCGAAGTCAATTCCATTTTGAAACATTGATGGAGAAGGTGGAGAGAATCTCTTTATATACACATGGGGTGGTAGGAAGTAGAACAACCCATGTGGGATAAATAATATTAGAATTGGTAAGAGCTCAACCACTCATAGCTAAGTCAAAATAGGAATTGTGTTAAAAATAGAATTTTAGACCTAATTTAGGCATAGTAGAATAACTTTTTCTAAAAAAATTTGAACTAAAGAAAGTTGTTAAATTAATATAAATTTCACCTCAAACAATCCGTTTGAGATTTGAATCCTCCAATAAAAAGTTATGGACAAATTTCAGAGAGGATGTTTGAAAATGTCAAAAAAAATTCCCTTCCACCCCCTTTGTGAATTTTGTCCATAAATTTTGATTAGAAAATCCAAATCTCAAACAGATTTTTGGAGGTGAAATTTATATTTATTTAACAACTTTTCTTAGTTCAAATTTTTTTAGAAAAAATTATTCTATTGTGACTAAATTAGGTCAAAAATTCTACTTTCAACACAATTCTAACTTTTTACAATGAGGAGTCAAGCTCTTTTATTCTAATTATCCCATACTTTTTGAGGGCTCACGATGAACAATGGATTTCTCTATAAAAGCTACCTCTCCAACCTTACTTTTCACCATCTACCCATGAAACTATTCATTCATGTTGTCACCCAATTTAAATTGATGATAATTGATTGTAATAGGAATAGTGACATTGGTATATAAATCATTTAAGTTGATTTATTTCTTAGTTATTAGGAATATGGCAGTAGCCTGGTGTGCCTAATACAGTAGGTTGTCATGCGTAGCCTGGAGCTCGTTCGTGGGGAAACCTGCCTGGAAACCTGCGCTCCGTACCTCGATTCATGTGTCCTCTGACATACCCAGCCACGGGAAACGAACAGTATTTCCCCGTCCGCTCTTCAGATTTTGCCGCGCCCGGCCACTCTCTGGGACTTGGCGTGCCTGCCGTGGAGCACCCATTTTGGCTGGGCACGGCCATGTGCCTAGTTTGAGTCACATGTTGAGCTGGAGTGGGGATGCCCTTAGTGGAATGCGGGATTTCCAACTAAGGTATGTCAATAGAGGTAGAACCATTCAAACTTCTACTTGGCATGGAGGAAAGAGAGGTAGGCCAAACACTTCATGACCTGGATCTCCTTGATTTCAAATGGCCTGGAACTGCACAGTTTTTGGGGGCAATATTGGAATTCTTGCACAACCTTTAATCATTTTCTCATTTGTAGACCATTTTACTCATTGAGCAACTTCAATTTCATGTTGATTTTTTATTGCTGGAAACTCACATGAGTCCTTAAACCATAATCTCATGCATATTTATGCAGCCTAACTTGGCCCTCCACTGACCTTTGTGGCCTCCACAATAATGCGGTTAATCATGGCTAGACAAACTTTAGCCTCACACATCAGTACTCTCAAACTTCCTCTTCATTACGGGTAGTCACACCTTCTTCCCTCTACACTTGGAGAATGGAGAACGGAGACGTGGCGGCTTAGGGTTGGCTTCATGTTGGTCCTCCATGGTAGAATATTCTTAACTAGTTATATCTTCCACACTCTTAGTCTTCACCTCCGGAGGTGAATAGTGGAAGTGGTGAAGACATGTTCATTTAAGTATATTCTCCATCTTAAGTGGTACACCGCCTTCATGTTCATCCTATGCTTCACGTCAAATGTTGGTCAACAATTCTCCACTCTTGTTTTCTAAACAACTTTTGGGGGTGTCACAGCTTCTTCACCCACCGCGGCTCTCCACTGGCTCCTCCAAACCCTGCCGAATTTGTCATTCTCCATTCTCCAATAGCTCGGTGAAGAAGGTGTGACTACCCCTATTGTAAAATAATTTTAAAGTATCGATACTATTCAAAATGTGAAGGGTTGTATAGTACATGAAGGCATGCTTCTATATGGCATAACTTAGGGCTGCTTTGCACTATGGTGGAGAAGTGCATTGATCGGTCAAAGAATTTAGGTCAAGATATGGTTATTTGAAGCAACCGGTGGAATGTTGGACAAAATGGAAAAACAATAAAATAACACTTCAAGAAGTCTTGATTGGTTGTAGTATAAACACCAACCAGAGAAGTCTTCTGGCCAACTTCACAAATTGAAGTCCACCAAACAACTTCATCAAGAGGAGAGTTTTAGTTGGGTACAATAGGAACCATAAATCCTAATGGTCCCCAAATATATTTTGTACATTTGGGGGCTATAATAAGCTTTGATAAGCTATAATTTTTGCATTAAATGTCCAACTTCAATAAAAAAAACTGTTGAAAAAAATGCATCTACATGTCTAGTTTGTGTAGTAAAATCTTCATACCAATCCAGTATGTATTGAATTTTTGGAAATCATTTAAATACACATGGTTCAATTTTAGTTCACCAAAGTGCATTTTGGTGGCTACAACTTTGGGGCTTGTTTATCTTTCATCCAATGTCTAGTGAGAACAAACTTTATGATTTTCAAATGCTAATACTATAGAAACTAGTATACCCTGTGCCGTTGCCACAGTCAAAATTAAAGTAAAATAGTTTTTATTTCATAAAAAAATTGAAATTCAATATTTTCACATCTAGTGTGAAAGGTTGCATTCTTAATAAAATAAAAGTAAAAATAATTTTCTAATTTCTAATTTAGAGAACCTTTGAAATTCAATAACCGACGAAACTTGGCTCCGGTGTTGAGACATCGCTAGATGAGGTAGAACATGAGGCCATGGAGGACCTCAAACGAGATAGTACAACCCACGAGATGGAGAAATTGATGGATGAAGAAAAAATTACCCCACCTCACCTTCATATCCGGAAAGCCTCCAAAAATTTGGAGGAGGGGAGTGACCTCCTCGATTATCCCATGGTGCCCCATACATTATCCCGTGGGCCGAAAAACCCGACCATAGTCTCGGTTGATGATTGCTACGATGGACATGTGGCATTAGAAGGTGGGAAGCCCCGACCCAAGAAAATGGGGGCTCGAGTGGCGACGGTAGAGGTAGCCCTTTGGGGTAGCTATGGACCCCCGAGATGCCATTGCATGGTCCTACAATTACCACAAAGCCATTCCACCAGAGAGACTTAGACATTCCATGCCACATTATAGAATGATGGAGGCCTATACGAAGGACCCGTTTTAGTAGTCACATTAGATGGGACATATCATCCCAAAGGCCAAAATGGTGAGAGGTGCAAGGTTTACCATGTGTGACCGTGTAAGCCCAATAGAAAGGCAACTTGCCTATGAGCTTTGAGACTCTAGATCCGTTGCATTCTCACGAATGCCCCGCAGATGGTCGACACCTGTGAACCACCACGTTGGTTCACCTTCAATACAATTGAAAATACAAAAAGTATGCGTGAGTTTTTAGATTCAAAAGTGTTAGTATCCTAAATTACACTACAACCATTAGTTTGAAGACTTTTAGTTCATGGAAAATGAATCTAGATCAAAATTGCTAACTAAAAAATATAACAAGTAAAAATACAAAAAAACTAAGTGAAAATCAAGATTAAAAGTAGAAAATGAGTCTAAATGTTAATGAAAAACTATAAATAAAGAAGAAACATAAAAGCGCCAAAGAAGTTATTAAATTGAGAACTATTAAGAAAACACTTACATAGTCATAGGAGCACCAATTTAGAGAAGAGTAATAATTTAAAGGTATTTTCAGTAGATTAGGGTTGGATGAAGGGAGTAAGAAGTTAGTTAGTGAGAAAATTGAAAAAAAGGTCGAATTAAGGTTAGGAGCTCTCTCTCTCCACTCTCTTGGTTTTTTGGGTGTATGCTTGTGTTTTTGGAGGAGTCAAGTGAAGAGAAATGCAACAACAAGTAAAAAATTAAGAGGTAGAATGAATAGAGAGAAAATTTAGGACAATTTGTCGAGTAGGTTTCACCATTTCATGTGAGGAGATGGGTGAAAAGTGAAAATGGTTTAGGTCAGATGAGAAAGATGTTGGAGAAAGGGGGGCTGCCGCAACAAATGGAGAGTGCCAACTTTGATGAGCAATCGAAGGAGAGTGGAAAGTCGGATGGAGCTGAATTTTGGAGCAGAGTTGCACCTTCAAGTGAGCCTTCCAATGAGTCTAGGCTTGCCCGATTTGGAGCTTGTACAAAGAAATGGTGGCCAATTTTGTGAGAGGTGGTGTGCTGCCGTGGGATTTTGAAACAGCCAACTTCGGCGGGCTATTGCGAGAGTATGACAATTTGGATGGAAGTGAATTTTGGAGGATAGGAGCACCTTGAAGCTAGCTTCCAAACAAGCTAGACCTTGGTGGAATCAAAGCTTGGATGAGACAATGGCGGTTAAGTTGGTGGCGTAAGGTCTGTTGCCGCAAGGAGTTGAAGCTGCTACTTTGGACCCTAATTGCGAGAGATTGGCAAAATCAATGGATCTGAAACTTTGGGAGGATGAAGATGGTGAAGTTAGCTTTTCCAATAGCTAAGTCTAAACCAAATTGGATCAAGGAGGTAGAGATGGTGACCAATTCTTTGGGGGAAGGTTGGCTGCCTCTAGGAGGAGGTGCCAATTGAAGGTTTTGTGTATGCTTCCCCATTTGTAATTGGACAATTGCAATTTTCATTGCACTTTGTTATAAAACATCTTGTAAAATTGAATGTATATTTGAAATGTTAAATATATTCGATATCCTATAATTACCTGAGGATTTTGGATAGGTAAATTGCTTTGGGTGAAGAGTCTAAAAAGAATGCATGTCATGGTATGTGCTGGAATTGTAAATTAGGGTCCAATTGGGATCATTTCAGGCCTCTAAAGGCATTTTTGGATGGAATTTCAGCACAGAAACTTGTCCTACATCATTAGAATGCTTGAGTAGACACATGGAAAGTATTAAAAAGTATTTGGGAGTGGGTTGAGAGGCTGCCCTTTTTTTCCAGTTAGGCTTAGTTTATCGAAAATTCACTAAAGAAAAAATTGGGAAATCCATTGCTTGGAGGTATTTAGATTAGAGTCCACACACTCCTTTTTGGCCAACTTTGTGGATGGGTTTTACCTCACGATGAAATTCACTCACACATGAATATTGGTCTTCTATAGTTCTATGCCTATTTTCAAGACTAGATTTGTTTGTAAATGTTTTACAAATGCCTATAATCTTAATAGTTTCAATATCATGCCATTGCTATAGGTTTCATTTTTTTGGTGGTACTATTCAATTATAAGTTTTTATTTATTTGATTTTAAACTAATTAATCTTATCATCCTAAGTCTTGATTGACAATCATAGATCTTCTCCCACTTTCACTAAAATGGTAAACCATCATTTTATATGTTAACCTCATTATTTATTAAACCCACCACTTTACATGCTTTTTTCTCCAATAATTAAATTCTAATGAAAAATACACAATAATAGGGTCTCTTATATTTCATAAATGAAACTTCAATACCCAATTCTTTGTTCTCTCATCTTAGCTCTGGGCTCCTGCATAAGACTTCAAATGTCTAAATATTAAAGGATCATAATGCTTACATCCGAGCATGGCTATAGATTTGAGCTTCCAAAATTTCAAGACTTCAAGTCAAGCTTGGATTTAAAAATCAATCTAAATTATTTAAAACAAATTGAATCCATGGTTTTAGGTACTTCTCTTCACGGTAATAGGATTTTGAATTTTTTTTAATACAATCCCTATTCCTCACTTGTTTTTCTTGCTTTCTATATTTTGCTCTCATACCTAAACCCTTACTCTTCTTTACCTTCTTTAATCCTTCACCCATTTTTTCCAACCCTTTTCATTCATTTTTGTCATACATTGTAGTTAGATTTCATCCAATCGTTCCATCTAATTATTTCATCTTTTGATTTGATCCATTTTTTTCATCCATTTTTTTCATCCATTTTTTTCATCCAAGAGATTCAAATACTTTCATCCATTCCATCCATCTACTTCCATCCATTTCCTCCAACAGTCCAACCTCTTTTTAAAAAAAATTAATGAACTTTCATCCATTTTTCTCTAATCCTTTTATAGCCTTTTCCAAAATTTTATATATTTTTTCATAAAACTTCATCCATTTTTTCATCCATTTTCTTCCACTTCAAAAAATGCCAATATTGCAAATTTCCGCTCACCAATCCCTGTTTACTGCTTCTTGCTCACCGCTCATCGTTCACGTATCAACATTCTCCTTTCCTAGCTTAGTGTGCATGTTTACGTGATGGATAATTGGGAGAGGGTCCTGCATTTACTTCACTTGTCTTGTATTGCCGATGGGACCACAGACGACTTGAAAAACATGATCATGTATTCGTTGTTAAAGGAGGGTGGGCTAACTCGTGAGTCTATCTCCTTGAAACTCGTGTGTTTTGGGGCCGACGGTGTGTCCAAATTTTAGGGACCGAAAAAGGGTGTAATTGTCCAAATTCAAGAGAAATGGGCACCCTTCTTGGTCGGCGCAAGCTGTGCCAGTCATTGCATTAATTTGGTGTGGAGACTCTCTCCAACTACCCGCTCATTGCTCGTTTAGAAGTATTGTTTTAGTCCGTGTATGTGTATTTCTGCTGTAGCCACAAGCAACACTCTAAGTTACAAAAACTAGCAGATCTTATGGAGACTAAAGCAAAGAAAATGGTTAAGAGTGTTGATACTCGTTGGATTTCCATGAAAGGTCCAACCCAATGTGTCATGAGTGAGTACATCACTCTATTGCTAAAGATGGGGTTGGATGCTTCTAGCGGCCAAAAGACCACCATCACTATTGCCAGCAACTTTCTCTCAGACATTGAGTTTGGAATGAGTGTATGACTTCAAGCTTTGAGTTTGCATTTTGTAATGTGTGCAATTGCTTGCAATGTCATTAGCATAAGCATTTCCTTCAAACCAAAACCGAAAGAAAATCAAAGTGAATTTGAAAGTTGCATTGAAGTGTTCCCAAATGTTTGTAGCAAATGTGCACATGTTCTTTGCTGCCGTGAGCAACTACAACCACTACAAATCACCACAGATAGCCGCTCACACAATACTAAAAATCCTTCATTGTCGCAACCAACGTTTTACCACCCCCCCAAAAAGTGGTTTTGGATCAACATTATATTCAACAATATATCCAACTATTCCTACCACAAAAATAGGACGTCGCGAGAATAGCCCTCCCTAAGCTCGCGGTGATAGCCTCCGGGCGATTTTGGAAAAAAGTATTTTGAAATTGCTTGCACACACCATTGGAAAAATATGTGCCTTTCTTGGAATTCATCCCAAGATATTCAGATTCCAAATCAGGGTGATAACAGGGTTGTCTTTGTCAGTTGCTGTTGAAGGAGGAGAATTCTCTCCATGACTGAGAATCGAGAAAGAGAACGCGTTCTCAATCATGCGAACCGGTCCTCCCCTGGTGTGGATAGCCTTCAGTCCAGTGATGCACACTTCAGTCTTCGGCTTGCCCTTGGACTGCAGTGGGATTCAATCCTCTCTGCGGCGCAATTCCGCCTTTCCGGATTGCGAGTTGCGCTCACTCGCTGACACTGCGTGCTTGCCACTGCACTGCTCCCGTGGAGCCAAGTTTCGTCGGATTTGATCCCCAATCGAGGTCAGTTCGTTTCGTTATCTTTCTGGCAATGGACTTGCAGCTTGTCGGTCCCTCTTTCCGGTGTTTTGTTCTTGTATCCCCCCCGCCCGCCTCGTGATCCCCGTCCCATTCTTCTCATGCGTAGGCGTAGGTTTTGCACGTCGCAGAGGCTTCCTCGTCTCGTTTCTGGGATTGCACAAAATCTCGCAGCGAATTGACATGAAACGGCACTTTATCCCAAGAACCCTAATCCCTCACCTCTAATCGAAATTTACCACGTTCGAATTGTTTCCTCTGGATAGTCTCCGAAATTGAGAATTTGGTGGGGTTGGGGTTGCTTTTGCAGAGGTAGATTCGTCCAGGAGGGGGGAGAGAAGGGAGTGGGGATTCGTTTCCAACAATGTCGTCGCTTTGTGCGATAGTTTCTGTTGCGCCATGTAGCATTGTGAAGATGAAAGAGGCCACCATGTCTTCCTTGCAATGCATTTCTTCTTCGCCAACATGTAAGAATGGGCCGGGCATTCCTGTCTTTTGAATTCTGAGCTGAAATTCGGCCTTCCGACGGGATGCAATTGCAGTGGGCGTTTGCAATGCAAGACTTTAATGAATAATTTAGTGACCTGCTGAACATTCCGTACGCCGTTCGATGGTTTTAGTGCTTATACCCCAGTCACGTTGTTCTAGATCTGTGTAGGGTCAAGACTGTTGGAGGTGTCGTGTTGTCACGTCAGTGGAGCCTTTCCACAGTTGCACTGCAGAAGTCACGCGGCGTTTCTTCTATCAGCATCTTGGGAAAGCCTACGAGGTAAGCATTTTTTCAAGAACTTTTGAACGGGTTTTCCGAAAACGTACGCTTTCACCTCTTTATTACGACGATCCTTGAATGACATTCTTGAATATTCTTGAATGACATCCTTGGATGTCATTCAAGAATATCTGCACACTATCCTACACTTGTCACACATTCAAACTATGTGAAACAGTTGGGTCCCTAGGGTTTTACGATTAGAGAGGGGTGGACGGAGGTTGTTTGAGGAACTTTTACACACCATCACAAAGATAGTCTGCCCTATAATTCATGGAAAGATCTCCTTATGCTCTCGATGATCGCATGAATGCCTCTTTAGGGTTTCCCTAGTTCCTATGGTTTCCATGATTATACACCAGACCTCCCCACGCGTCATGGGAGGGAAGATTCTCTTGACCATGATTATACACTAGAAGTTTGTGAAGCAAGATAATTTTTCAAAACCTCAGAACCTCAGAGTTTCTTCAAAAGAGTGTAGTGGTTGCATTGTGTTTTGGCATGGGAGCTAGTGCATCTACCACTAGCATCATGCTTGCGAAATGTTTGCGTATTGCTTTTGGTGAGATCAACAGTATTGATACTGTCCCAGAGAGGTTTCGTCAAGCAGGTCACTTGTTATAAGGGGAGCTACTGCTGAAGATGTGGAAGCAGAGAAGGAGATGATTGAGTTGGATGCCGTGAGTAGTTTCAGTCCTTATAATGAATATGGTCTTTGGCTGGCAGATTTCTAGTTTGGAAAGTTTTGAATATTATAGTGTGGGATATCAGCTGTGATTACAAATGCCTTGCGTGCTGACAGCTGATCATTGGAGTAGACATTCACGCATAGATCTACAACATTCAGTAGTTGTGTATGCTACTAATGTTCTTAATCTGTCCCTGTTACTGACGGTGGTGTATCTTGAGTTGTTTTGGTAGATGGAGAGAATGGAGAAAACATTAGAGGCTACCAAGTCCACCTTTAACACCGTGCGGACTGGTCGAGCTAGCCCTAATTTGTTAGATCGTGTTCAGGTGAGTCTTTCCGCCTATCTTCACTACGTCTCGAGATGCATCATTTGGATTATATTTTTGATTACCTAAATGATCGATTATCATTAGAAGTATGGTTTTATGAATCAAGCCGTTTGTGGCGTTTTATTTTGAACATCCTTCTCGAAACTGTCAACTCCAAACTTCAGGTCCAAGACTTGACAATTCAATTCAATTCAATTGCATTCGCTCTTGGAATACCAAGTCTTTCGGGCGCCTCTCCTTATCTTACGTATGCCATTGAATGCAAGGTGGAGTACTACGGAACCAATGTTATCCTCAAGAGTATTGCGCAAGTTAGCACTCCAGATGGTAGTACGATCCTCGTCACGCCTTTTGACAAGTCCAGGTGATATTTTGCCTGCTTTTTACTCACTGTGTTTCGGCAATTCCTTATGTTTCGGATATAGCGTGCTGATGTTTTGTGGGCGTTGACTTGATACAGTTTAACTTCGATAGAGAAAGCAATTGTTAAGTCGGATGTTGGTATTACACCAAACAATGACGGCAATGTGATTCGACTCAACGTTCCTCAACTTACGGCAGACAGAAGGAAGGTACCCGACAAATCATCGATTTTTGAACTTTTGCACCTGGATGTAGTGTTCTTGTGTTGGGTTTTTAATTTCTTTCTGCTCGAGGCCGTGAAATATGTTTTGTGGTTCTGCGGGACAAGTGTGATGGTGCCTATCTATTACGTTTTGAACGAGTTTTGGAACGTGCAACTTTGTTTTGAGTAATGTACTACCTGAAGTGATATCCGACGCTGTTTTACATGCCAGGAACTTCTGAAGTTGGTTTCCAAGCTCACTGAAGACGGGAAGGTATTGAACTTTACTGATCCTGTCTATCCTATTTCTTGTCTGTTAGCATATAAACTACCCAGTATATGTAGGTTGCAGATATCAGTAACTTATGTTCACGGCTACAATTTTAGAATCGACTATCGGAAATCTGTCTTTCTTTATACGATTAGAGATTCTCAGATACTTTAAGATAGTGGGCCAGAACGACTCATATTTTGAGGCGAATGAGAGCTTTATATTATGGATGCTTGGGCTCTATTTACAGAGTCCCTTAACCGTTTAGTTCCGAAATGACCATTACATCAAAATAGTTACTCCCTCCGTCACGAAATGATTGTCCACAATTTTTCTGATATTTCTTTGAGCCAATTTCATTGACCATATTGCAAAAAACATAATTAAGAAAGGTTCCAAATTTTATATCACTAGAATCAATTAAGAACATTGCATGTGTTCATTACAACCTAAATAAAATTAGTCACAAGGAAGTATTTTCTTGACCTACTCAAAACAACTTAAAAAAAACATGACATTCAAAGTGGACAATCCCGTATTTAGTACGGCTTAAACTATTTTCCACAAGGACATATTATTCAGCATCAGTTGTAGTGTTGACATTGTAGCTTTTGTGTTTGCACAGGTGGCGTTGTTAGATTTGTCATGCAAATTTGCATACTAAAAAAACAATTATTCACCCATACTAAATAACCATTTCGGTGTAACGACCCCTTCCGATGAATTCCATCTTTTAAGAAACGTCATGGAAGGTGATGAATTGTACCAATAGGGACGATAAAAGAAATCATACCCCTTCATTTTTGAACTATACGCACATCGTTTGGAAGGTCTTATGGCTTGAGTCCTATCTTCCAAACCGCGGTTTCTATTCTTAGCTGGGCACCAAGTGGTTGTTTGCCTATTCCCTGACCTTATTTGAAATCCTTCTGTCACAGGTTGCGATCCGGAATGTGATGAGAGATGCTATCAAGTCGTTCGAAAAACTGGCGAAGGTAACCGTTGCCTCTTCTACCAATTTCCATTTGCATGTCTAAGCCAGTCATTATCAAAACACTCAGCCAAATCATTACTGATTTCCTCTTACTTGAATGGTAGTTTGAATTGATTAAAAGCACTGGATGAGATTAAGGTTGAGATCTCATTTGCGTGGGGTTTGAAATAGTCTCCCATTTCCAATGCAAGTCTCATCCAAACATGGGACTCGTACGAGACTCGATACTGCGAGGTTCTATTGTAGTGATCGATGTTTCCAATAGATATGCCGCACTCATGGTTGAAGTGTATTCTAGTCTCTTGATTTGACCCTGCTACTTCAAACTTCAGCAGTCTAATTTGCTCATGCAATAACCAAATAGTACATATTTTTAGTGCAAGCATCTGGAGAATGGGGACACGACCCTGGATACAAATCAAAACAAATTTAGAAATGCATTCCTGTAATGGAACCGCATAAAACCGCTTAAAACGCCCCGGGAATGGGTTCTCTATCTTCTTTGCAAAGAGTAGAAGCTTTGTCATGAGTTAGGAGATTACCTGGAGAGTGCTGAAGGTGTGTTCTTATTGCAGGAGAGAAAGCTCTCGGAGGACAATGTGAAGGATTTGTCTGGGGATATTCAGGTGATTCACTATTTGTATTTTGAAATTTTCACTTTCAGAATGCTTACGCTTCTTGGATTGAACTTTCTTGACAGAGACCCTCCAGGTGAGCTCTCATGTTGCTGCTACTGATATTTGCAGAAAATGAATGACAAGTATATTAAGAAGATTGAGACCCTGTTCAAGCAGAAAGAAAAGGTAAGCTTGTGCCATATCTAGTAGGCAGGTGCCTGTGCTTTGATTTTTTTTGCCCTGCTACTAGTATCCACCCTCCAGTTCGTGCCGCAGGTTCCGAGTATCCGAGCTCAGATCTTCTTCTTCCCTCCACAAAACAGGGCATTTCCGATGTGGAAGCAAGGCCTTCCAAAACTTCAGCTCAGTTTGCTCTGGAAAGAGCGATGGCTTACAGAAATATGAAAGCGTTATCAAATTCGAGTCCTTCTTCACCTTCATCACCATCGCAGCATCAAACCCAACCTTCTCCTTTTGGTCCCCCCTCCAGTCCAGTGAAGGTTGAAATTCTGGCTGCTACGCCCATTCAATCTAGGACGTCTTCCTCTACGAATGCCGATGATGCTGGGGCATCTCCTTCTCCCACCAACGTTGGAGGGGAAGTACCCGCTGTCCCTGGACAGTCCAACTCTTCTTGGAACTCGGAAGATGGGAATGACAGCGGCAGTGCACAGGCGCTGTCCGCATTCGAGAGAGCGAAGGTGTATAAACTTCAGCAATCGGAGATGATTGCTGCTTTGAATGCGAAGCGATCAGGTCCCCCCGAGGCACAGTCGACCTCGACTTCGAGTGCGGACAAGGCGGAAGAGAATGTGGTGGAAATAGAGATTCACACGCGAGATGGGATTGTGAGGCGGAAGGTGTTGAAGCCCGAAACTGCCTTTGCCAATGTGAGGGACATCAAGAGGAAAGGAGTGTCCACGTTGGATTTCGTGGGAATGGGTTTCGCCGATAAGAAGTCCTCCACATCCCGGCCTGCGGGACTGATCGAATCGTTTGAAGCGCCCTCAGGTCTGCATGCTTGGCCTTCCCGCTGAGAGAGTTTTAGAGTTCTTCTACATTTGATTGGGTAGAAGACTAGTCTTTCTTCCTCCCTGATGCGGTTTTGGTGAGGATGCTTGGCAAGGTGTCTGTTTGGCGTTGAAAATGCTCTCTTTATTGTGATGAGATATAAATATTCACTTGTGTAGGTCCTTTGCCGGAGGTGGAAATGCTAACAAGAGATGCGGGTGTGGCCAATCCGGACGCTGTGGTTGAGGGAACCGATGTTTACAAACCTCGGGTGGCAACGTGGGGAATGTTCCCCCGCCCTGCGGATATTTCCAAAGCTGTAATAAGACTTCATCCATTCTTTTCTTTTTCTGATCAGTCGGTCGCTTTATGAGTTATACGATTGTTTATTTCTGTTTATCGTTCATTTGCCGGGGGTTTCTTGGGGAACAAGAGTCTAGCGGCCATCCCAGCTTGTTCTGCTCCGTAAGGATTGTGATTCATGGAGGTCCTTCGTCAAGTATCCTAATGCTGGGCTTTGATGGTCTTCAAAGCATGCTGTACAAACTAGCTTTGTTTATGTTTTCGTTTTCTTTCTGTTTAGTACATCCGTTTTCAATAAGGAATTATTTCAATTGGGGTACAAGAAGACTGGAGAGTGCCAACTTTACAACTTTGTCTGCTTCAGTGGAATTCCAATGTGTTCAAGTTGTGCATACTTGGCGCGGATCAAATTGTCCCATTCTACTAGATCGTGAAATTAGCGATGAAGGACGAGGAACCTCTGGCCAGAATTTTCATAAAGAAAAAACCAAATGACATGCCAAGTGTCTTAAATGGTTCCAGTGGATGATATTCTCTTTTTCATCTATTGGCTGGACGCAGTATGGGGGTGGCCGCACCATTAAGCCTGGTCAGAAGCTTGAAACTGAAGAGGAAAAAATAATGAGAGAGTCAAAAACGAAGAAGCTGCTAGATGATTACAAAAAGAAGATGGGGTTGGATGTGACCCCCAAAGATAGAGCCCGATGTGAGAGGGTAAGTATTTTGGTTGTCTGAACTCAAATTTTAACACTATTGATTAATCCATGGAATTCTAAATAGTGCAGTTGTGAGGGTGTTCGAGTATGTGTATTGAAACCTTGAATGTTGTTTCGGCTGGGACAGTCTTCGTGCTTACCTATTCATGTTGATCCACAGATTTATAAGAACGGGGAGACTTTGATGGACAAAGGCCAACTAAGAGAGGCTCAAGCAGCATTCATAACCTTAATGAACGAGATGTCTTCAGCGGTAATTTCCAACCTCGGTATCACATGACACTTGAACCTATTTTTGTTCCGCATGACTGTCACGTTATGGTGGTAATAGGACCAATACCGTAGAGAGTTTAGTACGACAATTTGGAATTACTACCTTTGAGTTGCTTATGAAAGGCTAGATTTTTCTACCTGAAAGTTCTTTCCTTTGGGCTTTCTTTGATTTTCTTTCCTTGTAGCAGTAGACATGGATGCATTATTGAGGACACGTATAGGAACACCTAAGACACAACGGACTCGACGTTCTTGCAGAGCGAGTTGCATGGAATGGCTGCGTTGCAAGAGGCTGTCTGTTTGGATTCCCTCAACAGGTCTGAACTTGCCATGGCCATCTAAATATGGTTCTAATTTTCCCTCTAGGAATTTTCTTGAAGTGCAGTTCCGAAAATTTTCCTCTTTTTCCTCCCTTGATAGCTTAATCGGTTGACTAAGAAAGGGTTTGGACGTAGGCAGATCCGATGAAGCAAAAATCAAGTATGAAAAGCTGGTATCTCATCCTAACGGGGCAGTACGCAAGAAGGCCCGTCAGCTTCTTTTTGGCTTCCAGGTAATTCGTTGTCTCACGTCTGAAGAATGAGCATCTGTTGGATTGGTACGTTTTGAATTGGTGACTAGTCCGTCCTGCACCACGCGGCAGAAATCCAGCCTCCACTTTGATATTTTTTGTTTCAGTAACAATAATAACTCCCTCCTTGATTGCAGGCTGCTGAAAGGTTGAAGGTAAGAGCTGGTTACAACTGGGATAGCTCCTCGTACCGTAAGTACTTCGACACCTTTGCTGATGGTTACAACACCATGTATAAAAAAAGTGAAGCAGAATCCGCAAATGATGAGGAGTCGCTCATGCAAACTCTACCGTATGCTCTCCTACTCATCGTTCCAGTTGTCCTCGTCTTCACTCTCGTTGTACTAAGACATGCCTGAGAACCATATTTATTCTCCGGATCACAAGCTCTACTGCAGAGAGCCTGTAGTCGAGACAGATAGTGGCAGAGGATTTTTAGGAGTGTAATATAGAAATCAGTTTTGTAACATTAATCTCGATGGAGGTCGCTTGAACTTGAACATAAATCAATATACTGCTGTCAAAAACATCCTTTTTCAGACAAACTCACTTTGCTCTGTCACACTTTCTTGTGTGATAAGAAGTTGATAAGGTAGACAAGCCTATTACCACCCAGATTTGCAATCTGAAAATGTTGGGGCGAACTTCAAGAGGGGCACATATTTTTCAGAGGTGTGCGCATGTTTCACAAATCAAACCAAGTGGAATTATAATTTTCTGACTATTATTGTAATTTCTGTGAATTTTTAAGTGGTTTGCCCTGAAATTATAAAACCACCTACAAACTAGAATCATAAATGTTCCCTAACTAACCCATAACCGCCCAAGTCAAGTACTAAGTATTCACCATTAATGGACGATTTTAGGCCACCTTCACTCCTACAATCCTAATTACTTCTTTTGTGTCATTTTCTCAAACCATTCTATATTGTCACATGCATCTTGGAACCTTCGTTTTGACATTAAGGATGTACATGCTTCTTTGCAAGTTTAGTTATAATTATTAGTAAAATTGTTAATTGGTGTTTTTTGTTAGCATAACATTATTATCCAATGCATATCAAGTGTTGTTGGTGAAGAATGCAATTAAGCCATGTGTAGTTATTAGTGTACTTTTGTCAAGTGTCTAGAATTGTAGAATATCTTTTTCTTAATCATTTATTGTAGTGAGCCCCTTGACATGCTTAATTGCTAATTGTCTAAGGTTTTTTTTGAGCTTCTTAGAATTTGTCCTAAAAGATTAGATGTTCAAATTTTAACCCCTAAATGCCCAAGGCACCCTATTTGGGTGTTGGTAATACTTTGAAGTTAAATAAAACCTAACCAAGTTATTATTTTTATATTTTTAATATTTAATATTTTTAATATTTTAATATTTTTGTATTTAATATTTTTGAAAAAATCTTTAAATACATTAGAACTTGGAAAAAATTCACATTAGAAATTTGTTTAAAGAAATTGTAGAATAGATTTTGAAAAGTCATAAATTGATTGGGATTATGCATGTTAGGTCCTTTATCTTCATAATTTTTTGGTGACCAACTTTTTAGGTTTGACGTGTCAAAAGAAGATTGAAAGATTTGAAATCACTTTTGTATTTTTAATAGACTCATGATTAAACATTATAATCTTTCAATCCATAAATAATATTTTTGTGTTTTATTTTCCTATATGTTGTCTAACATATCTAATTCCTAGAAGCTCATAAAAGGCCTTGGGCATGTAGGTGTTAAACTAAATATTTGCAACGTGTCCCAAGTGTTTAGAAACTTGTTTTTTACATCCATCAAAGTGTTTGTACATTATTGTGTTGGTTCCTTTATATTTGTACAATATAGATTTAAATTTTTTTCTTTGTAATGTTTCTAAAGCTCAAAGGGGTCAAGTAAATTTGGCTTCAAAATCTAGCTTTTTTAATTTGAAAAAATGACCCTTTAAAAACAACTTGATCAATAAGTAATGTAATAGTTTCAAAACATTACCACAATTAGAATTAAAATTTTTTGAGCTTAAAGAAAAAATAAGTCTCTTAAAAAATACACATATTCAATCTATAGTTAATTTTAGAACGAATTTTCAATTTTTGGATTGAAAAATAATGGTTGGTATAGTTGATGATCTAATCAAATGGATATAATAGATAATATATAGATTACATAATTTATTTTTGAAAGTTGTCAGTTAATTGTTAATTTAAAGGTGGCTTCATACTACGGCAGAGGGTCAAGAGGCCGTCGATTTCAACCAATCAAATTGCAAGAATCCATGAATTCCTGAAATTTCGGCCTCTCAACCCTTCACATTAGGCGGCACAGTTGAGAGTCCGTTGCCCTCCAAACTGACATTTTTGGTAGAAAACTAATTACATGTTGATCAAATTTTTTTCCCTCTTTTCACACACTTTGTTATTTGTTATTTGTTCTCTAGATTTCGATGTCAAGATTAAATTCTTAAACTAATACTTGATGTCTATTTTAACTTGTACTCTAGTATGAGTAAGAGAACACTATGTGTAAATGAATCACGTTAGATTGTCAAATAAAAGAAATGCCATGAGTAAAAAGGAAAAATATGTAGAAAGAAAAAGAAAAGGAAAAAAATGTAGAATGAATCCCTCCTTCCCTCCCATTGTGGAGTTAATGGAATTCTACAGGATCTTTTGGATGTGATGGCTTAATCATGATTTAAAGTTCAAATTAGCCTCCATTTAGCTACTTTATTGTTCCCTTAAATGAAGCTGCAATGACAGCTAAACCTGCATAGCAGACAAATTTGATTTCTTTTCTAGTACTTGTCCTGCAATGGACGTTTGGAAAAAATGACAGCGAATTTAACATCAGCTGTAAGACAAACTTAATGTTAGATGGAAAATCTACTGATGACTAGACTATATTTCATACATCAATTTTCCATAGTATATCTTTCTAAGCCTAAATTGAGTTTTCGACTTGATTTTGAGGGTATGCTAAGGTAGTGGCATACTGGCTGAAATTGATTGACTAGTTGTGGAGTAAGATTTTGGTTTGGCATGCTTTGGAGCTTCACCAAAGTGACCTTGGAGTAGTTCGGCATTGTGACTAAGCCGTTATTCTAAGAAATTATAAACTGTGGAGGGACAATTGTACTCAGAAAAATGGCTTCTTCTTCACGTTCTAACAACCAGGTTTTACAGATGTACTGATTGATGTGATTTTGGTTTAAGATTTGTTGGTTTTGTTTTCTTGACTCCTTGTGACAGCAATAATACGCACTATGGATTGTAGACACCTCGTGTACCTCATTAACATTCCTTTTTGTCATGTTGTGGGATGGGCACAGGTGAGGTTCATAGACTCTTGGAGGATTTTTGACAAGCTACAAATAATTCCTACTCCAAAGCTCTCATGCTGCATTTTCTTACTTGGTGATAATTATGCAATGGTGTTTTATCCTACACTTAGAAGATAGAGATATGCTGCTTGTGTATAAACTTTGGAGGTTGTTACTCCACCTTTGTACATATTTTATTAGGAAAACAATTGGGTTACATTTGTTACAGCAAAGCTTGGATTAAGGTGTGTTATGGTATAAATAGCTTGTAAGCCTTTTATCAAATCTACAAATATCCAAAAGATTGTAGTTTAAGTATTGATTTATGATTATTGGATTTATGATCTAGTAGTGGCTTGCAAAAAACAAAGACTTAACCAGATCAGTGCCCGATCTAGGGATGTTCCAGAAAGGTTTTGTTATTTGTCGCTATTGGGGTTTGAAATCTAGTCTCCACCATTACAACGAGGAGTCTTTGCATTCAATGAACCTACTTCACATAACCTACTTCCCTTCAATGGCCAATGCCACCCTTCTATTCTATTTATACCCTTTATATTCCTTGTTTGATGGTAAGAACATGTGCTGTGATTTTTTTTCCAAGGCCATTTTTGGACTCCTTTCTCATGTTTTTTAATCTTTTGCTTGAAAAAATTGACACATGGGTGAGGTTTGAACTTCAGGCTTGGCCTTTGGAGGCTTCATACTATGGCCGTCCAAGTTGAGAGGCCGTGCCCAAACTATGGTCGAGAGTCCAATGAAATGGGCTCATTAATGAACATTTCTTTGGACTCTCACCCAAAATTTGGGCACGGCCTCTCGACTTGGTTGGCCATAGTGTGAAGCGATCCTAAGTTGCGTAATATAACACATCTTCACAATTTTGAGAATTTGAATTATCCTTTGGTTCTTGTAATATTAAAATAAAGTCAAAGTTTTGATGCATTTTATCTCTCCTTTTTTGAATTGTAACCATGTAATCTGAATTAGAAGTGTGGATCACTTACTATAGAAAAATAAATACAACATCATTGATTGATTGAAAGATTATAAAGCTTGAGAACATTGGGTTAAAGTGTTTTTTTTAATGAATTAAAGTCTTTTGATCCTTTCTTTGCGTGTCAAATCTAAAATTGAATTTATCCAAAAAATATAAGCAATTTCTCTCAAAATCTACTCTACAATTTTTTAAATGAATTTATAATGTGATTGCTTTCCTTATATTCATTGGATTTGAGACTCATTTCTAAAACTTTTCAACATTGAATTTTTTTTGGTAATAAGTATCCTTTTACAATATTTTTTATTAGACATTTGTTTTCAAAATCAAAATTTTTGATATTAAAAATAGACTTAAAAATTTAAATCCTTCAAAAAATAAAATATTAGAAATAATATTTTAATCCTTAAAGTGTTATGCATTCTTTCCATAAGGAACAAAATGGATTTTGGGTAGGCTCCTACAATCTCAATTTTCATTATAATTTTTTGAAACTTTTTGTGAAGATAGTAAAATACATCATCTTTCTAAGAATATAAATTTTATTTCAATTGGTGCTCCAAAGCTAAAAGTTATGCCACCCTAAGCCCAAAACAACATTCATCGGGCAACTTAAGAAAATCTCAAAAAGTCAAAGTAAAATTTTTAAAATTTAACTTGTCTGAGAAAGTATTTTTGTAGTCCATATGGAAAGATTTGATTCATTCTATTCAGATAGTGATGAGAAAGTTGGGGTCAATTTTGATTTTTGGACAATTTAAGCATCTTCTTAGAAAAATAACTCATGAAAGTTGTTTGACACTTTGACAAGGTTAATTTTTGCTTGCTAAAACAATCTCACAATTGGGATTATTGCATTTCAATTTCATTTTGGAGCTATTAATAGTTTATTTTATTGTTCATTCTCGAACCTACTTGGCTACTTCTACTTAACAATTTTTTAAAGAACGAAAATCAAGTGTTTTGTTTTTGAATTTTTTTTCCTGGACTTCCAATTTAATTCTCCAATATAATCTTTTTGAAATTCAATATGTGTAATTAAAATTTTTTAAGCTAAACAAATTCAAAGCCTTAAAGTCTAAGTAGATAAGGTGTAAAAAATGTGCTTTTCTTCACTTCAATTACAAATATCTTGCAATCTATGCAATCAAAGTTCTTGAAATTTCTTCCACACATTTTTATACTTATCTAGTACAAGATCCTATGATTAGATATGCGAAGAAAATGATTTCTAAATTTTTTTTGCACTTTGCAATAGAAATGGCAGTTTTGAATGGAATTTGATGAAAAAAAGGCTTTGGGACTTTCGGAGTTAATAAAATGTTATTTAATCCCTAAACATCCAAAGTATTCTCCAAAATTGATGATTTGGAAAAAATCATAATGAAGTACTATTTAGAAGAATATTTTGAAAATGATATACAAATGAAAGTTGTAGGTTTTGAAATTTAGACTCCAACCAATGCTATCTAACCAATGCTATCACCAATAATTTTTTATGAATTTTAAAATTTTTATGAATTTTGAAAGGCATGGTGAAAGGAAGATTCTAAAATTACTTAAAAATTTGATCACAAGAAAAATATTATCATTTTTGGAGTAACACTTGTTGCAATGGATTTGAAAGGAGGTTTTCTTGGCATTGTGATTTTTTGAAATTTTTGTGATCTTTACAGCTATGACCTCATTTTTGCAAATCTAGTTTTAAACTAGAGTCAATGCAATTTTGGCTTGGCCAACCACTTGACATACTTCCACATTTGTAACTTTAGAAAAATATGTACTCTAATTAAACCAAATCCATCCGATAGATACGGCAAGAACTTAATAAAGTATCTCTACAAATTAAGATGACTTTCATTCAAGTAGCAACAAGCAACAAGCAAGAAACAAGAATATGAATCTGTTTATCATCCATAAATTGGATGTTGGAGCATTTAAGGGTTAACTTCAGAGTATCGAACCTAGCTGTAAAAGGTTGGCAAAAATACTTCTAAAGAACAAAATTAATAGGTAAGTTATTTAGAAAAAATATTTTATAAAAAAATGCTAATTTTGAAGAAGTATCATTATTTTTAGCATCAAACAAATTTGATTGTGCAACATTATTTAATCTCAGATTGTTTTGATGTCCATATTGTAGATGATGCGTAAAAAGCTTTTGGCCAATGTTTTGTGAATAATTTGATGATGTAAAATAATACATTTTATATCCAATTATAAGTGAAATTGTGAAAAAAATTTTTGGCGGTAAATGATTAAAATCTAGGGATAGTTTAAATTTCCAAAATTGTTAGTATATAATATAAAATGCAACTTAGAATAATATTTCAGTGATGAATTTTACTTAAAAGTTATAAAATGGTATCCAAAGATTATATACCAAAAGTTGGATTTACTACACTAATCAATCTTTTTCAATAAAATTTCAAAACAAAAAATTAAAAAATTATCCTACATTGAATATTTTTACTTTCCACAAGATTTATTTTTCTTTGAAATCCAAATTTCTAAATTCTACATGTATTTATTATTAAAGTTTTTTTGTTTACTCATATAATCAAGTCATTTTTGGAGGGTTACTTTTAAAAAGAAAAGTTAGTAAGGAATAGACTTTGAAGTATTGAATATTGCAGAGCAATTTTAAAATTTTGTACTGTAAAACTGTTACATAATTAACACAAGAATCCGAAACAATTAGATTAATAGAATAACAATGATTTTTAGTGCTCAGGACATGTTTGTAGTCATCTATTGTTTATAATTTCTTTTTTAATCCTTTAGAGGTTACCAACTACTAGAAAATGTCAACCAAACTAACAAAAAAAAAGAAATTCTATTGAATTTGGCATTAGTGGTCATGGCTTGACTTATTCAACAACATACTATAAAGGATTCAACATATGTCACCTTTTTGTTGTTGTTATTTTAGGTACTACTACAAGAAAAATCTTGACCAAATCAACAAAAATTCAACAGGTTTCATAAATGATCTATTTTGTAGTGTTGAGAAATACACCATTTAAGCAATAATTTTCAAAAGACACGAAACATTTGATTGTAAAATATAAATTTAAAACTAATTCTATGAAAATAGTGTCAATAAGTTAATTATATATAATAATATAAAAATAATAGATAATGATAATATACCTATATATATCATTGTACATTGTCTGAGACGTATGTGATTTGCCTTTTCCGCTATCATTCAACGTCTCCAACATATGTAACCTACTATGGGTCCACTACACTTTGTTTCACTGTGCTCTTCACCTCCAACAAGCAATCAATCATGATAAAATAGGAGGCAAACCTTGTTTTCAACAACTTCAACAAACTATGTTTTGTCTCGTACTTTCAAAATATAGCAAGCGGCATGTGCCTTTTCTTGAAAAAATTGACTACGAGCTCGACATCCTTCACTGACTCCTTGATCCACTTCTAGCTCCTCCAATATTTTAGCAACAAGTTTAAGGTGTGTACCATGCATCTTTGAAAAAAATGTGGATATTTATTGGACACCAAATTCCATATTGCCGGATTTATATTAATATTATCCGTAGTCACTTGCACCACATTCGTGAAACCTACCTACTCTATGAATTCTTCCAAGATAGCCACCACATACGCTGCTGTCTTTTTCTGCTCACTTGTATCCACCTATCCAAAGATTTGTTCATTTGCAGAAAATACAAGAATGACAAACCATGCAAGGAGACACGCACATGCTACAATTGTGGGAAGCCTGGTCACCTTGCAAGATATTATAGACAACCCAAGAAAGAGAGTGCAAAACAAGGCTAGTGATAAGTAGGAGGAAGATGACTTTGCATTTGCGGCTAATGATGGGTATGACAACACCAACATGGTTCATTGGATCATTGATTTGGATGCTACTCAAACACATGACCCCACATAGGCAAGCTTTCTTCATGTTTGAACCCATTAGCAATTGAAAGGTGTATTTGGGTGACAATGGCATGGTGGAGGCCATTAGCATCGGTTGCATTGTTGAAGAGGTGGAGGTGAAGGGCACTTCAAGAAGAATTTGATTTCAAGGTGCATTGCATGCGCCGAAATTGCATGATAATTTGCTCTCCGTGAGCAAGTTGGTGTCACAAGATTTGAAGGTGCAATTCAACAATGGGAGAGTGCGTTTTGGGAGCACCCAATGGAGAGATGATTGTCACCGCACTAAGGGAAGGCAATTTGTACCTACTCAAGTTCAAAACAGTGAATGGTACTAACGTGGCATACTAACGTGACAAGAGATTGGGCCAAGCCACCTCAATGTGAAGAGTGTGCAAAGCCTTTAAAGCATGGTGGGTGGCATGCAAGTGATGAAGAGCTCTAGCAACCTTAAGTGTGAGGCTTGCATTGGAGGCAAGCAAGCAAGGTAACCATTTCCAAGTGATGGAGCAACGAGGGCAAATAAATATTGGAGATTGTGTACTCTGATGTATGCGGTCCATGAAGATTACTTCCATGGGTGGTGCCAAGTATTTCTTGACTTTCATTGATGATTTCTCGAGAAAGATTTGGGTGTTCATGCTCAAGTGCATGAGTGATGTGTTTGAGAGGTTCAAGGCATAGAAGGCCCTTGTGGAGAACGAATCTAAGCACATAATGAAGGTTTTGAGATCGGATAATGGAGGGGAATACTTGTTTAAGGCCTTTGAGGCTTTATTATTGAAGAACATGTACATATTAGAGTAGACCATGTACATTCAGCCCTAGAAGTAGCATTAGACACTTAGTTAGACTTAGAGTCCATTGGATATTGCTCGTAGTCAAAGGCAGCCCATTGTGGTTGGTTATCCCACAAGGTTTGTGGATAACTCGTGAAATGCTTCTACCTTATGTTCAGCCCACCATGGGCCTTGGAATCTTTCTACCATCTAAATAAAGCCTTTCTTCCATTCATTATTTTGTAATCTCAATAGGTTATGGGCCCACGCACTTGGAGTTGCGCTTAACGGAGAAGTTCAAATCATTTGGAGGAGACTTGGAGCTTGGAGGAGCAACCAACCCTATGTCTCTTATCACCTACAAACCATATGGTGTAAGTTATTTTCTAAAAAAAAACAAGCTTTCAGTGCATTTTAAAAAACAAAAGGAAGCTTGGGCTTTTGTTGGCTGATTTGTGAGGTTTTGAGTATATTTTGGGTGAGAGGCTGCTCATGGTTGTGATCAGACCTAGTTATTGAGATTAAAATAGTAATGAATGGAAGAAAGGCTTTACTTAGATGGTAGGGAGATACCAAGGCCCATGAGTGGGCTGAACATAAGGTAGAAGCCTTTCATTAGTTATCAACAAACCTTGTGGGATAACTAACCACATTGGGCTGCCTTTGACTATGAGCAATACTCTAAGAGTTTAATGCTACTCCTAGGGCTGGTTATGTACATGGTCTACACTAATATGTACATGTTCTTCAGCACTCCCACTTTGATAGTGGGCAAAGGCTCGAAGGCCCATCTTCTCCATCAAGTTTTGGTGTTGTGGCTTTCCAATGGCCTTGGTTAGCACATCAGCAACCATAGCTTGCGTAGGCACATACTTGAGCTCAATCACCTCAGCCTCCACTCGTTCACGAATGAAATGGTGTTGCACATCAATGTGCTTTGTACGAGAGTGGTGGGTGGGATTCTTGGCCAAAGCAATGGCCCCTTGGTTGTCACACCAGATTTCTGTGCTCCTCTTGGACAAGGCCAACATCAGCCAAGAGTTGCCTTAACCAAATGGCCTCTTTGGTGCATTGGCTCATGGCCATGTATTCCGCCTCCGTTGTAGAAAGAGCAATGGTGGGCTACATAGCCTTTACTTCAAGCCTCTTGGTCATGCTACTTGCAAGGAGGATCAGATCATCCACATATAGGATCACAATCATCAAATGCTCACAACTTTGCACGGTGTACAAAGAGTGATCAACGTGGCCTCTTTGGAAGCCCTTCCTCACAAACATGGCATCAATATCTTGATACCATGCTCTCCCCGATTGCTTCAACCCGGGGAGTGCCTTCTTCAACTTGCACTTGAGATGCTCTTGGCCTTCTTGCACAAAGCCTTGGGGTTGATCCATGTAGATGACCTCCTCCAGCTTGGGGTTGAGAAAAGCCGTCTTCACATCCATTTGGTGCATCTCCAAGTCCATGGCTACCCCAAGAGTCACAATGCACCGAACGGTGCTAAACTTGTGTTGAAGATCATATACATATTAGTGTAGACTATGTACATTCAGCCCTAAGAGTAGCATTAGACTCTTAGTTAGACTTAGAGTCTCTTGGGTATTGCTTGTAGTCAAAGGCAGCCCATTGTGGTTAGTTATCCCACATGGTTTGTGGATAACTAGTGAAAGGCTTGTACCTTATGTTCAGCCCACTCATGGGCATTGGTATCTTCCTACCATCTAAGTAAAGCCTTTCTTCCATTCATACCTTTGTAATCTCAATAGGTTATGGGCCCACGCACTTGGAGTTGCGCTTGAGGGAGAAGTTTAAATCATTTGGAGGAGATCTTGGAGCTTGGAGGAGCAACTAGCCTTTTGTCACTTTCACTAGAAGAAAAGCACGTTTTTGCTGGCGTTTAGCAACAAACGCGTTGTATTTTTTCAAACATTAGATGTTCCATAAAACATGTACGCGTTTTGTAGAAAACGTGTACATGTTTTGCAGAAAATGCGACCATGTCACTGTGGACGGCTATGTTTGTGACAATGTCAACTGCGACATGGCCATGTTTTTATAAAACGTCGCATACAACATAAATTGCCATGTCAGCAAGTAGATTTAGAGAAGGGCAGCCACGTGGCATATTTTGGAAAAAAATAAATGGATGGATAGATGGATGTCGAGTTGGACGTCGAGCTGAACATCTCAAACAACGTAGGCTAATTATTCCATATTGTTTGTCTCATAATGGACAAAATTTTTAGCAAAGGGCAGCCATGTGGCATATTTTGGAAAAAAAAGAAATGATGGATGCATGGACATCGGGTTGAACGTCTAAAACAACGTGTTGGATGTCGGGCTACACGTCTCAAACAATGTAGGCTATTTATCCCATATTGTTTGTCGCACCATGGACAAAGAATGGGTATAAATATGACGCTGAAAATGTTCATTTCTATGTAATTTTTCCATCAAAATAAAATTGATGGAAATGGTAAGTTTGTTTACTTCTTGGTGAATTCTACATTTTTTTTGTTGCTTTTTTTTATTTTTTAATTTATGTTAACTAATTATTTTTTGAAAAATGGACTGGATGAAAAGAATGGGATGGATGAAAAAATAGGTTGGATGAAAAACATCAGATTCTGTGACCTCCACGTCATCCACCACGTCAGATACGGTCAAGTAAAAAAAAAAGATTACGTGGCAGTGCGCATCCAAGTGGTGCCTTCGTGGCACTCAGGTGCCCTCCACGTGTCGACCTCTGAGGACCTCAGTAGACATTGTTGTCACCCACGTTTTTGGAAAAACGAGTACAAAAATGATGCGTTCTTCTAGATTTTCACATGTTTTTACCCCGTCTAATCAAACGAATTTTAGGAGACGTCAACACTGATCATTTTCGTGTCACACACAACGCATACTCGCGTTGTTTTGGACATTTTGAAAAAGTCCGTTTTCTTCTAGTGTTTGCACCTACAAACCATATGGTGTAAGTCATTTTTCTTGGGCTTTTGATGGGTGGTTTGTGAGGTTTTGAGTACATTTTGGGTGAGAGGCTGCTTATGGTAGTAATCAGACCTAGTGAGGGCTCGTTGCATGCTCCTTGTTTAAGTTTGCACTTAGAAGTGTGCATTGAGAGCCGTTTGAGGCTGATTGTGCACTTGGGTGCATTGTGGAGTGTGATTGTGCATATTGCAATCTAGTGAGAGTCCATTGTGAGCCTTGCAAGTACCATTGAGTTGCTTGAGGCGTTTGCCATCCATTGAGGGCTGATTTGTGCCCTTGTAAGTGAGTGAGGCGAATTTGTGGACTAGGTGAACCCAAGAGGGCTGATTAGTGCCCTTGAGAGTGAGTGAGTCGAATTAGTGGGTTTTGTGAACCCAAGAGGGCTGATTTGTGCCCTTGTGGGCCTTGTGGAGCCAATTGAGGCTCTTTGGTGGCTTGGTGATCCAACTAGGGTTGTTGGAGGTCATTGTTGGTCTTGAGGTGCTCATTGTGAGTAGTAGCTTCCATCTAGGGTGATTGGAAGTCTTGAGCTCCTTGGAGTGTGGAATGCCCTAATTGTTGGGAGCATTGTGTATATCCTTGCTAGTTTGAAGTAGCACTAGCCCATGATGTGCATGTGGTGGTTTTGAGCTTCATTAGGTCTGAATTGGTGTTGAGAGGAGGTGATGCACTTGTGAGGAGTGTTGGGTCGTTCTTAGGGTTGGAAGGATCTTGGAAGGTCCTTGGAGGGCATATTGGTGCCATTTTAGCTCAATTGGCTTCTAAGTGATTATTTGGAGGCTGAATTGAGTTTGTCAACTCTTGGAGACACTTGGGGTGCTGCCAACAAGTGGGAGGTGCTTCACCATGGCATCAAGTGGAGGAGAAGGTGTGTGCATCATTGACAAGTTCAATAGAGAGAACTTTGGCATGTGGAAGTTCAATATGGAGATGATCCTTGTGGAGAAGGACTTGTGGGAGGTGGTGGATGGGAGTGAGGAGCCTCCAAGTGAAGATGCTGATCCAAACACCAAGAAGGTGTTTGAGAGGAAGGAGAAGAAGGCCTTTGCTCTCATTGCCATCAACCTTGTGGACCTGCAAATTGCACATTCGCCATTGCAAGGGACCAGCCCAAGCATGGACCACCCTTTGCAACATCCATGAGATCAAGAGCCTCTCCAACATCCTCTTTCTTCGGCGCAAGTTCTTCACTAGCAAGATGCAAGAGGAGGAGGACATGTTGGATCACGTGAACAACATCAAGGCTCTAGCGGATGAGTTGGCTTGTTTGGAGGCACCCGTGACGGATGGAGATGTAGTGATGACCTTGTTGGAGAGCTTGCCACCGTCTTATGAGTTCCTCATCACCGCATTGGAGACAAGGCCTATGAAGGAGCTGACCATGGAGTTTGTGACCGCGCGCTTGATGCATGAGGTGACCAAGTGCAAGGAGAATGAGGCCCAAGGGGAGGGATCAGCCCTTGTCTCAAGATTTGGCAATGGAGGCAAAACCAAGGCGTTCAAGGAGACAAGGACATGCTTCAAGTGTGGCAAACCGGGCCACATTGCTAAGCATTGCAAGGGCAGCCAAGCTATAGGCAAGGAGAGTGCACACCGAGCTTCCAAAGAGGAGGAGGAGGAGTTCGCCTTTGCCACCCAAGGAAGAGGGGAGAAGGCCAACATGTTCAAATGGATTGTGGATTCGGGGCCCACTCAACACCTTACCAGCCATTGGGATACCTTCCACACCTATTAGCCCATTTCGGGGAAGAAGATATATTTGGGAGACAATGGCATGGTGGAGGCCCTTGGCAAGAGGGAGATCCTTGTGGAGGTGCAAGTGGAGGGTAAAACCAAGAGGATTCAGATCCAAGAGGCCCTCCATGTCCCCAAGTTGCATGCCAATTTGCTTTCGGTGAGCCAATTGTCATTAGGAGGTTTGAAGGTGCATTTCAACATGGTGGGGGTGTGTGGTGAGGTCACCAAGTGGAGTTTTGATAGCATCAGCCCCTTGTGAGGGCAACTTGTATCTCCTCCACTTCACCAAGGTGAATGGCACTTGTTTGGCTTGTGTTGCCCAAGGATCAGCTCATGAAGAGCTTGTGGAGCTTTGGCATAGGAGGCTTGTTGAAGATCATGTACATATTGTTGTAGACTATGTACATTCAGCCCTAGGAGTAGTGTTAGACTCTTAGTTAGACTTAGAGTCTCTTGGGTATTGCTTGTAGTCAAAGGCAGCCCATAGTGGTTAGTTATCCCATAATGTATGTGGATAACTAGTGAAAGGCTTCTACCTTATGTTCAACCCACTCATGGGGTTTGGTATCTTCCTACCATCTAAGTAAAGCCTTTCTTCCATTGAAGTACTTTGTAATCTCAATAGGTTATGGGCCCACGCACTTGGAGTTGCGTTTGAGGGAGAAATTCAAATCATTTGGAGGAGATCTTGGAGCTTGGGGGAGCAACTAGCCTTTTGTCACTTTGTCACCTACAAACCATATGGTGTAAGTCAAAAACAAAAACAAACTTTGGAGTGAACTTTTTTTTACAAAAAAAAAAGCAAGTGTTTTGTTCTTTTCTTGGACATTTGTTGGCTGGTTTGTGAGTTTTTGAGTACATTTTGGGTGTGAGTTTGCTCATGGTAGTAATCAGACCTAGAAAGGGCTGATTTGTGCTCCTATTTTGAGTTTGTGCTTAGAGGTGTACATTGGGAGCCCATTGAGGCTGATTGTGCACTTGGGTGCATTGTGGATTGTGATTTGGCAAATTGCAATCTAGTGAGTGTCTTTTGTGAGCCTTGGAAGCATGTTTTGTTGCTTGAGGCATTTGCCATCCATTGAGGGCTGATTAGTGCCCTTGTGAGTGTGTAAGGCGAATTAGTGGACTTGGTGAATCCAAGAGGGCTGAATTGTGCTTTTGTGAGATTTGTAGAGCCAATTAGGGTCCTTTGGTATTTTGGTGATCCAACTAGGGTTGTTGGAGACCATGGTTGTCCTTGTGGTGTGAATTGAGAGTAGTAGCTCCATCTAGGGCTGATTTGAAGGCTTGAGCTCCTTGGAGTGTGGAGGAGCATTGTGAGTTTGGGAGGAGCATTGGGAGAAGCATGGTGTGTTTGTTTGCTGATTTGAAGAAGCACTAGCCCATGATGTGCATGTGGTGATTTTGAGCTTCATTAGGGTCTGAATTGGTGTTTAGAGGAGTCCTTGCACTTGTAGGAGTGTTTGTGGTCGTTCTTAGGGTGTGAAGGATCTTTGGAGGTGCTTGGAAGGGCTGATTGGTGTCATTTCAGCCGAATTGGCTTCCAAGTGCTTGTTTGGAGGCTGAATTGAGTTTGTGAACTCTTGGAGACACTTGGGAGGCTACCAACAAGTGCGAGGTGCTCCATCATGGCATCAAGTGGAGGAGAAGGCGTGCGCATCATTGACAAGTTCAATGGGGAGAACTTTGGCATGTGGAAGTTCAAGATGGAGATGATCCTTGCGGAGAAGGACTTGTGGGAGGTGGTGGATGGGAGTGAGGAGCCTCCAAGTGCAGATGCTGATCCAAACACCAAGAAGGCATTTGAGAGGAAGGAGAAGAAGGCCTTTGCTCTCATTGCCATCAACCTTGTGGATCGGCAGATTGCACACATTCGCCATTGCAAGGGACCAGCCCAAGCATGGACCACCCTTTGCAACATCCATGAGACCAAGAGCCTCTCCAACATCCTCTTTCTTCGGCGCAAGTTCTTCACTAGCAAGATGCAAGAGGAGGAGGACATGTTGGATCACGTGAACAACATCAAGGCTCTAGCGGATGAGTTGGCTTGTTTGGAGGCACCCGTGACGGATGGAGATGTAGTGATGACCTTGTTGGAGAGCTTGCCACCGTCTTATGAGTTCCTCATCACCGCATTGGAGACAAGGCCTATGAAGGAGCTGACCATGGAGTTTGTGACAGCGCGCTTGATGCATGAGGTGACCAAGCGCAAGGAGAATGAGTCCCAAGGAGAGGGATCAGCCCTTGTGTCAAGACATGGCAAAGGAGGCAACACCAAGGAGTTCAAGGAGACAAGGACATGCTTCAAGTGTGGCAAATTAGGCCACATTGCTAGGCATTGCAAGGTCAGCCAAGCCAAAGGCAAGGAGAGTGCACACCAAGCCTCCAAAGAGGAGGAGGAGGAGGAATTTGCCTTTGCCACCCAAGGAGGAGGGGATAAGGCCAACATGTTTACATGGATTGTGGATTCGGGGGCCACTCAACACATGACCAGCCATAGAGATGCCTTCCACACATATCAGCCCATCTCGAGGAAGAAGATTTATTTGGGAGACAATGGCATGGTGGAGGCCCTTGGCATGGGGACCATCATTGTGGAGGGGCAAGTGAAGGGGGAGACCAAGAGGATTCAGATCCATGAGGCCCTCCATGTCCCCAAGTTGCATGCCAACTTGCTTTCGGTGAGCAAACTATCTTTGGGAGGTTTGAAAGTGCATTTTAACAATGTGGGGTGTGTTGTGAGGTCACCAAGTGGAGTCTTGATTGCATCAGCCCCTCGTGAGGGCAACTTGTACCTCCTCCACTTCACCAAGGTGAATGGCTCTTCTTTGGCATGTGTTGCCCAAGGATCAGCCCATGGAGACCTTGTGGAGCTTTGGCATAGGAGGCTTGGGCACTTGAATGTGAGGAGCATGAAGAGCCTTCAACACATTGTGAAGGGGCTGAACCTCTCCTCTTGCAAGCATGATTGGAGTTCTATGGTGTGCAAGGGGTGCATTGAGGGCAAGCAAGCAAGGCAGCCCTTCCCCAAGGATGGGGCAACAAGGGCCACCAAGCCATTGGAGCTTGTGCATTCCGATGTGTGCGGGCCAATGAAGACCACCACCATAGGAGGAGCAAGGTATTTTTTGACATTTATTGATGATTTCTCACGCAAGGTGTGGGTGTATATGCTGAAGTGCAAGAGTGAGGTGTTTGGGCGTTTTGAGACTTGGAAGGCCCTTGTGGAGGCCCAATCTGATTGCAAGGTGAAGGTGCTGCGATCGGATAATGGAGGGGAGTATGTGTCCAAGGCCTTTGAGGAGTTCTTGAAGGCCCATGGCATTGAGCACCACACATCAGCACCTTACACCCCTCAACAAAACGGCGTGGCGGAGCGTGCAAATCGCACCATTGTGGAGATGGCAAGGTCCATGATTCATGCTCAAGGGCTGAAGTTTGAGCTTTGGGGTGAGGCGGTGTCTACAGCGGTTTATACAAGGAACCGGTGCCCCACACAAGCCTTGACAAGCATGACACCCCAAGAAGCTTGGAGTGGGATTAGGCCCCATGTGTCTCACATGCGGATTTTTGGGTGCATTGCCTATGCCTTGGTTCCAAGTGCCAAGAGGACCAAGTTGGATGCCAAGGGCATCAAGTGTCTTTTCCTTGGTTATTGTGAGGGAACCAAGGCTTATAGGCTGATGTGTGTGGAGAGCAAGAAGATCATCAAGAGTAGAGATGTGACCTTCTTGGAGGATGGAGGTGCTGATCCCAAGCTCTTGGAGATGAGCCCAAGTGGGAGCAATGGAAGACCAGCCCAAAAGGTGGGCACAACTCCAAGAGTGCACCTAGAAGATGAAGATGAAGATGAAGAGCAAGGAGGGGAAGATGAAGACTTGGTGGAGCCCAAGAAGAAGGTGGCCACACCCCAAGTGAAGAGATCAGCAATCCCTTCTCCAAGCACTTCACCAAGGGAGCAAGAGCGTGATCAGCCCTTGGTAGAGCAAGATCAGCCCTTGGAAGAGCAAGATCAGACCATGGAGGAGCCACGTTATCCAACAAGGACCCGCAAGCCCCTTGGAGATTGGTGGCTGAATCACATTCTTCCTCCACAACATGAAGATCAAGCCAATGTGGCTTTCCTTGGAGATCCATCTACACTTGGAGAGGTGCTGAATTGTGAAGATGCAAGCAAGTGGGAGTTGGCCATGCAAGAGGAGTACAAGGCCCTCATTGACAAAGGGACATGGGATCTTGCACCCCTCCCTTCCAAGAGATCAAGTGTGGGTTGTAAGTGGGTTTTCTCCACCAAAAGGGATGCTTTGGGTCACATTGTGAGGTACAAGGCAAGGCTGGTTGCTAGGGGGTTTTCTCAAGTGGAAGGGGTGGACTTCAATGAGGCCTTTGCCACCGTTGCAAAGTTTAGCACCATTAGGTGCATTGTGAGTATTGGGGCAGCCATGGACTTGGAGATGCACCAAATGGATGTAAAGACGGCTTTTCTCAACCCCAAGTTGGAGGAGGTCATCTACATGGATCAGCCCCTAGGCTTTGTGCAAGAAGGCCAAGGGCATCTCAAGTGCAAGTTGAAGAAGGCCCTTCCCGGATTGAAGCAATCGGGGAGAGCTTGGTATAGGGATATTGATGCTATGTTTGCAAGGAAGGGCTTCCAAAGAGGCTATGCTGATCACTCCTTGTACACCATGCAAAGTTGTGAGCATTTGGTGATTGTGATCCTCTATGTGGATGATCTGATCCTCCTTGCAAGTAGCATGACCAAGATGCTTGAAGTGAAGGATATGCTCAAGAAGGAGTATGAGATGACGGATCTTGGAGAGTTGAAGTATTGCCTTGGAGTGGAGTTCAACACGGATAGGGCTGCCCGCACCATCACTATGAACCAACGCAAGTACCTTGAAGAAATTCCCAAGCGGTTCAACATGGAGGAGTGCAAAGCCATAGGTACACCACTTGAGACTAATGGCAAGTTGCCCAAGCTCACGGATGCTGAATTTGAAGAGGTGAGGGTTGAAATGCATGGTGTGCCTTACAAGGCAGCGGTGGGTTGCTTGATGTATGCCATGGTAGCCACAAGGCCTGATTTGGCCTTTCCGGTGAGTGTTGTGAGTCAACACACATCCAAGTATGGCCCAAAGCATTGGGCTGCGGTCAAGAGGGTGATGAGGTACCTTCAAGGCACACTTGGGCTGAAGTTGCAACTTGGAGGTGCCCACGTTACATTGCATGGCTTTTGTGATGCGGATTGGGCGGGTGATGAGGCGGATAGGAGATCCACCACCGGTTACGTGTTTATGCTTGGAGTGGGTGCCATTACTTGGAATTCGAAGAGGCAGCCCACCATAGCTCTTTCTACAACAGAGGCGGAATACATGGCCATGAGCCAATGCACCAAGGAGGCCATTTGGTTGAGGCAACTCTTGGCTGATGTTGGCCTTGTCCAAGTGGAGAGCACACAAATCTTGTGTGACAACCAAGGAGCCATTGCTTTGGCCAAGAATCCCACCCACCACTCTCGGACGAAGCACATTGATGTGCAACACCATTTCATTCGTGAACGAGTGGAGGCTGAGGTAATTGAACTCAAGTATGTGCCTACCCAAGCTATGGTTGCTGATGTGCTGACCAAGTCCCTTGGGAAGCCACAACACCAAAACTTGATTGAGAAGATGGGCTTTGGAGCCTTTGACAACTTGCAAAGTGGGAGTGTTGAAGATCATGTGCATATTGTTGTAGACTATGTACATTCAGCCCTAGGAGTAGTGTTAGACTCTTTCCTTGGAGATCCATCTCCATTTGGAGAAGTGTTGCGTTGCAAAGATGCAAGCAAGTGGGAGTTAGGCACGCAAGAGGAGTACAAGGCCCTTGGGAAGCCACGACACCAAAACGTGATTGGGAAGATTGTTGAGATTAGTGAGTAGTGTTGAGATTAGTGAGTAGAACACTAAGACACTCATGTGTGAGCCCTATGTATGGGCTGACCTTAGTTAGGAGTTGTTTGTAGCCAACCAAGGTGCTACTAGAGAGGGAAACCCTCCTTGGGTGATACTAGAGAGGGTTAGCCCTTTAGTGTTGAGTTATCCCATATGGTTAGTCATGGCACTTGGTGGTAGACTAGTATAAGAGGGTAGCCCCTTGCAAGGCCTCTCTCACCCCTTCCATTCACTTGTTGTGTTCTCCCTTCATTGCAATACAAGTTCTTTGCATTCCAATAAAGGGCTTCCAAAGAGGCTATGCTGATCACTCCTTGTACACCATGCAAAGTTGTGAGCATTTGGTGATTGTGATCCTCTATGTGGATGATCTGATCCTCCTTGCAAGTAGCATGACCAAGATGCTTGAAGTGAAGGATATGCTCAAGAAGGAGTATGAGATGACGGATCTTGGAGAGTTGAAGTATTGCCTTGGAGTGGAGTTCAACACGGATAGGGCTGCCCGCACCATCACTATGAACCAACGCAAGTACCTTGAAGAAATTCCCAAGCGGTTCAACATGGAGGAGTGCAAAGCCATAGGTACACCACTTGAGACTAATGGCAAGTTGCCCAAGCTCACGGATGCTGAATTTGAAGAGGTGAGGGTTGAAATGCATGGTGTGCCTTACAAGGCAGCGGTGGGTTGCTTGATGTATGCCATGGTAGCCACAAGGCCTGATTTGGCCTTTCCGGTGAGTGTTGTGAGTCAACACACATCCAAGTATGGCCCAAAGCATTGGGCTGCGGTCAAGAGGGTGATGAGGTACCTTCAAGGCACACTTGGGCTGAAGTTGCAACTTGGAGGTGCCCACATTACATTGCATGGCTTTTGTGATGCGGATTGGGCGGGTGATGAGGCGGATAGGAGATCCACCACCGGTTACGTGTTTATGCTTGGAGTGGGTGCCATTACTTGGAATTCCAAGAGGCAACCCACCATAGCTCTTTCTACAACGGAGGCGGAATACATGGCCATGAGCCAATGCACCAAGGAGGCCATTTGGTTGAGGCAACTCTTGGCTGATGTTGGCCTTGTCCAAGAGGGGAGCACACAAATCTTGTGTGACAACCAAGGAGCCATTGCTTTGGCCAAGAATCCCACCCACCACTCTCGGACGAAGCACATTGATGTGCAACACCATTTCATTCGTGAACGAGTGGAGGCTGAGGTAATTGAACTCAAGTATGTGCCTACCCAAGCTATGGTTGCTGATGTGCTGACCAAGTCCCTTGGGAAGCCACAACACCAAAACTTGATTGAGAAGATGGGCTTTGGAGCCTTTGACAACTTGCAAAGTGGGAGTGTTGAAGATCATGTCCATATTGTTGTAGACTATGTACATTCAGCCCTAGGAGTAGTGTTAGACTCTTAGTTAGACTTAGAGTCTCTTGGGTATTGCTTGTAGTCAAAGGCAGTCCATAGTGGTTAGTTATCCCATAATGTATGTGGATAACTAGTGAAAGGCTTCTACCTTATGTTCAACCCACTCATGGGGTTTGGTATCTTCCTACCATCTAAGTAAAGCCTTTCTTCCATTGAAGTACTTTGTAATCTCAATAGGTTATGGGCCCACGCACTTGGAGTTGCGTTTGAGGGAGAAATTCAAATCATTTGGAGGAGATCTTGGAGCTTGGGGGAGCAACTAGCCTTTTGTCACTTTGTCACCTACAAACCATATGGTGTAAGTCAAAAACAAAAACAAACTTTGGAGTGAATTTTTTTTTACAAAAAAAAAAGCAAGTGTTTTGTTCTTTTCTTGGACATTTGTTGGCTGGTTTGTGAGTTTTTGAGTACATTTTGGGTGTGAGTTTGCTCATGGTAGTAATCAGACCTAGAAAGGGCTGATTTGTGCTCCTATTTTGAGTTTGTGCTTAGAGGTGTACATTGGGAGCCCATTGAGGCTGATTGTGCACTTGGGTGCATTGTGGATTGTGATTTGGCAAATTGCAATCTAGTGAGTGTCTTTTGTGAGCCTTGGAAGCATGTTTTGTTGCTTGAGGCATTTGCCATCCATTGAGGGCTGATTAGTGCCCTTGTGAGTGTGTAAGGCGAATTAGTGGACTTGGTGAATCCAAGAGGGCTGAATTGTGCTTTTGTGAGATTTGTAGAGCCAATTAGGGTCCTTTGGTGTTTTGGTGATCCAACTAGGGTTGTTGGAGACCATGGTTGTCCTTGTGGTGTGAATTGAGAGTAGTAGCTCCATCTAGGGCTGATTTGAAGGCTTGAGCTCCTTGGAGTGTGGAGGAGCATTGTGAGTTTGGGAGGAGCATTGGGAGAAGCATGGTGTGTTTGTTTGCTGATTTGAAGAAGCACTAGCCCATGATGTGCATGTGGTGATTTTGAGCTTCATTAGGGTCTGAATTGGTGTTTAGAGGAGTCCTTGCACTTGTAGGAGTGTTTGTGGTCGTTCTTAGGGTGTGAAGGATCTTTGGAGGTGCTTGGAAGGGCTGATTGGTGTCATTTCAGCCGAATTGGCTTCCAAGTGCTTGTTTGGAGGCTGAATTGAGTTTGTGAACTCTTGGAGACACTTGGGAGGCTACCAACAAGTGCGAGGTGCTCCATCATGGCATCAAGTGGAGGAGAAGGCGTGCGCATCATTGACAAGTTCAATGGGGAGAACTTTGGCATGTGGAAGTTCAAGATGGAGATGATCCTTGCGGAGAAGGACTTGTGGGAGGTGGTGGATGGGAGTGAGGAGCCTCCAAGTGCAGATGCTGATCCAAACACCAAGAAGGCATTTGAGAGGAAGGAGAAGAAGGCCTTTGCTCTCATTGCCATCAACCTTGTGGATCGGCAGATTGCACACATTCGCCATTGCAAGGGACCAGCCCAAGCATGGACCACCCTTTGCAACATCCATGAGACCAAGAGCCTCTCCAACATCCTCTTTCTTCGGCGCAAGTTCTTCACTAGCAAGATGCAAGAGGAGGAGGACATGTTGGATCACGTGAACAACATCAAGGCTCTAGCGGATGAGTTGGCTTGTTTGGAGGCACCCGTGACGGATGGAGATGTAGTGATGACCTTGTTGGAGAGCTTGCCACCGTCTTATGAGTTCCTCATCACCGCATTGGAGACAAGGCCTATGAAGGAGCTGACCATGGAGTTTGTGACAGCGCGCTTGATGCATGAGGTGACCAAGCGCAAGGAGAATGAGTCCCAAGGAGAGGGATCAGCCCTTGTGTCAAGACATGGCAAAGGAGGCAACACCAAGGAGTTCAAGGAGACAAGGACATGCTTCAAGTGTGGCAAATTAGGCCACATTGCTAGGCATTGCAAGGTCAGCCAAGCCAAAGGCAAGGAGAGTGCACACCAAGCCTCCAAAGAGGAGGAGGAGGAGGAATTTGCCTTTGCCACCCAAGGAGGAGGGGATAAGGCCAACATGTTTACATGGATTGTGGATTCGGGGGCCACTCAACACATGACCAGCCATAGAGATGCCTTCCACACATATCAGCCCATCTCGAGGAAGAAGATTTATTTGGGAGACAATGGCATGGTGGAGGCCCTTGGCATGGGGACCATCATTGTGGAGGGGCAAGTGAAGGGGGAGACCAAGAGGATTCAGATCCATGAGGCCCTCCATGTCCCCAAGTTGCATGCCAACTTGCTTTCGGTGAGCAAACTATCTTTGGGAGGTTTGAAAGTGCATTTTAACAATGTGGGGTGTGTTGTGAGGTCACCAAGTGGAGTCTTGATTGCATCAGCCCCTCGTGAGGGCAACTTGTACCTCCTCCACTTCACCAAGGTGAATGGCTCTTCTTTGGCATGTGTTGCCCAAGGATCAGCCCATGGAGACCTTGTGGAGCTTTGGCATAGGAGGCTTGGGCACTTGAATGTGAGGAGCATGAAGAGCCTTCAACACATTGTGAAGGGGCTGAACCTCTCCTCTTGCAAGCATGATTGGAGTTCTATGGTGTGCAAGGGGTGCATTGAGGGCAAGCAAGCAAGGCAGCCCTTCCCCAAGGATGGGGCAACAAGGGCCACCAAGCCATTGGAGCTTGTGCATTCCGATGTGTGCGGGCCAATGAAGACCACCACCATAGGAGGAGCAAGGTATTTTTTGACATTTATTGATGATTTCTCACGCAAGGTGTGGGTGTATATGCTGAAGTGCAAGAGTGAGGTGTTTGGGCGTTTTGAGACTTGGAAGGCCCTTGTGGAGGCCCAATCTGATTGCAAGGTGAAGGTGCTGCGATCGGATAATGGAGGGGAGTATGTGTCCAAGGCCTTTGAGGAGTTCTTGAAGGCCCATGGCATTGAGCACCACACATCAGCACCTTACACCCCTCAACAAAACGGCGTGGCGGAGCGTGCAAATCGCACCATTGTGGAGATGGCAAGGTCCATGATTCATGCTCAAGGGCTGAAGTTTGAGCTTTGGGGTGAGGCGGTGTCTACAGCGGTTTATACAAGGAACCGGTGCCCCACACAAGCCTTGACAAGCATGACACCCCAAGAAGCTTGGAGTGGGATTAGGCCCCATGTGTCTCACATGCGGATTTTTGGGTGCATTGCCTATGCCTTGGTTCCAAGTGCCAAGAGGACCAAGTTGGATGCCAAGGGCATCAAGTGTCTTTTCCTTGGTTATTGTGAGGGAACCAAGGCTTATAGGCTGATGTGTGTGGAGAGCAAGAAGATCATCAAGAGTAGAGATGTGACCTTCTTGGAGGATGGAGGTGCTGATCCCAAGCTCTTGGAGATGAGCCCAAGTGGGAGCAATGGAAGACCAGCCCAAAAGGTGGGCACAACTCCAAGAGTGCACCTAGAAGATGAAGATGAAGATGAAGAGCAAGGAGGGGAAGATGAAGACTTGGTGGAGCCCAAGAAGAAGGTGGCCACACCCCAAGTGAAGAGATCAGCAATCCCTTCTCCAAGCACTTCACCAAGGGAGCAAGAGCGTGATCAGCCCTTGGTAGAGCAAGATCAGCCCTTGGAAGAGCAAGATCAGACCATGGAGGAGCCACGTTATCCAACAAGGACCCGCAAGCCCCTTGGAGATTGGTGGCTGAATCACATTCTTCCTCCACAACATGAAGATCAAGCCAATGTGGCTTTCCTTGGAGATCCATCTACACTTGGAGAGGTGCTGAATTGTGAAGATGCAAGCAAGTGGGAGTTGGCCATGCAAGAGGAGTACAAGGCCCTCATTGACAAAGGGACATGGGATCTTGCACCCCTCCCTTCCAAGAGATCAAGTGTGGGTTGTAAGTGGGTTTTCTCCACCAAAAGGGATGCTTTGGGTCACATTGTGAGGTACAAGGCAAGGCTGGTTGCTAGGGGGTTTTCTCAAGTGGAAGGGGTGGACTTCAATGAGGCCTTTGCCACCGTTGCAAAGTTTAGCACCATTAGGTGCATTGTGAGTATTGGGGCAGCCATGGACTTGGAGATGCACCAAATGGATGTAAAGACGGCTTTTCTCAACCCCAAGTTGGAGGAGGTCATCTACATGGATCAGCCCCTAGGCTTTGTGCAAGAAGGCCAAGGGCATCTCAAGTGCAAGTTGAAGAAGGCCCTTCCCGGATTGAAGCAATCGGGGAGAGCTTGGTATAGGGATATTGATGCTATGTTTGCAAGGAAGGGCTTCCAAAGAGGCTATGCTGATCACTCCTTGTACACCATGCAAAGTTGTGAGCATTTGGTGATTGTGATCCTCTATGTGGATGATCTGATCCTCCTTGCAAGTAGCATGACCAAGATGCTTGAAGTGAAGGATATGCTCAAGAAGGAGTATGAGATGACGGATCTTGGAGAGTTGAAGTATTGCCTTGGAGTGGAGTTCAACACGGATAGGGCTGCCCGCACCATCACTATGAACCAACGCAAGTACCTTGAAGAAATTCCCAAGCGGTTCAACATGGAGGAGTGCAAAGCCATAGGTACACCACTTGAGACTAATGGCAAGTTGCCCAAGCTCACGGATGCTGAATTTGAAGAGGTGAGGGTTGAAATGCATGGTGTGCCTTACAAGGCAGCGGTGGGTTGCTTGATGTATGCCATGGTAGCCACAAGGCCTGATTTGGCCTTTCCGGTGAGTGTTGTGAGTCAACACACATCCAAGTATGGCCCAAAGCATTGGGCTGCGGTCAAGAGGGTGATGAGGTACCTTCAAGGCACACTTGGGCTGAAGTTGCAACTTGGAGGTGCCCACGTTACATTGCATGGCTTTTGTGATGCGGATTGGGCGGGTGATGAGGCGGATAGGAGATCCACCACCGGTTACGTGTTTATGCTTGGAGTGGGTGCCATTACTTGGAATTCGAAGAGGCAGCCCACCATAGCTCTTTCTACAACAGAGGCGGAATACATGGCCATGAGCCAATGCACCAAGGAGGCCATTTGGTTGAGGCAACTCTTGGCTGATGTTGGCCTTGTCCAAGTGGAGAGCACACAAATCTTGTGTGACAACCAAGGAGCCATTGCTTTGGCCAAGAATCCCACCCACCACTCTCGGACGAAGCACATTGATGTGCAACACCATTTCATTCGTGAACGAGTGGAGGCTGAGGTAATTGAACTCAAGTATGTGCCTACCCAAGCTATGGTTGCTGATGTGCTGACCAAGTCCCTTGGGAAGCCACAACACCAAAACTTGATTGAGAAGATGGGCTTTGGAGCCTTTGACAACTTGCAAAGTGGGAGTGTTGAAGATCATGTCCATATTGTTGTAGACTATGTACATTCAGCCCTAGGAGTAGTGTTAGACTCTTTCCTTGGAGATCCATCTCCATTTGGAGAAGTGTTGCGTTGCAAAGATGCAAGCAAGTGGGAGTTAGGCACGCAAGAGGAGTACAAGGCCCTTGGGAAGCCACGACACCAAAACGTGATTGGGAAGATTGTTGAGATTAGTGAGTAGTGTTGAGATTAGTGAGTAGAACACTAAGACACTCATGTGTGAGCCCTATGTATGGGCTGACCTTAGTTAGGAGTTGTTTGTAGCCAACCAAGGTGCTACTAGAGAGGGAAACCCTCCTTGGGTGATACTAGAGAGGGTTAGCCCTTTAGTGTTGAGTTATCCCATATGGTTAGTCATGGCACTTGGTGGTAGACTAGTATAAGAGGGTAGCCCCTTGCAAGGCCTCTCTCACCCCTTCCATTCACTTGTTGTGTTCTCCCTTCATTGCAATACAAGTTCTTTGCATTCCAATAGGTTATGGGCCCACGCATGTGAGTTGCGACTTGGTGTTGGAGGACTTTGGAGGTGTTTTGTTGGAGAGGCGCCATTGGAGCTTGGAGCAAGTGAAGTTGGGGTCACTTGGAGCTTCTTGAGTTCAAGGTCTTCTTGTTTGGTGAGGATCTCTCTTGTTTGGGGTTTGGAGGATTCTTTGAGGTTTGATCTTGCATTTGGTACTTGTTTGGAGGTGTTTTGAGGTAGTTTACTTCATTTTAGGGTCTATTTGAGTAGATCAGATCATTGAGAGGCCTCTTGGAGTAGATCAGATCATTTGGGGCTCTAGTGGAGTAGATCGTGTCATTTGGAGGTGCTTTGAAGTGTTTTAGAACAATTGGAGCTCTATTGGAATAGATCGGGTCATTTGGAGGTGCTTTGAAGTAGATCAGATCATTTGGAGCTTAAGTGGAGTGATTTGGACCATTTAGAGTAGCTTTGGAGTAAATCAGATCATTTGGAACTCCATTGGAGTGTTTTGCAACATTTGGAGTTGCATTGAAGGGTTTGCAAGCATTTGAGTGTTGTTTGTGACTTGGGAGAGCCATTGAGGGCTGATTTGAGTGATTGTGAGCATTTGGAGTCACTTTGGAGAGTTGACAACCACGTGAGTGTTGGTTGAGACTTTAGAGAGCCATTGAGGGCTGATTGAAGTGATTAGGACCATTTGGAGTCACTTCGGAGAGTTGACAACCACGCGAGTGTTGGTTGGGACTTTAGAGAGCCATTGAGGGCTGATTGAAGTGATTAGGACCGTTTAGAGTCACTTGGGAGAGTTGGCAACCACGTGAGTGTTGGTTGAGACTTTAGAGAGCCATTGAGGGCTCATTGGAGTAATTTGGACCAATTGGGGTCACTTGAGAGAGATTGCAACCACGTGAGGGTGGGTTGTGTGATTGGAGAGCTTTAGAGGCTCATTGGAGTGCTTGGGAAACCAAGTAGAGCGGAAGACGTGGTAACATGGCTACAAGTGAGGGAGAAGGGATCCGTGTCGTGGACAAGTTTGATGGAGGCGACTTCGGCTTATGGAAGTTCAAGATGGAGATGATCTTGTCCGAGAAGGACCTTTGGGAGATTGTGGAAGACTCCGAGGAGACGCCTCCCGATGAGGCCGAGGACAAGGTCAAGAAGTCTTACGAGAGGAGGGTGAAGAAGGCCTTCTCCATGATTGCTTGCAATCTTGGGGATAGGCAACTTGCGCACGTGCGCTCTTGCAAGGGGCCAGCGGAAGCATGGAAGGTCCTTTGCAACATCCATCAAACGAAGAGTTTATCCAACATTCTCTTCACTCGTCGCAAGTTCTTCACGTGCAAGATGCAAGAGGGGGATGACATGCTTGACCACATCAACAAGGTCAAGGGCCTTGCGGACCAACTCGTTTGTTTGGAGGCGCCGTTGACGGATGGAGATATTGTCATGACTCTCCTTGAGAGTTTGCCCACCTCGTATGAGTATCTCATCACGGCGTTGGAGACAAGAGCCATGAAGGACCTCAACTTGGAGTATGTCACCGCGAGATTGATGCACGAGGTGTCCAAGAGGAAGGAGAATGAGCCCAAGGAAGGAGGGGTAGCGCTTCTTTCACGAAATGGCAATGGGGAGACTTCTCAACCTCGCAAGGAGACACGCACGTGCTACAATTGCGGGCTTGTGGGCCACCTCGCTCGCAATTGTAGGAAGACAAAGAAGGAGAGTGCCAACAAAGCAACGGTCGTCGAAGCGGAGGAAGAGTTTGCGTTTGCGGCAAGTGATGGCTACGACGACCGCAACATCTTCAAGTGGATCATTGATTCAGGGGCAACGCAACACATGACCCCTCACAGGCAAGTTTTTCTCTCTTATCAACCCATTAGCAACCGCAAGGTGTTTTTGGGTGACAATGGCATGGTAGAGGCCATTGGCATGGGGAGCATTGTGGTGGAGGTGATGGTCAAGGGTGTGATGAGGAAGATTCGCATCCAAGATGCGTTGCATGTGCCCAAATTGCATGCCAATTTGCTCTCGGTGAGCAAGTTGGTGGCACAAGGCTTGAGGGTGCAATTCAACAACCAAGGTTGTGTTTTGGCGGCATGGAATGGAGAGATGATTGTCACTGCGCCAAAGCAAGGCAACCTTTATCAACTTGAGTTCAAGACGGTGAACAACTCAAGTACGGTTTGTGTGGCGCAAGCGACGGCGGTGCAAGACTCGGTGGAGCTTTGGCACAAGCGATTGGGGCACCTCAACGTCAATAGCGTGAAGGTGCTTGAAAGCATGGTGGGCGGCATGCAAGTGAAGAAGGCCAATTGCGATTTGGTGTGTGAGGCTTGCATTGAAGGCAAGCAAGCGAGGAAGCCTTTTCCAAACCATGGGGCAACGCGGGCGGTCAAGAAATTGGAGATTGTGCACTCCGATGTGTGCGGCCCCATGAAGACCACTTCCATGGGTGGTGCAAGGTATTTCCTCACCTTCATTGATGACTTTTCGAGGAAGGTGTGGGTGTTGGTGCTCAAATGCAAGAGTGAGGTGTTTGAGAGGTTCAAGGCATGGAAGGCACTTGTGGAGAATGAGAGCAACCACAAGGTCAAGGTGTTGAGGTCGGACAATGGCGGTGAATACACGTCCAAGGCGTTTGAGGCCTTTATGAGAGAGCACGGCATTGCACACCAAACCTCCGCACCGTACACTCCGCAACAAAATGGTGTGGCGGAGCGTGCCAATCGGACGCTCGTGGAGATGGCTAGAGCCATGTTGCATGCCCAAGGCCTCAAGTATGAGTTTTGGGCGGAGGCCGTGTCAAATGCGGCCTACATTCGCAATCGGTGTCCCACGAGTGTGGTTGCATCGATGACACCGCAAGAGGCATGGAGTGGAAGGAGGCCCAACATTGGCCACATGCGCATCTTTGGATGTGTGGCGTATGCGTTGGATTTGAGCCCCCACCGCTCCAAACTTGATGCCAAGGGCATCAAATGCTTGTTTTTGGGCTATTGGGAGGGCTCCAAGGCATATCGACTCATGTGCTTGGAGAACAAGAAGATTTTGAAGAGTCGTGATGTCACCTTCATAGAAGACAAGAAGGTGGATGGCGAGCCTTTGGAGATGAGTCCAAGTGGGAGCAATGGAGGCTTTGAGGTGGAAACATCTCCAAGTGACCAAGATGTGGCCCAAGAAGAAGAAGAGGAGCCCTTCACCACACACACGCCGAAGAAGAAGGTGGTTGTGGCTCCACGAGAAGATGGAGAGGCGGCCAAGGAGTCAAGGTATCCCACGAGGGAGCGGCGACCGCTTGGAGAGTGGTGGATGAACCACATCTTGCCTCAAGATCAAATGGAGCGTGCCAACGTGGCCTTTGTGAGAGACCCAAGCACCGTGGAGGAGGCCATGAGGAGCACGGATGCAAGCAAGTGGGAGCTAGCCATGCAAGCGGAGTACGCCTCACTTATGAGCAAAGGTACATGGGAACTTGCTCCCCTTCCTACCGATCGCAAGAGTGTGGGGTGCAAATGGGTGTTTTGCACCAAGAGAGATGCATCGGGGAGTGTTGTGCGCTACAAGGCAAGGTTGGTAGCCAAGGGCTACTCCCAAGTGGAGGGGGTGGACTTCAATGAGACCTTTGCACCGGTGGCCAAGTTTTGCACCATTCGATGTATGGGGGCCATCGGGGCAGCCATGGACTTGGAGATGCACCAAATGGATGTGATCACGGCGTTTCTCAACCCATTGTTGGAGGAGGTGATCTTCATGGATCAACCCAAGGGCTTTGTTGCGGAGGGGCGCGAGCAACTCAAATGCAAGCTCAAGAAGGCCATCTACGGGTTGAGGCAGTCGGGGAGAGCATGGTACATGGATGTAGATGCCTTGTTTGCAAGGGAGGGTTACAAGAGGAGTCACGCGGACCACTCTCTTTACATTAAGCAAACGAAGGACAGTTTGGTGATTGTCATCGTGTATGTGGATGATTTGATCATCATGACCAACACCATGGCCATCATGGAGGAGGTGAAGGCCATGTTGAAGCGAGAGTATGACATGAGCGACCTAGGAGAGTTGCACTATTGTCTTGGCGTGGAGTTTCAAAGGCAACGGGCGACTCGCACCATCACCATGAGCCAAAGCAAGTACATTGAGGAGGTGTTGAAGCGCTTCAACATGGAGGAGTGCAAGGCCATTGGCACACCACTTGATGTGCATTGCAAGTTGGAGAAGCTCACAGATGAGGAGTTTGAGGCCGTGAAGGTGGAGATGGAAGACGTGCCTTACAAAGCCGCGGTAGGGAGCTTGATGTATGCCATGGTGGCCACGAGGGCTGACCTTGCGTTCCCTATGAGTGTGGTGAGCCAATACATGGCCAAGAGCGGCCCCATGCATTGGGCCGCGGTGAAGAGGATCATGCGGTACCTCCAAGGCACATTAGAGGCCAAATTGGTGCTTGGAGGGAAGAATCTTGCATTGGTGGGCTTTTGTGATGCAGATTGGGCAGGAGATGCAACCGATCGGAGGTCCACATCGGGCTATGTGTTTATGCTTGGAGATGTGCGGTTTCGTGGAATTCGAAGAAGCAACCCACCATTGCGTTGTCTACCACTGAGGCGGAGTACATGGCCATTAGCCAAAGCACGAGGGAGGCGCTATGGCTTCGGCAATTGTTGAGTGACGTTGGCTTTGAGCAAGAGAGGAGCACACCCCTCATGTGTGACAATCAAGGCGCCATTGCATTGGTGAAGAATCCAACTCACCACTCACGGAGCAAGCACATTGACATTCAACACCACTTCATCCGTGAGAAGGTGGAGAGCAATGTGATTGAGATGAAGTATATACCGACGGAGCGTATGGTGGCGGATGTGTTGACCAAGGCCCTTGCGAAGCCTCGTCACGAAGTTCTTTGCACGAAGATGGGTTTGACATTGTTTGGCAACAAACAAAGTGGGAGTGTTGAGATTAGTGAGTAGTGTTGAGATTAGTGAGTAGAACACTAAGACACTCATGTGTGAGCCCTATGTATGGGCTGACCTTAGTTAGGAGTTGTTTGTAGCCAACCAAGGTGCTACTAGAGAGGGAAACCCTCCTTGGGTGATACTAGAGAGGGTTAGCCCTTTAGTGTTGAGTTATCCCATATGGTTAGTCATGGCACTTGGTGGTAGACTAGTATAAGAGGGTAGCCCCTTGCAAGGCCTCTCTCACCCCTTCCATTCACTTGTTGTGTTCTCCCTTCATTGCAATACAAGTTCTTTGCATTCCAATAAAGGGCTTCCAAAGAGGCTATGCTGATCACTCCTTGTACACCATGCAAAGTTGTGAGCATTTGGTGATTGTGATCCTCTATGTGGATGATCTGATCCTCCTTGCAAGTAGCATGACCAAGATGCTTGAAGTGAAGGATATGCTCAAGAAGGAGTATGAGATGACGGATCTTGGAGAGTTGAAGTATTGCCTTGGAGTGGAGTTCAACACGGATAGGGCTGCCCGCACCATCACTATGAACCAACGCAAGTACCTTGAAGAAATTCCCAAGCGGTTCAACATGGAGGAGTGCAAAGCCATAGGTACACCACTTGAGACTAATGGCAAGTTGCCCAAGCTCACGGATGCTGAATTTGAAGAGGTGAGGGTTGAAATGCATGGTGTGCCTTACAAGGCAGCGGTGGGTTGCTTGATGTATGCCATGGTAGCCACAAGGCCTGATTTGGCCTTTCCGGTGAGTGTTGTGAGTCAACACACATCCAAGTATGGCCCAAAGCATTGGGCTGCGGTCAAGAGGGTGATGAGGTACCTTCAAGGCACACTTGGGCTGAAGTTGCAACTTGGAGGTGCCCACATTACATTGCATGGCTTTTGTGATGCGGATTGGGCGGGTGATGAGGCGGATAGGAGATCCACCACCGGTTACGTGTTTATGCTTGGAGTGGGTGCCATTACTTGGAATTCCAAGAGGCAACCCACCATAGCTCTTTCTACAACGGAGGCGGAATACATGGCCATGAGCCAATGCACCAAGGAGGCCATTTGGTTGAGGCAACTCTTGGCTGATGTTGGCCTTGTCCAAGAGGGGAGCACACAAATCTTGTGTGACAACCAAGGAGCCATTGCTTTGGCCAAGAATCCCACCCACCACTCTCGGACGAAGCACATTGATGTGCAACACCATTTCATTCGTGAACGAGTGGAGGCTGAGGTAATTGAACTCAAGTATGTGCCTACCCAAGCTATGGTTGCTGATGTGCTGACCAAGTCCCTTGGGAAGCCACAACACCAAAACTTGATTGAGAAGATGGGCTTTGGAGCCTTTGACAACTTGCAAAGTGGGAGTGTTGAAGATCATGTACATATTGTTGTAGACTATGTACATTCAGCCCTAGGAGTAGTGTTAGACTCTTTCCTTGGAGATCCATCTCCATTTGGAGAAGTGTTGCGTTGCAAAGATGCAAGCAAGTGGGAGTTAGGCACGCAAGAGGAGTACAAGGCCCTTGGGAAGCCACGACACCAAAACGTGATTGGGAAGATGGCCCATCTGGCCTTTGACCACTCGCAAAGTGGGAGTGTTGAAGAACATGTACATATTAGTGTAGACCATGTAGATTCAGCACTAGGCATAGCATGTACATAGTAGTTAGACTTAGAGTCTCTTGGGTATTGCTCATAGTCAAAGGCAGCCTATAGTGGTTAGTTATCCCACATGGTTTGTGGATAACTATGAAAGGCTTCTAGTATAAGATCAACCCACTCAGGGGTCATTGTATCTTCCTACCATCTAAGTAAAGCCTTCCATTCATTCATACCTTTGTAATCTCAATAGGGCCGCAGGGGAAGTGGACTTGTCTCCCAAGCGGAAGCAGAAACGGAGGTTGGAAGACGGCGATGACCACTCTCCGAAAACAAAACGACAGCTTGGCATCATTGACTTGGAAGCTAGGTCTGCAGGGCCCACCGTTGGAGCAAGTCTTGTGCATACGCCTCGCCGCAGAAGTGCAAGACTCATGGGTGATGAGGGTCGTCTCGTGTATCGGGGGAACGTAGCGGTAATAATATATAATGCCGGTGGCCTTTTTTTGGAATAGGGTAGAATTGCGTGGAGTGTTGTTTGGATCTCAGGAGAATGTAGTACCACTAAAGCAGTGTATCCATGGTATTTATGAGTTTCTTTTAATATAAGAATATGTGCAGAATGCAAATATGTTTTGATTTGCTAAGAGTTTATGGTACTTTGTGCTATCGCTTTTGGGCAATTATGTGATTTGCGTCCTTCTATTACAAGTTAATTTTCTGTCACTAATGATGAATTCCTAAATGCCAGGACACATGCTTGGTAGATTTTGTAGTAAACTTATTAATGTGTAGAATAGGGAAAATTTCAGAATTTTTCACCTTGTAAATTACAAGGTATTAGATTTGTAATTGCGAAAAAAAACTTTTTCGGGCGCAGCCAAAAAAAGGGCCGCGGCACTTGACAAGGTCACATTTAAATGGAAAAATGTTCAAAATGGTGGTTACTCCTTAAATTAATTCTTGAAATCAATTTGGATACGTGCTTGAAAATTTTCAGATCATTTGGAATTGTACAACATATATGAGAAAAATAAGAGGACGCAAGAAGTAGAGGTTGGTTCAAAACACTAAGTTGATAAAAATATAATTATGCAGTTGAAAAACCTCAATCCCAACGGTTCTACTGTTGCCCTAAACAATGTACCTATTTTGCTTTAATTTTTTCCAAAAACTATTAAAAATTGAGTTAAATACAAGACTTCAAAGTTTATTTTATAATAGCAAATCCATAACTGCCCGCAAACTAGAACACTTTGTAATTTCCATCTCAAAAATCAAAATGGAATAAGTAAAAGCTTTTTACGTATATATAAATCAAAGGAACCAATTTTAAAAGTATATTTTAGTGTGCTAACATGATTTTTAGTTGTCCATCTCACGTCCAATCCCAAGAAAAGTTTGTTTCCTAATTTGTCAAACATAATAGGCATGAGAAGTACACATATTTTTTTTCAAAAGCTAGATATGCTAGATAGGGCCTTAGGCATGTAGGGATCAAGCCCTTGAGGCTTGAGCCCTTTACTTTGTGAACCCAAACAGAAAACGGTCGGTTCGACTGACCGTCCGACCTATGCATCGCCGACCAACCGTCCGACGTTTGGACGGAGAGCCCGTCCAACTTGTGCACTACCGACCAACCGTCCGACATTCGGACGGAGAGCCCGTCCGACCTGTGCAGCGCCGACCGAATTCCGAACCCTATCCGATCGATGGTTAGGACGGTCCGACTCTGTCCGAAGGCGTCCGACCCCGTCTGACTCTGTGTCTGACAGTCCACCTGACCGTTGGGACTGAAATAATGTTCTTCATTCCCTATTCGATAGTCACTAGCGACCTCAGAACTATAAATTCCAGACCCTTGCCATTTGCAAGCACTCCTGAGAAACTGAACGCTTTGATTTCCAAGGGCTAGGTTCCGACCCATTTTGGGTCCCTTGCTTGGTAATGTATAGTTCAGTGGACAGGGGGCCTTGATTATCAAGGCTTTACTGCGTTACTTTTACAATTTCATTCGAATATAAACAATCCGAATTGGTCACTATGAGCAAGGATTGGTCTTGTTAGTATGGTACCCCATCAGTTGGTAAAGTGGAATGCAAATTGGTGTTCGCGAGGAAAACAAGCCGTTTGTTTAGCCATCTAGGATATAAAGGCGCATCAGGTTTGAGAGATAACGGAATAAGCCTTTGTCCAAAGTTGACATCTCATGTTCAAAATCTATTTCTTCGCTGCAATGGAGATATACCACAAAAATCTACAGGAGACAATGCGGATGGCAATGGCATGCTTGTGGTCGCCAATGATCTTTCAAGTGGGAGGCTGACGTCTCTTTGTACACAAGAAGACTCGTGCACAACACAGCAGCAATCCTTTCGTGCGGTCTCTGATGGAAATCCAAATACACAAACATCAAGCGAACGTGACACTGCGCGGGGATCAAGTAGTAGGCCGCAGAGGCAGAGCAAGCTATCGGATGGATTTGAGACGGCCAATAAACGGATTCTAAATGCAATCTGGGCAAAATTCTTTTATGCGGCCAACATCCCATTTGCTGTAGCTCAAAATCCAGCATTCAAAGAAGCAGTGAAGAAAACAATTGAGTTTGGTAGGCCCTACATCCCACCATCGTACAATGATATACGCAATAAATTGCTTGATGAAGCAAAGGCGGAGGTGCAGATAAATTTACAGAAGAGGGCCAAAGATAGCATTAGGAAGTTCGGAGCAATGCTGTCCATTGATGGATGGAGCTCGACCGGAAATCGGCCATTGATAAATGCCATGCTAGTGTCCCCTGCGAGGGAGCAATTCCTAGGAGCGGTGGATACGACTGGGGTCGATAAGAACGCTACTTATATGGCCGCTCTCCTAGAGAAATTCATAGTCCAAGTGATCCCTCAAAATGTGGTGCAAGTGACTACAGATAATGCGCCTGTGAACCCCGCAGCATGTGCTCTAGTGATTGCTACATATCCACACATTTTTTTTCAAGGTTGTGCGGTACACGCCTTGAATTTGTTGCTAAAAGATTGGGAAAAACAAGCATGGATAATGGACCAAGTGGACAACGCGGAAACTGTAGTGAAGTTCTTCAAGATGAGGCATAAACCGCTTGCAATATATCGGAAGTACAAGCCCAAGTATAGCTTGTTGATGTCGGGTGAAACAAGGTTTGCCTCCAGTTTCATCACAATTGCACGTTTGTTGAAGGTGAAGGGTCCATTGCAACAGACAGTGACGGACCTGCAATGGAATGAGTACGTGAGGAAGTTTGGCCGGACATCAAAATCTCGCAGTGACTATCGAGAGGTATTTAAGATACTTATAAGCGAGCATTTCTGGCGCCGTTGTCAGAATTTTAAGGACTTGGTAAGTCCTGTTGTGTATGGGCTACGTGATTTGGATGCGAAGACGCCCTGCATGGGCAAGGTTTTGCACATTATGAGAAATTTAGAAAAACACGTCTCTGGTTTGGTTGGAGAGCCTTTTTGTTTGAACAAGGCTCTTGCTGATCCGCTGCTGGCGTATTTTAAAGACCGACGCAAAATGGTAGAGACCGATCTGCATTTTGCAGGAGCTTTTTTGAACCCCTACCTTCTGGAAGACAAAGAATTAGCCGACGATCAAAATGCGATAGAGGCATGCAAGCGTGTTTTCATGAAAATTTGTAAACCAGGAGATTACGCCGTGGTTGTGAAGGAGTTTGTCGCTTTTCGACTTAGGGAACCGCCATTCCACAACATGTTGGAGCCAAGTGAACAGCAATTGTCGGCACATGCTTGGTGGGATTTTGAAGGCGCGTGTGGAAAGCTCATTGCTCCAATTGCCAAGAGGATATTGGCACAACCGGTCTCCTCTTCTTCGTGTGAACGAAATTGGAGTAGCTATTCTTTTGTTCACAACAAATCTAGGAACAAGTTGAAGCCACAGAGAGCAGATGATTTGGTGTACGTGTACACCAATTCAAAAGTCTTAGCCCAATCCAAGGAAAGGGATGAGAAAAAATGGTATCAGGAGAACGTGCTTTTCGAAGATACAGATATGCCTATCTCCGAAAATGAGGATTCGGAAGATGGCGAGCCCACATTCGATGATGGAGGTGCTATGGACAACGACATGCACAATTCGGATGTTGAAAATCATGAGGCTGCATTTTATGATGGAAATGCTGTGAACTATGATGAGCCGATTTCGAACGATGAGCCGTTTCAAAGCCCTAATCAGAACAATGAAGATTTGGGAGCCAATGATCGAGACGTCTACGATTATACATCAGATGAAGACAATCGTGGATGTGATGAAGAGAACCTTCCGATAGCCAAATATATGGATGGGACCGGGTTGTTGACTAGCGAAAAAATTTTAGCGGATAAGGAGGCAATGAATGTACGAGATGCGGCAATAAATGGGGCAATGCTTATCAATGGTGGGACTCCTGAAATGGGTGAAGAGATTCCAATTCCCAACTCTCCATCCACGGTAGCAGCACGAGCGGAACAGATTGACAAAGACAATGACAAGGGCGGATTGGGGGTAAAGGTCCCAATGAATATGGGGAACACAAGGGTTCAATTGAAAGCGGTGTTCTTGAACAAGAAGACTGGTGAACCAAGGATTGAGAATATCAAACCATGTGAAGTAGAAGAGAATGAAGACATACGTTTTATGAAGTCTGGGAGTCCAATCCTAACTCGGAATGGAAAAGGAAAGGAGCCACTTCTGCGAGATCCCCAATTACCACCGCGTATTGGTCTTGCACCGGGTGTACATACACTACTTACAACTGCTAGTATAACTTTGGATGGTTGCGAAGGTTCATCATGTGGAAATCAACAATTCATTAATTGCAATCTATCCATTTCATCACGTAGTGATGATGACAAGGACAAGACGTTGGCTGTAATGTTCGCTCAAAAATCTAGGCATTCATCACAAGGTCTTCTCAAATCAGCAAACCGTATACCGCAGTCCTTGAGCGCAACGAAGGTAATCATTCAAGGAGGCAAAAAAGCAGGACAATTAGTTGTGAAAGAGTCTAAAATAGACAAAAAGAAAAGAGCAATAGAGCCTTTTGCTATGTCTCCATCGAAGAAAGCGAATGTAAGTAGACCCCCCCTAGATGCACTTTAGCCTACTCCGATGACAAAAATAAAACCGGTCACCGACCTTAGGGAAAGCATTGGAAAGTCCTTTATTACAAGTAAAAAAGGAGGGTAAAGCATTCAGATCACGTAAATCTAGGGAAGTACATGGTTCCGGAGTGAGAATTCTACAATCTTCATCAGACAATATGGAAGAGGCATCCAGCGATGAAGACACCGGATGGAAAAGAAGAGGTGAGAGTAGCGGGGCTGAAGTGAAGGGAGACAGTGATTACAATCCTTAGGGACTGAAGGGATGTAAACCTAGGTGTCCAAATACTTATGATACATAGATGGCACTATGTGGCAATCGATTGTTTATTGCCGCTTCATTGTAGTAAACTGATGTTTGGAATACCATGAAGGTTTTTGGGTTTCCAATACAAAGGACGAATTCAATAAAATTTGATTCTGTGCATTTTATTGTAAATGGAGCATAACATTCCAAAATGTAATTGTACAATGCAACAATTTTGCCTTCAAAGTCGTCTAAGTTCTGTGAATTTTGAAAATGAAGAGAATGCTTACATTGAGTGCCATTTCCACATTTTTCAATGACAATTGCAATTGAAGAGGTTTTAAAACCAAATCTTCCTAACCCTAAAACTCATTCGCAGAAGCTAACTAGCTCTCACCACCCAAAAAAGCCTCCATTATAACCGCTTGACTACTGAAGGTCTCGTCCGACCGAAAACGCGTCTGACATAATACGCGTTCGACTGGCCGTCACAGAGACTGACCGACGGCGCGTCCGTCCGACGCCCGACACCCGACCAACCGGTCGACACCCGGCACCCGATCGACGGACGTTGTCTGCTGCGTCCGGACGTCCGGATTTTGGACATAATTTTGCCCTGGATGTTAAAATGTGACATCCCTGGCCCAAGCCTCCTATGCCAAAGCTCCACAAGGCCTTTATGAGCTGATCTTTGGGCAACACAAGCCAAAAAGTGCCATTCACCTTGGTGAAATGGAAGAGGTACAAGTTGCCCTCACAAGGGGGTTTGGCCCTCCACTTGCACCTCTACAAGGATGGTCCCCATGCCAAGGGCCTCCACCATGCCATTATCTCCCAAATAAATCTTCTTCCCCAAAATGGGTTGATAGATGTGGAAGGCATCTCGATGGCTGGTCATGTGTTGAGTGGCTCCCGAGTCCACAATCCAAGTAAACATGTTGGCCTTCTCCCCTCCTCCTTGGGTGGCAAAGGCGAATTCCTCCTCGTCCTCGTCTTTGGAAGCTTGGTGTGCACTCTTCTCGCCTTTGGCTAAGCTGCCCTTGCAATGCTTAGCAATGTGGCCCGGTTTGCCACACTTGAAGAATGTCCTTGGAGGCTTGGTGTGCACTCTCCTCTCTTTGGAGGCTTGGTGTGCACTCTCCCTCTTTGGAGGCTTGGTGTGCACTCTCTTTGCCTTTGGCTTGGCTGACCTTGCAATGCCTAGCAATGTGGCCTGATTTGCCACACTTGAAGCATGTCCTTGTCTCCTTGAACGCCTTGGTGTTGCCTCCATTGCCAAATCTTGAGACAAGGGCTGATCCCTCCCCTTGGAACTCATTCTCCTTGCGCCTGGTCACCTCATGCATCAAGCGCGCGGTCACAAACTCCATGGTCAGCTCCTTCATAGGCCTTGTCTCCAATGCGGTGATGAGGAACTCATAAGACGGTGGCAAGCTCTTCAACAAAGTCATCACCATATCTCCATCCGTCACGGGTGCCTCCAAACAAGCCAACTCATCCGCAAGAGCCTTGATCTTGTTGACATGATCCAACAAGTCATCCTCCTCTTGCATCCTGCTAGTGAAGAATTTGTGACGAAGAAAGAGGATGTTGGAGAGGCTCTTGGTCTCATGGATGTTGCAAAGGGTGGTCCATGCTTGGGCTGGTCCCTTGCAATGGCGAATGTGTGCAATTTGCCGATCCACAAGGTTGATGGCAATGAGAGCAAAGGCCTTCTTCTCCTTCCTCTCAAATGCCTTCTTGGTCTTTGGATCAGCATCTTCACTTGGAGGCTCCTGACTCCCATCCACCACCTCCCACAAGTCCTTCTCCGCAAGGATCATCTCCATCTTGAACTTCCACATGCCAAAGTTCTCCCCATTGAACTTGTCAATGATGCACACACCTTCTCCTCCACTTGATGCCATGGTGAAGCACCTCCCACTTGTTGGTAGCACCCCAAGTGTCTCCAAGAGTTCACAAACTCAATTCAACCTCCAAACAAGCACTTAGAAGCCAATTGGGTTGTATTTGCACCAATCAGCCCTTACAAGGACGTTCCAACCCTGAAATCGACCCAACACTCCTCACAAGTGCATCACCTCCTCTCAATACCAATTCAGACCTTAATGAAGCTCAAATCTACCACATGGACGTCATGGGCTAGTGCTACTTCAAATCAGCAAGCCAACTCACAATGCTCCTCAAAAATAGGGTACTCAATATGGCTTAACAAGACTCATAAGGGCACAATCAGCCAACTTGGGTTCACAAAATCCACTAATTGGCCTCACTCACTCACAAGGGCACAAATCAGCCCTCTTGGCTTCACAAAATCCTCTATTTGCCTTCACTCACTCACAGGGGCACAAATCAGCCCTTACTAGGTCTGATTACTACCATAAGCACCCTCTTACACAAAATGTACTCAAAACCTTACAAACCAGCCAACAAAAGCCCAAGATGAAAAAAAATTTTAAAAAAAATGCATTCCAAAGCTTCTTCTTTGTGTTTTTTGAAAAAAAATCACTTACACCATATGGTTTGTAGGTGAAAAGAGACAAAAGGCTAGTTCCTCCTCCAAGCTCCAAGATCTCCTCCAATGATTTGAACTTCTCCATTAAGCGCAACTCCAAGTGCATGGGCCCATACCCTATTGAGATTACAAAGGTATGAATGGAAGAAAGGCTCTACTTAGATGGTAGGAAGATACCAATGCCCATGAGTGGGCTGAACATAAGGTTTAAGCCTTCACTAGTTATCTTCAAACCTTGTTGGATAACTAACCACAATGGGCTGCCTTTGACTATGAGCAATACCCACTGGACTCTAACACTAACTAAGTGTCTAATGCTACTCCTAGGGCTGAATTTACATAGTCTACATAAATATGTACATGATCTTCAACAGATCCTTGCGGAGAAGGACTTGTGGGAGGTGGTGGATGGGAGTGAGGACCCTACAAGTGAAGATGCCGATCCATTCATACCTTTGTAATCTCAATAGGTTATGGGCCCACGCACTTGGAGTTGTGCTTAAGGGAGAAGTTAATACCATTTGGAGAAGATCTTGGAGCTTGGAGCGTGACTTTTCACCTACAAACCATCTGGTATGAGTAAAATTTCAAGAAAACTTGGAGTGCATTTTTTTTTTTTTTTAAGTTTTTTTTTTTTCTCAATTGCTAGTTTGTCAGGTTTTGAGTACATCATGGTTGAGAGATTGCTCATGGTAGTAATAAGACCTAGTTAGGGCTTATTGCATGCTCCTTGTTTGAGTTTGCACTTAGAAGTGTTCATAGAGAGCCATTTATTGAGATTACAAAGTACTTCAATGGAAGAAAGGCTTTACTTAGATGGTAGAAAGATACCAAACCCCATGAGTGGGTTGAACATAAGGTAGAAGCCTTTCACTAGTTATCCATATACATTATGGGATAACTAACCACCATGGGCTGCCTTTGACTACAAGCAATACCCAAGAGACTCTAAGTCTAACTAAGAGTCTAACACTACTCCTAGGGCTGAATGTACATAGTCTACAACAATATGGACATGATCTGCCACATGGTCATGGAAGAGGTGTACAAGGCTCTCATTGACAAAAGGACATGGGAGCTTGCAGCCCTTTCTTCCAAGAGATCAAGTGTGAGTTGTAAGTGGGTGTTCTCCACCAAAAGAGATGCTTTGGGTCACATTGTGAGGTACAAGGCAAGGCTGGTTGCTAGGGGCTTTTCTCAAGTGGAAGGGGTAGACTTCAATGAGGCCTTTGCCACCGTTGCTAAGTTTAGCACCATTAGGTGCATTGTGACTATTGGATTAGCCAAGGACTTGGAGATGCACCAAATGGATGTGCAAACGGCCTTTCTCAATCCAAAGCTAGAGGAGGTGATCTACATGGATCAACCCCAAGGCTTTGTGCAAGAAGGCCAAGCGCATCTCAAGTGCAAGATGAAGAAGGCCCTTCCCGAGTTGAAGCAATCGGGGTGAGCTTGGTATAGGGATATTGATTCCATGTTTGTGAGGAAAGGCTTCCAAAGAGGCTATGCTGATCACTCCTTGTACACCATGCAAAGTTGTGAGCATTTGGTGATTGTGATCCTCTATGTGGATGATCTGATCCTCCTTGCAAGTAGCATGACCAAGATGCTTGAAGTGAAGGATATGCTCAAGAAGGAGTATGAGATGACGGATCTTGGAGAGTTGAAGTATTGCCTTGGAGTGGAGTTCAACACGGATAGGGCTGCCCGCACCATCACTATGAGCCAACGCAAGTACCTTGAAGAAATTCTCAAGCGGTTCAACATGGAGGAGTGCAAAGCCATAGGTACACCACTTGAGACTAATGGGAAGTTGCCCAAGCTCACGGATGCTGAATTTGGAGAGGTGAGGGCTGAAATGCATGGTGTGCCTTACAAGGCCGCGGTGGTTTGCTTGATGTATGCCATGGTGGAAAAAAATCAATGCTAATAAGGAGAAACACCAAATTTTGATTCAAGGACTTACCTTGTCACTACCGGTGTCAAAAATGCGCTAGTCTGTATCCGCGCGCCCATTTCCATACTCCATGGTGGTCCTTGGGTAGAAGCCTTTCACTAGTTATCCACATACATTATGGGATAACTAACCACTATAGGCTGCCTTTGACTACAAGCAATACCCAAGAGACTCTAAGTCTAACTAAGAGTCTAACACTACTCCTAGGGCTGAATGTACATAGTCTACAACAATATGTACATGATCTTCAACACTCCCACTTTGCAAGTTGTCAAAGGCTCCAAGGCCCATCTTCTCAATCAAGTTTTGGTGTTGTGGCTTCCCAAGGGACTTGGTCAGCACATCAGCAACCATAGCTTGGGTAGGCACATACTTGAGTTCAATTACCTCAGCCTCCACTCGTTCACGAATGAAATGGTGTTGCACATCAATGTGCTTCGTCCGAGAGTGGTGGGTGGGATTCTTGGCCAAAGCAATGGCTCCTTGGTTGTCACACAAGATTTGTGTGCTCTCCACTTGGACAAGGCCAACATCAGCCAAGAGTTGCCTCAACCAAATGGCCTCCTTGGTGCATTGGCTCATGGCCATGTATTCCGCCTCTGTTGTAGAAAGAGCTATGGTGGGTTGCCTCTTGGAATTCCAAGTAATGGCACCCACTCCAAGCATAAACACGTAACCGGTGGTGGATCTCCTATCCGCCTCATCACCCGCCCAATCCGCATCACAAAAGCCATGCAATGTAACGTGGGCACCTCCAAGTTGCAACTTCAGCCCAAGTGTGCCTTGAAGGTACCTCATCACCCTCTTGACCGCAGACCAATGCTTTGGGCCATACTTGGATGTGTCGGAAAGGCCAAATCAGGCCTTGTGGCTACCATGGCATACATCAAACAACCCACCGCTGCCTTGTAAGGCACACCATGCATTTCAACCCTTACCTCTTCAAATTCAGCATCCGTGAGCTTGGGCAACTTCCCATTAGTCTCAAGTGGTGTACCTATGGCTTTGCACTCCTCCATGTTGAACCGCTTGAGAATTTCTTCAAGGTACTTGCGTTGGCTCATAGTGATGGTGCGGGCAGCCCTATCCCTCTTGAACTCCACTCCAAGGCAATACTTCAACTCTCCAAGATCCGTCATCTCATACTCCTTCTTGAGCATATCCTTCATTTCAAGCATCTTGGTCATGCTACTTGCAAGGAGGATCAGATCATCCACATAGAGGATCACAATCACCAAATGCTCACAACTTTGCATGGTGTACAAGGAGTGATCAGCATAGCCTCTTTGGGAGCCCTTCCTTGCAAACATAGCATCAATATCCCTATACCAAGCTCTCCCCGATTGCTTCAATCCGGGAAGGGCCTTCTTCAACTTGCACTTGAGATGCCCTTGGCCTTCTTGCACAAAGCCTAGGGGCTGATCCATGTAGATGACCTCCTCCAACTTGGGGTTGAGAAAAGCCGTCTTTACATCCATTTGGTGCATCTCCAAGTCCATGGCTGCCCCAATACTCACAATGCACCTAATGGTGCTAAACTTTGCAACGGGGGCAAAGGTCTCATTGAAGTCCACCCCTTCCACTTGAGAAAACCCCCTAGCAACCAGCCTTGCCTTGTACCTCACAATGTGACCCAAAGCATCCCTTTTGGTGGAGAAAACCCACTTACAACCCACACTTGATCTCTTGGAAGGGAGGGGTGCAAGATCCCATGTCCCTTTGTCAATGAGGGCCTTGTACTCCTCTTGCATGGCCAACTCCCACTTGCTTGCATCTTCACAATTCAGCACCTCTCCAAGTGTAGATGGATCTCCAAGGAAAGCCACATTGGCTTGATCTTCATGTTGTGGAGGAAGAATGTGATTCAGCCACCAATCTCCAAGGGGCTTGCGGGTCCTTGTTGGATAACGTGGCTCCTCCATGGTCTGATCTTGCTCTTCCAAGGGCTGATCTTGCTCTACCAAGGGCTGATCACGCTCTTGCTCCCTTGGTGAAGTGCTTGGAGAAGGGATTGCTGATCTCTTCACTTGGGGTGTGGCCACCTTCTTCTTGGGCTCCACCAAGTCTTCATCTTCCCCTCCTTGCTCTTCATCTTCATCTTCATCTTCTAGGTGCACTCTTGGAGTTGTGCCCACCTTTTGGGCTGGTCTTCCATTGCTCCCACTTGGGCTCATCTCCAAGAGCTTGGGATCAGCACTTCCATCCTCCAAGAAGGTCACATCTCTACTCTTGATGATCTTCTTGCTCTCCACACACATCAGCCTATAAGCCTTGGTTCCCTCACAATAACCAAGGAAAAGACACTTGATGCCCTTGGCATCCAACTTGGTCCTCTTGGCACTTGGAACCAAGGCATAGGCAATGCACCCAAAAATCCGCATGTGAGACACATGGGGCCTAATCCCACTCCAAGCTTCTTGGGGTGTCATGCTTGTCAAGGCTTGTGTGGGGCACCGGTTCCTTGTATAAACCGTTGTAGACACCGCCTCACCCCAAAGCTCAAACTTCAGCCCTTGAGCATGAATCATGGACCTTGCCATCTCCACAATGGTGCGATTTGCACGCTCCGCCACGCCGTTTTGTTGAGGGGTGTAAGGTGCTGATGTGTGGTGCTCAATGCCATGGGCCTTCAAGAACTCCTCAAAGGCCTTGGACACATACTCCCCTCCATTATCCGATCGCAGCACCTTCACCTTGCAATCAGATTGGGCCTCCACAAGGGCCTTCCAAGTCTCAAAACGCCCAAACACCTCACTCTTGCACTTCAGCATATACACCCACACCTTGCGTGAGAAATCATCAATAAATGTCAAAAAATACCTTGCTCCTCCTATGGTGGTGGTCTTCATTAGCCCGCACACATCGGAATGCACAAGCTCCAATGGCTTGGTGGCCCTTGTTGCCCCATCCTTGGGGAAGGGCTGCCTTGCTTGCTTGCCCTCAATGCACCCCTTGCACACCATAGAACTCCAATCATGCTTGCAAGAGGAGAGGTTCAGCCCCTTCACAATGTGTTGAAGGCTCTTCATGCTCCTCACATTCAAGTGCCCAAGCCTCCTATGCCAAAGCTCCACAAGGTCTCCATGGGCTGATCCTTGGGCAACACATGCCAAAGAAGAGCCATTCACCTTGGTGAAGTGGAGGAGGTACAAGTTGCCCTCACGAGGGGCTGATGCAATCAAGACTCCACTTGGTGACCTCACAACACACCCCACATTGTTAAAATGCACTTTCAAACCTCCCAAAGATAGTTTGCTCACCGAAAGCAAGTTGGCATGCAACTTGGGGACATGGAGGGCCTCATGGATCTGAATCCTCTTGGTCTCCCCCTTCACTTGCCCCTCCACAATGATGGTCCCCATGCCAAGGGCCTCCACCATGCCATTGTCTCCCAAATAAATCTTCTTCCTCGAGATGGGCTGATATGTGTGGAAGGCATCTCTATGGCTGGTCATGTGTTGAGTGGCCCCCGAATCCACAATCCATGTAAACATGTTGGCCTTATCCCCTCCTCCTTGGGTGGCAAAGGCAAATTCCTCCTCCTCCTCCTCTTTGGAGGCTTGGTGTGCACTCTCCTTGCCTTTGGCTTGGCTGACCTTGCAATGCCTAGCAATGTGGCCTAATTTGCCACACTTGAAGCATGTCCTTGTCTCCTTGAACTCCTTGGTGTTGCCTCCTTTGCCATGTCTTGACACAAGGGCTGATCCCTCTCCTTGGGACTCATTCTCCTTGCGCTTGGTCACCTCATGCATCAAGCGCGCTGTCACAAACTCCATGGTCAGCTCCTTCATAGGCCTTGTCTCCAATGCGGTGATGAGGAACTCATAAGACGGTGGCAAGCTCTTCAACAAAGTCATCACCATATCTCCATCCGTCACGGGTGCCTCCAAACAAGCCAACTCATCCGCAAGAGCCTTGATCTTGTTGACATGATCCAACAAGTCATCCTCCTCTTGCATCTTGCTAGTGAAGAACTTGCGTAGGAGAAAGAGGATGTTGGAGAGGCTCTTGGTCTCATGGATGTTGCAAAGGGTGGTCCATGCTTGGGCTGGTCCCTTGCAATGGCGAATGTGTGCAATCTGCCGATCCACAAGGTTGATGGCAATGAGAGCAAAGGCCTTCTTCTCCTTCCTCTCAACTGCCTTCTTGGTGTTTGGATCAGCATCTGCACTTGGAGGCTCCTCACTCCCATCCACCACCTCCCACAAGTCCTTCTCCGCAAGGATCATCTCCATCTTGAACTTCCACATGCCAAAGTTCTCCCCATTGAACTTGTCAATGATGCGCACGCCTTCTCCTCCACTTGATGCCATGATGGAGAACCTCGCACTTGTTGGTAGCCTCCCAAGTGTCTCCAAGAGTTCACAAACTCAATTCAGCCTCCAAACAAGCACTTGGAAGCCAATTCGGCTGAAATGACACCAATCAGCCCTTCCAAGCACCTCCAAAGATCCTTCACACCCTAAGAACGACCACAAACACTCCTACAAGTGCAAGGACTCCTCTAAACACCAATTCAGACCCTAATGAAGCTCAAAATCACCACATGCACATCATGGGCTAGTGCTTCTTCAAATCAGCAAACAAACACACCATGCTTCTCCCAATGCTCCTCCCAAACTCACAATGCTCCTCCACACTCCAAGGAGCTCAAGCCTTCAAATCAGCCCTAGATGGAGCTACTACTCTCAATTCACACCACAAGGACAACCATGGTCTCCAACAACCCTAGTTGGATCACCAAAACACCAAAGGACCCTAATTGGCTCTACAAATCTCACAAAAGCACAATTCAGCCCTCTTGGATTCACCAAGTCCACTAATTCGCCTTACACACTCACAAGGGCACTAATCAGCCCTCAATGGATGGCAAATGCCTCAAGCAACAAAACATGCTTCCAAGGCTCACAAAAGACACTCACTGGATTGCAATTTGCCAAATCACAATCCACAATGCACCCAAGTGCACAATCAGCCTCAATGGGCTCCCAATGTACACCTCTAAGCACAAACTCAAAATAGGAGCACAAATCAGCCCTTTCTAGGTCTGATTACTACCATGAGCAAACTCACACCCAAAATGTACTCAAAAACTCACAAACCAGCCAACAAATGTCCAAGAAAAGAACAAAACACTTGCTTTTTTTTTTGTAAAAAAAAATTCACTCCAAAGTTTGTTTTTGTTTTTGACTTACACCATATGGTTTGTAGGTGACAAAGTGACAAAAGGCTAGTTGCTCCCCCAAGCTCCAAGATCTCCTCCAAATGATTTGAATTTCTCCCTCAAACGCAACTCCAAGTGCGTGGGCCCATAACCTATTGAGATTACAAAGTACTTCAATGGAAGAAAGGCTTTACTTAGATGGTAGGAAGATACCAAACCCCATGAGTGGGTTGAACATAAGGTAGAAGCCTGTCACTAGTTATCCACATACATTATGGGATAACTAACCACTATGGACTGCCTTTGACTACAAGCAATACCCAAGAGACTCTAAGTCTAACTAAAGCCACATTGGCTTGTTCTTCATGTTGTGGAGGAAGAATGTGATTCAACCACCAATCTCCAAGGGGCTTGCGCGTCCTTGTTGGATAACGTGGCTCCTCCATGGTCTGATCTTGCTCTTCCAATGGCTGATCTTGTTCCTCCAAGGGCTGATCATGCTCAAGCTCCCTTGGTGAAGTGCTTGGAGAAGGGGGTGCTGATCTCTTCACTTGGGGTGTGGCCACCTTCTTCTTGGGCTCCACCAAGTCTTCATCTTGACCTCCTCTCACTTCATCTTCCCCTCCTTGCACTTCATCTTCACTTCCTTCATCTTCTATGTGCACTCTTGGAGTTGTGCCCACCACTTGGGCTGGTCTTCCACTAATCCCACTTGGGCTCATCTCCAAGAACTTGGGATCAACTCCTCCATCCTCTAAGAAGGTCACATCTCGACACTTGATGATGGCCTTGGTCTCCACACACATCAGCCTATAAGCCTTGGTTCCCTCACAATAACCAAGGAAAAGACACTTGATGCCCTTGGCATCCAACTTGGTCCTCTTGGCACTTGGAACCAATGCATAGGCGATGCACCCAAAGGTGCGCATGTGAGACACATGAGGCCTCATTCCACTCCAAGCTTCTTGGAGTGTCTTGCTCGTCAAGGCTTCGGTAGGACAACGGTTCCTTGTATACACCGCAGTGGACACCGCCTCACCCCAAAGCTCAAATTTCAGCTCTTTGCCATAAATCATGGCCCTTGCCATCTCCACAATGGTACGATTCGCACGCTCCGCTACGCCTTTTTGTTGAGGTGTGTAAGGGGCTGAAGTGTGGTGCTCAATGCCATGGCTCCTCAAATACTCCTCAAAAGCCTTGGACACATACTCCCCTCCATTATCCGACCGCAGCACCTTCACCTTGCACTCGGATTGGGCCTCCACAAGAGCCTTCCAAGTCTCAAAACGCCCAAACACCTCACCTTGCACCTCAACATATACACCCAAGTCTTGCGAGAGAAATCATCAATAAATGTCAAAAAATACCTTGCTCCTCCTATGGATGTGGTCTTCATTGGCCCGCACACATCGGAATGCACAAGCTCCAAAGGCTTGGTGGCCCGGGTGGCCCCATCCTTGGGGAAGGGCTGCCTTGCTTGTTTGCCCTCAATGCACCCCTTGCACACCATAGAACTCCAATCATGCTTGCAAGAAGAGAGGTTCAGCCCCTTCACAATGTGTTGGAGGCTCTTCATGCTCCTCACATTCAAGTGTCCAAGCCTCCTATGCCAAAGCTCCACAAGGTCTTCATGAGCTGATCCTTGGGCAACACAAGCCATGGAAGTGCCATTTACCTTGGTGAATTGGAGGGGGTACAAGTTGCCCTCACGAGGAGCTAATGCAATCAAAACTCTACTTGGTGCCCTCACAACACACCCCACCATGTTGAAATGCACCTTCAAACCTCCCAAAGACAATTTGCTCACAGAAAGCAAGTTGGCATGCAACTTGGGAACATGGAGTGCCTCCTCAATGCGAATCCTCTTGGTCTCCCCCTTCACTTGCACCTCCACAAGGATCTCCCCTTTGCCAAGGGCCTCCACCATGCCATTGTCTCCCAAATAAATCTTCTTTCCCGAAATGGGCTGATAGGTGTGGAAGGCATCTCGATGGCTGGTCATATGTTGAGTGGCCCCCGAGTCCACAAGCCAAGTAAACATATTAGCCCTCACCCCTCCTCCATGGGTATCAAAGGCGAAGTCCTCCTCCTCCTCGTCTTTGGAAGCTTGGTGTGCACTTTCGTTGCCTTTGTCTTGGCTGCCCTTGCAATCTCTAGCAATGTGGCCTGATTTGCCACACTTGAAACACGTCCTTGTCTCCTTGAACGCCTTGGTGTTGCCTCCTTTGCCAAATCTTGAGACAAGAGCTAATCCCTCCCCTTGGGACTCATTCTCCTTGCGCTTAGTTACCTCATGCATCAAGCGCGCCGTCACAAACTCCATGGTCAGCTCCTTCATAGGCCTTGTCTCCAATGCGGTGATGAGGAACTCATAAGATGGTGGCAAGCTCTCCAACAAGGTCATCACCACATCTCCATCTGTCACGGGCACCTCCAAACAAGCCAACTCATCCGCAAGAGCCTTGATCTTGTTGACATGATCCAACAAGTTGTCCTCCTCTTGCATCTTGCTAGTGAAGAACTTTCGTCGAAGAAAGAAGATGTTGGAGAGGCTCTTGGTCTCATGGATGTTGCAAAGGGTGGTCCATGCTTGGGCTGGTCCTTTGCAATGGCGAATGTGTGCAATTTGCCGATCCACAAGGTTGATGGCAATGAGAGCAAAGGCCTTCTTCTCCTTCCTCTCAAACGCCTTCTTGGTGCTTGGATCAGCATCTTCACTTGGAGGCTCCTGACTCCGGTCCACCACCTCCCACAAGTCCTTCTCCGCAAGAATCATCTCCATCTTGAACTTCCACATGCCAAAGTTCTCCCCATTGAACTTGTCAATGACGCGCACGCCTTCTCCTCCAGTTGTTGCCATGATGAAGCACCTCCCACTTGTTGGTAGCACCCCAAGTGTCCCTTGGAGTTGAGAGACTCAATTCAGCCTCCAAGCACTCACTAGGAAGCCAATTGGGCTGAATTGGCCCCAATCAGCCCTCACAAGGACCTTTCAAGATCCTTACAACTCTAAAAGCGTCCAAGCACTCCTCACAAGTGCATCACCTCCTCCCAAAACCAATTTAGACCCTAAAGGAGCTCAAAACCATAGCATGGACGTCTTCAACAATTGCTACTTCAATTCAGCAAGCCAAGTCACAACTCTCCTCATAAATAGGGTAATCCACACTCCAAGGAGCTGAACACTTCCAATCAGCCCATACAATCAGCACCTTAAGGACAACAATGGCTTCGAATAGCCCTAGATGGATCACCAAGTCTCCAAGAACCCTAGTTCACTCTCAATGGCTGCACAAAGCTCACAATGACACAAATCAGCCTTCTTTGCCTCTCAATTTGCACTCCAATGTCTCACTCACTCACAATAACACAAATCAGCCCTCTTTGGCTTTCAATTTGCACTCCAAGGTCTCACTCACTTACAATAACACAAATCAGCCCTCTTTGGCTCTCAATTTGCACTCCAATGTCTCACTCATTCACAATGACACAAATCAGCCCTCTCTGACTCTCAAGTTGCACTCCAATGTCTCACTCACTCACAATGACACAAATCAGCCCTCTTTGACTCACAAGTTGCACTCCAATGTCTCACTCACTCACAATGACACAAATCAACCCTCAAGCAATGCAAAGATGCTTCTAATGCTCACAAAGCACTCTCACAAGATTGCAATTTGCACTATCACACTCAACAATGCACCCAAGTGCATAATCAGCCCAAATTGGCTCCCAATGTACTTCTCTAAGCACAAAACTCAAATAGGAGCACACAACCAGCCTAATTAGGTCTGATTACTACCATAAGCAACCTCTCATCCAAAATGTACTCAAAAACTTCACAAACCAGCCAAATAGCCCACAAAAACACTTAAAGAAAATTGCACTCCAAAGTTGTTTTTGAATAAAACTTACACCATATGGTTTGTAGGTGAAAAGAGACACAAAGGCTAGTTCCTTCTCCAAGCTCCAAGATCCCCTCCAAATGATTTGACTTCCTCACTCAAACGCAACTCCAAGTGCGTGGGCCCATAACCTATTGAGATTACAAAGGTATGAATGAATGGAAGGCTTTACTTAGATGGTAGGAAGATACAATGACCCCTGAGTGGGTTGATCTTATACTAGAAGCCTTTCATAGTTATCCACAAACCATGTGGGATAACTAACCACTATAGGCTGCCTTTGACTATGAGCAATACCCAAGAGACTCTAAGTCTAACTACTATGTACATGCTATGCCTAGTGCTGAATCTACATGGTCTACACTAATATGTACATGTTCTTCAACAGGCCCTGCCCTGCCTTCAACGCTTTGAGTGCACTATCCACTCGACGGACCAAGGCATTGACCGCTGCGTCATCATCTTGCATGTATAACCATGCAGGTCGATCTCTTCCCATTAGAAACACCCTCCATGCACTTATGATGTCACTCACCCTCTTATCAAATTCCCTTGCCACGTCCACATAATAATGCCCTGCGGTTGACATCACATCTATTTCCACAAAAGCATGAACTTCTGCGGCTTGTTCCAACTTGGACAAAAGAAAGGCCCTGCCTATCAAAGTGTGATTGTATGTCGAGTATTGCTCATGAAACTCTTGAGCATGCTCTTGTTCTATCCAATTGCCATCTCCAGCTTTACGCACCTCATTTTCCGGAAATCGGAAGAATTTCTTGTGTTGCATGCTCCAATGTCCTTCCATGCTGCGGCAAAACATTTCATGAGCCTCGTCATCCACAATACCTCTAGCCCGCAACTCCACTTCTCTGTCCTTGGTCATCCACACGTAATGATCATTTTCACATGAAGACGCCTTGGTTAGGTTATGCACTTGGGCTAGTGAATTCCACGTTATAGGTTTTCCCCAATGCATGTAATTTTGAAATTTGTATGGCGCTTGGTCAAGTGGAAGGTTCCATCGATTGTATTCGTGACCGGGGGGCATACCTTCTGAGATCCCAAGCATTTTGTAGAACCTCGGGCAAAAAGGAGTTTTACACTCGGGACACCGTGATTGAATGAGAGATGCTTTGGCAATGCATGTGACATGAAAAATGTGGCGGCATTGGCCCATTGTTAGGGCTCCTTCCAGACAAGTATGACTTAGGCAAATGCTACATCTGCCCTCCATGATTCCGACGTTAGGATCACGAGCGTGCACGACTTCCTTCTCATTCTTCTTTATGTGTGCTGAAAACGTGTTGTAAGGGACCCATCCTTCCTCTGCTTCCAAGGTCCAATTGATGTGGGGATGCTGGTTGTTATTTGCGTGGTTCAAGCGCTCAAACATTGCATCCATGTCTCCCCAATACGTAATGTCGGTGGACCCCCTCGGATGTGCCTCAAACATCTGCTTCAGCCGCCAAAAAGAGCTCTCCACGGCATTGCATTCATCTTCCCACTTCATTGCTAATTTCAGGAGCGTTTTCATTGCTCGGGATACTACGGTCGGTTTGTCTTCGAGCTTCTGTACCCATGCCAACCATCGAGAGTCTGCACTGCTCGATGACATGTTGCTATCCAAGCACACTATTCTTTTCAAACGCACCACCTGAGACTGAGCATGGGCATTCTCTTTGGTCGCCTCATCCAATTTTTGCTTCAATTCTTTTACCTCACTTCCTTCCGTTTGCATGGAAGCATCTTGCAATGTTGGAGTAGGATTACAAATGGCGGTTTTAGGATTTATTTCCCTGCTCTTGTGGCCCTCCACAACTGCATCTTTTTCAAAAGGAAGAGAGAGTTGATCACTCTCTTGAGTGTCTTGCACCTCTTGTGTTATGGGCACCAACCCTGGAATATCCTTCATCAGCTGCTCAAATGAACGCTCATGGATCCTCTGTAGCCTTTCGTACTTCTTTTTCAATTCATCACATTGTGCCTTCCAGTTGTCATTGGAATCATTCAAAGCCCTCAACGTCTGATTTTCTTCTGCTAGAGCAACCAAGTCTTTCAGCTTCTCGTACTTGTCGTCAAGGAATGGTAATATAGCCTGCGTGTACTTTATGAAAGCCACGGCACCAATGATCAGCTCAGGCGATACTTTGGCCAATTCCTCTGCAAAGCCGTAACCTTCGGGGACATTTCTTGCACCATCCCCACTGCTGTGGTCAATGAGACAGCGGTTCTGGCAAACGCCTCCCACCTTGTGTCGGGTTTCAGAAAAGTATCAGAGCTACCCGCCTCAGCATCTGATACGGATGGGCTTACCCCTATGTGAAGTTCCTTCCATCGAGTAGAGCAATGCACCAAGGCTTCCAATTCCTTCAGATTTGGCATGTGACGGAGAATCTCCAATTGCGAGGGAGGAATAGCTGACACTCTTGGATACTTTCTCACAATGTCATTGCCACGAATGGTGGAATCCCGAGTCATGTCATGGGCTGGTGCTTTATTTCTTATTGACCAACGCCATTGATCTCGAGGGCTCAATATTGGGCTCGGCGCCCTTGTCTCGTCTGGGTTCAAAGGTACATGTGTCATGGGATCTAGAGCATTGCTCTCTAAAAGATTATCAATTGTAGCATAGGCCCTTGCGACTTGTTCCGGTCTATGGTCCTACTCATGTTCTCGTCGCAAAAAATGGGCCCCATGTTCGCTTAGAACGTTCTGCTCGTTCGGAACCATACTTACTGGAACCACAATTTCTACGTTCGGTGTGCACATCAAAGCCGTTGGAGGAGTAAGAAACACCTCTCCCTCCGGATCTCCCAAGGAGGCACGACTCATTGTCGTTGGGGTCTGCGTAGAAGCCAACGGTAATGCATCGCTTGGGCCCCCAGAGATGATTGTCTGCGGCACTCGAGTATTTTTTAATACTCTTCTTGGTTTTGGTGTCTCACTTGGCCCTGCCTGTGGATTGTACAAATCCGGAATATCTTTTTGATTGCGATTAAGATGCAGTGGCTCCTTGGCTGTCGTTGGAAACGTGCTCCAATCCACCTTCCATACACCATGGAGGCTAATTGGAGTTCTGCATACACCATGGAGGCCAAGCTGTAGTTTATGTACCCCTTACTCATTGGTTTGTTCCCAAAGAGTGTCTTCCACACCTCCAACGATCGTTCCTTAAAATGCTGGTCGCTGCAAGTCGATGGCTTGCAACTAAAATCATGCGTCTGAGCGGCATGGGACTCCCTCGGCCACAACTTGTTGATGTGGTACATTTTTACATACTTCTTGCACATCCTGGAGTTCCAATATTCCGTAGTTTCCTTCTCCCAATCTGGCTCCGCTTTGATGTTAGGGTCGTCCGTAATCTCCGAATGGAGCCCGTGGGGTGCCCCCTTCCGTTTAGTTTTCTTACTGCTTTCCACCCTTGGATTCATCCTACCAATATCCGCAACACCTTCACCGCTCATGACTGTCGCTTTGAATTTGTAACCGCTTCAAAAATCACTGAAAGTGACCCCCTCGAACCACGTGTATTTCAATCGAAAAAAGAGCGTATGTCGTTATGAAAAATGAATGACTCCAACTCTCCACCATGTAGGAGTAGCTCGCGCAGTGAAGCAAGAGCAGAACATCCGACACGGTTCTAATACCTCTGAGAGAAGAGAAGAAGTGAGGAAAAATGAACATCCCGTCCGACCTTATAGCAGTTGGACGGCAGACCTAAGTAAGGTCTGGTACCAAACCTGTCCCGGACGTCGCGAAGCGTCCCCGAACCTGAGGTTCATTGGACGGACCGACGCCGACCGCTTCAGGGTCGGACAAGCAGCACGCCGTCCGACCACCAGACCGAGACGTCCGAACTCGAAGCAGATTACGGCCGGCTATCGGACGCCAGCGGTCGCTCTGGGACTGTCGTCCGATATCCCGACCGACCCTCGTCCGATGCCCAATCCGACCAGCCGTTCGATGGCCCGTCCTACACTCCTACCAGCCATCTGATGCCGCTTGCGACCCGCGTCCGACCCCCGTCCGAAGCGCCGTTCAGACCCGCCGTCTGACTGACATCTGACTCGTTGTTAGTTTAGGTTTCCGGAAGTATATAAATATAAGATTCAGTGATCTTAGGATCCTTTTCCAAGGCCCATTATTCATGAAACAAGCATCCAATGCGACGACAGCTGCTGGAATCAGGAGATAAAAAAATCATGAATTCATGAACTTGCAACATCAAAGGTCAACCCGAGTAGGCGGAAGTGGTGGCCTCCTTTGTCCTTCGAACTCATTTGAATTTGAAGTGGTCTTTAGTTCGATTCCCAGTGACATCATCTACCTTGTTTGATGATGTCACCTCCCTGATTGTGGGATTTGTTTTGGTCGTGGTAGCCAATCATACAAAAAAAAAAAAAAAAAAGCATCTAACCAATTTGTGTTTGTATTTGGGAGGGAATCACAATTTGCTTGTGGAAGGGGGAGGTGTTGAAATGGAGTGCTTGGAAGGGGTGATCTCGAGTTTAGAAGCAGGATGTTTATAGTACCATCCAACTACAAACATTTATGTTCTAAACTCGAAATTCTCCATTCGAAACCCTCAAGATTTGACACCTGCTCCTTCCACATGTAAATAATATTTGCTACTCACGTACAATCATGCCTTGGCTTGACGTTTTTTTTTTTTTTTTTTTTTTTTTGGGGGGGGGGGCAAATAAATGACATTTAGAGTGCGACCATGATATGATTTTCATTTGATACGAAGTTTAAATGAATTGATTTTAATACTTCAAACGTAAATGGAGGCACCATTATTTCATTTTGTGCACTTCAAATAAAACCGAAGCCACCATGATTTCACTTTGATACTTCACAAATAAAACGAAGCCACCTTCATTTAATTCACCTACTTAAAAATAAATCCAAGCCACCATGATTTAATTTTGCTAAATCACATTCAAATCTAGACACCATGATTTAAATTCTGCTTCTTCACATTAAAATCAGCACACCTTGATTAAATTTTGCTACTTTAAACAAAAATCAAGACACCATGATTTACATTTGGCTACTTCAAACTAAAATCAAGACACCATGATTTGAATTTTGCTACGTGAAACTAAGACCAAGCCAACATGATTTAAATTTGGTACTTCACATTCAAATCAAGCCACTATGATTTAATTTTCCCACTTAAAACCAAAATCTAGTAACCATGATTTAATTTTTGCTACTTCACATTCAAATCAAGACACGATGATTTATATATTGCCATTTCAAGCCAATTTTGCTACTTCAAACCAAAATCAAAACACAATGATTTAAATTTTTCCATTTGAAACCGAAACAAAGCCACAATGATTTTAAAAAGGATATCCAATCATTTCTTTTTCAATATGGTCTAGCGTTGATTTATGCATTTTCCTAGATAAATAAGAATAACCATTATCCCATATGCCCCCTTATTATGGTGTCGTCTTTAATTTCATAAGGATATCCAATTTTTTTTCCACTACGGTCTAACGTTAAGTCATGTTTTTTCCTAAAGAAATAAGAATACCCGTATGCCTCCTTATTATGGTGTTGTCACTAATTTCATAAGGGTACCCATTTTTTGTGCATGAGTGTGGTTGATCCACATTTCTTTTACAAGAATAACTAAGTTGTCTCTCTGAGCTTCTAGATGCCCCCCTATTTCGACATGTTCATCATGTATAATTCTACGACACTTGACAGACAATTGTTCATTTGTGATGCAATGTTTTTAAAGAAAACACTAAAACGAGGATTGCATAGGAGTTAATCATCACATTTTAATATAAAATTAGAAATTCCAAACTTCAACAAACTTGCATAAGTACAAGTCTGAACTCTAAATGTTTGCCAAATTTTTTAGGAGTTATAGACTTGTATGCATGGAAGCTTTCAAAATGTGCCTACACAATTCAGTAGTGTGAGTAGAAACTCTTTACATGAACTAACATCATCGCATACTCTGAACAAACGAATATTATAAACGTATTCCTGGTCAAGGGTTTAGGATTTAGGGTTTAGGTTTAGGATTTAGGGTTCAATTTCTGACAATAATTTCAGGTTCTTCCAACATAGCTTTGGAAAAGAATCTACAGGAGGTTCAAAAATCATAATTCCCTCTCGCATCAATGCAGTTTGAATTAAGGTAGAACTACCTATCACTCCCCTGATTTGCAATCTGAATATCTTGGGGCCAATTTCAATAGTGGTACATATTTTTCAGAGGCGTGTGCTTGTTTCACGAATCAAACCCAAGTGGAATTATAATTTTTCGATTAAAACTATAATTTCTATAAATTTTTGAAGTCATTGGACTGAAATTACAAAACCGTTAGTAGACTACAGAAATAAACGTTCCCTAATGAACCCATAACCGCCCAAGTCAAGTACAAAATACTGACCATTAATGGAGTGACACATTATCCCTTGTTGTCATAAAAAATCAGATTTTATCATAGAACGCTTTAATTTCTGTCATAAGAAGAATGAAAGTGGATGTTTTGTGAACAGATTTGGATGTTTTATGGACAAAATTAGGTGACGAAATTGGGCTGGTCTACTCACCGAGTTGGAAAATTAACGATAATGGGCTATTTTACCTTAAAACTCCCCCTTTTTTCCTGTCCTAGTATCCACGCCGTCTGATCAGAACGCCGTCCGACCACCTGGGCGTCCAAAACTGGAGCCGTCCGAAACTACATCTGTTTGACCTTTTGGCTTCTGAATTGAAGCCGTCCGACGAGGCCCAATTCTGGTCATCCTAGGTTGACATCCGGAGCTTGGTGGCCGTCCGAACCTGGAGCCGTCCGATGTCCAGAGCGACGTACGCCCTGTCCGACTATTTAAGGGCGTGTCGGTCGGCTCACTTTTCACAGTTGTTTCCCTTGCGGAGTGGGCTGATCCAGCGCCTTCGGGATTCTGCGCGCCCCTTCCAGCTTGGTGTGTGAACGGTTGTGGCCTGTGGTTGGAGATTGAGGTGCTGTTAGTCCTAAGTCAGGTTTCAAAAATCGAAACTAATTTGTTTTTATAATGTGCAAGTCCCCTTTTTTCATCCACATTCTAACTTCATAGCATTGCACGGATGTGTTGAAAAAATCAATTAAAATTCTAAAATCGACTCCTAAAAACGTAATCAAAGTTACCATGCCACGCGGAGAAAGTGCACCGAAGGGAATATCACAAGAGATGAATTGGGCAGAATGGGAAAATCCTCTTTGCGTAGCGGAGCCGGGATGGCAAGAAGAGCCCAAAAAAGTGTGGGATTGTACAACGTGCAAAAAATATGTGAAAATGACACACATCTCCAAACTGTGGTCACGTGCTCGTGCGGAGGTACAAGCTCAACGTTGGGAAGGGCAAATGACCACGTGCAATAGTGTCCATTTTGTTCGCCGGTACGAAGAGATTCTATCGGCATGCGGTTTACCAATGTCAAAAACGAATGTCATGACCTATTCGACTATGGCCATGGTGTGGGCGGAGATTGTACTCCACAAAGACGTAGATTAGAAAACAGTGTATGGGAAAAATGTAAAAACTCTGAATCGCCGACAGCACATGATTTATACCAATTGGGTTGGAGCGAGCGATTGCTTGCCAGAGTGGTCCAATCGAGGACATTCTGGAACACCGTCGGTTGTGTTGCCTGACTCAGAGGATGATGTTTTGGACGACAATGATGTTCCCGATGTTGAAGCACCTGTGACATTTGGAGAGAGACACGAACGGCGAGAAGCTCGCGAAGACATTGAGTACGAGGAACAGATGCGAGAGGCAATGCGTCGTAGCGTGGAGGACCGTGGTCGACAACATGGGCATGACCAATCGCACCACCTTGACCGTGATTCACGTGCCCCACAAGATTCAGGAAGAAGTTCACAATATGGTAATGCATCCCAAGGTGGCTCTCGAAGCACGCGATATGACAATGCTAGCCAAGGTGGCTCCCAATACTATCTTGGGAGTACTGCACCCGCTTCATATCATCATCATGGAGGTTCTTATTATGGTGGTTCAAGTGAAGGAGGGTCCCAACACAATGTTCCTATTCCTCCTCCTCCTCCTTTTGGAGGTCCTTACTGCCCAAATTACGAAAAAGTAGTGGCTCCAAGTAGACAAGGAGACACCTACGGAGGAGGACCATATCTTGGTGTTTATGGGTGTGGTTCTAGAGGCCCAAATAAGAGAGATGATACCGATTCTGATTCAGAGTGAAGCGGTGTTTTGTCTTATAGTGCAAGCCTGAGCACCTTATCCATTGATTGTAATGGCCGTGGATTGTTGTTGTCGGCAAGCATTGTACAGTGATGTTGGGGAATTGCAGTTCCTGATTTTCTAAGTTAGCGGGATTAAGTTTTTATGTCCATATAGAAGTACATTGGTAGCCATGTGATGGTATTATCCTTGAATACCGTTGTTGTATAACCATTGATTTTTTTTAATATACATATGGTATTAGTCCGCGTTCTACAACTGAGTGGCGTATGTAAGTCTCCAGCAAAGAACATAATGACTTCCGTATTGACCTCAAAAAATGCATTGTATAAGTTATTTTTCCAAGAAATGATTGACGCATCACATTGTGCCCCCCCAAACATAGTCCATACCTTCTGCATCATGCTTGTAGTCCAAATTGAGTGAATGAAAACTTCACATTTAAATCCAAAGCATAATGTTACCGGAAATTGGTATTGGGTCATTGCACGAAACACTTGTACTATTTGTTGCGTTTTGCCTTTTTGGTCAGTCAGTACTATAGATACTATTAGTACTGTGAGTACTATAGCGGTGTGGAAGAAGAAATTTGGGCCGTTAATCTTTCTGATGATCTTCTGCGCCGCTACCACGTGTACGTCCGTGATTGGATGATAGGCACGGATGGTGAGGTCTGTTCGTCCGAGGGGGGGGGGCTTGGATGCAATCCATGTAGCAGTGACTGAGAAATTCACGCCAAGTCGCCAACTGCCATCCACGTCAGAGACTATCATCCAAAGTGGGCCCCCACCAGTACTATTGAGTACCACGGGGAACCTTACAGTACTATTTTTTGGCAGAGACTTTAATTTCCCCTGGAAAATAGGCTGTTGACATTTATATTTTTTTAAATTACAAAAAAGGCTTAAAAAAATAAGGTAAAAAATGGCCATTTTGGAGAACTTAAAAGAAAAAGGTGATCTTCAAGAAAATTATAAATTATGAAATTCTACTCTCCGAAAATGCATGCTCATTGAAGCACACTTTAGGACAAACCAGAAGACAATGGAAGCAAGGATTTTTGAATCCCTCTCGGCAGAAGGTGTATGTTGCTTATAGGAAGAGGCTCACCAAAGCTCTAGTCAAAATTCCCTATTCTGGGCTCTCAATAGTACTAAAATCCCCCAAAATGGAAAGTGTGACAAATTAAGAAAAATCAGTCTTAAATGCTAAACTAATTTGAAAAAATTTGAGCATGTTGAAAATCCCTAGTACAACCTTCGCCTTGAATTTTGTATTCATTGGTTCATTTTTCAAAAACTTATGGCACAAAATCACTTTCACTTGCAACATGTGACGGAAAATAGTACAAGTGTTTCGTGCAATGACCCTATTGTTTCTAGTTTTGGTGGTGGATTTGTATTACCTCCCCTTCTTTTTTTTTGGCTTCTGTTTCATTATCATTCATTCCATCCACCTTTTTTGCTTTTAGTTTCCTTTCCATTCATTCCCAATTTTTATTAAATCTGGAGTTTCAGTACTTGGACTACAAATAAGAGACCCTGTCGCAAAAAATCTGAAGTTTTATTATCATTCATTCCCCATCCTTATTTGTTTTCAGAGGACCATCATTATTTTCCAATTTTTTTTTGCTTTATGTTTCCTTGTCATGAACTTGCACATTTTTTTGGGCTTTTTGTGTCGTGATCATTCATTCCCAATTTTTTTGGGCCTCACGTTCCCTTGGCATGAATTCCCCAATTTTTTGGGCTTTATGTTGTCTTGTCATGCATTCCCAATTTTTTTTGGTTTATGTTGCCTTGTCATGCATTCCCCAATCCCCATGTTTTTGGACTTTCCTTTTCCTGGTCGTTCATTCCCAATTTTTTATTTATTTATTGTTTCCTCATCATGCCATCCCTATTTTTTGGGGGTTTCTGATCTTGTTAGTCATTCCCCAATTTTTAGGGTTTCAAGTTTTTTTGTCGTTCATTCCCCATTTTGGGGGGCTCTCGGTCTACTTGTCATTCATTTCCAATTTTTTTCCAAGTGTTAACCCCTAAATGCCAAAGGCACACAAATATGGTATTTGCAGAACTTTGAAGTTCAATAAAACCTAAACAAGTTGCTATTTTTAGTAGTTCATACTTTTAGAAAATTCTTCTTGAAGTCTAGTTTTAGCTACAAAAGTCCGATCTTGAAAATAAATGATAGTGGTTTTTCTATTCAAGTTTTTGTACAAGGGTACCCATTGCAAATTTGCAATCTTGACTTCCCTTTCTGTTGAGAGCTCTTCGAAATGAGCCTCAAATATACTAGATTTTGGAGGAAAATTCACATTCAAAATCCATTTAATAAAATTGTGGAGTACATTTGAAGAAGCCATAAATTGATTGGGGTTATACAAGTTAGGGCTGTTAGGCCCTTTAACAGTTTAACCTCATATTGTTTTGGTCACCAAATTTTTAGATTTATCTTTCAATGGAAGAAGATTGAAAGATTTTAGCAGTTCTAGCAACCCTCATGGTCAAACATTATAATCTTGAACTCCATCCGTGATATTTTTTTTTTTTTTTTTTGGTATGAGACCTCTAACATGTGTAGTTTGAATCTGTCCCGATTGGGAACCCCGTCCGACCCTGACCCTGACTGAGAACCCGGCCGACCGAACTGTCCAAAACCCGGACGAACCATCCGTCCGATACCCCGTCCGACACAGCCGTCCAAGAACCTCTACGTCCGACCCTCACCTCGACTGACAACCCGGCCGACCGAACTGCCCCAAAACCCGTCCGAGAACCGTTGTAACCGTTCGAAAATCTATCAGATACCTTGTCCGATACCCGTTACAGCCGTCCGATTGGTCGGCTTCATCGGACGGCCGAGTCGCGACCGACTGATCGGACGGCGGAGAATCGGGCCAACCGCCGAGAAGGCCGTCCGACAAGTATAAGAGTGGCGGACGGCCCGACCGCCCTCACTCTTGCCTTCTCCCTTGTGTTTAACAAGAGGAGCGGAGAGCTTGGTGGTTTATCCTCCATTGGCTCCTTTCTTAGGGAAGGCAAGAGTCGGATTACAAGGGCCCCCTTATTGCTGTTTTTTTCAGTTTTGGCGTGACTGTGTATGCATTATTTTTGATTTGAAGTAAAATCCCGAGTTCAATTTCATCTTTTGAATATTCATTGATGGTACAGTTCAGCAAGATGCCGAGGCCAAAGAAGGGAGGGAAAGGCAAGCGGGTGTTGTCAGATGATGAAGAAGCTAGGATAACTAAGGAATATCCCACAGATGCTTGCAAAGCATTTTTGATCGAATTTACTGTCAAGTTTTATGAGTCCGAAAGCACCACGTCCCTGGATAGCAAATATGTTAGATATCAAGAGGAATGCATTCAAAAATTCAAAGACGACATGACGCAGAAGATGTTAGAAGCATTGAACGTTCCGCAATGGAGGCATGAGATGGACAAACCGCGCTTCAACAAATTCTTGGCGAACAGGGTGAACGATGCATTTTGGAATGCCAAGGTGATTGTAGAAAAATACAGCAAGAGCTACCGTGCACAGGATGCAGACTTCAAGCAAGTCATTCTCAGGGCAGACTTGTTTATTCAACGGTGCCGTCCATTTGCTATTTCACGGAATAGGCAAGGGTCAATGTTTTGGTGGAAGAGCGTTGAGGGAATGGCGGAATTGCTTAAGGGGCGACGGCATCTCGTAGCGCTTCCAGAAACAGCAAGGGTGATTGCACAAGATGACAAAGTCATGATGGGCGGGTATGCAACAATTCGTAGGGTCCAAATTGAAGGATGTCCTAGGATACCCATATTTTGGGAGTTTGCATCAAAGGTATCTCGCCAACATGGCATACAACCAAAACTCGCAAAATTGGAACACCAAAACGAGTCAATGGCAGTGAGGATTCCACATGATGGAGTCATACGATTTTATGCAGTGCATGCAACAAACAACGAAGGGTATTCGTACTGGTGGAACGGCGGAACACTGCGGCAAATGTTGAACTTGGATGTGCAATATCCAGACAACATAGGTATTGCTTTGGCTTGTGCAAACGCTGATCCCGAAGAGGTGATTCGAGCTTTCCGTCTCGCTCGTTGGAGGAGGAAGCGCACAGAGCTTGCATGGGCATTGCTGCACATCATGAATGCAGTGCACAATGCTAGACATCTCCACAATGATATTTCCCCAGACAACATCATGTTTCACTTTCCCGAAGACGTGTCCCTAGTCTACATTGGAGTTTGCGATTGGGGCTTGACTTCCGTAAGTAGCGAAGCACCCAAATCCTTGTACACGTTCACATCTGCAGGTGAGAAGGAAGAAGCTTTGCGAAGGAGATGGTGGGTAGACCCCAATATTGCATATTTGCATAAGAGAAATGCGGATGTGGAAGTCATTCCCAATTTATCACGAAAATCAGAGGAATATGTGGTGGGTCGAATAGCTCAGAAGATCAACAAATAGTGCATGTTAGTGGCCTACCACAAGTTACACCGGGAAATCCAAGGACATACAAAGTTTAGCCATGAGGATTTGGCAATGGTGTTTCATCAATACTTGGAGCGACTTTGCAATGAAGACAACGGTTCACGAGGTAGTTTGGCTGAAATTACCAATCGATTTACCAATTTTTACAACTGGCCAATACGAGATGAACACTTCCGACATTCATATTAGTACTTGAGCATACTATATAGACTATAGAACTGTAGAAGTATTTAATCAACGTAGAAGTGAGGATTTACGTTTGCGGACCATGTGGCCTAAATAGTATTATTTTCCATTTCCAGTATATACCAGTTTATATGTAATTGGATGTACATTTTGGATTCTATAGTGTTTTGGAATTGTATATCCTTTCCATCATTTTTTATATGAAATACATAAACCGCTTTAACAAAAACTGCATAAATTCTTGTTGATGGATGTTGGATTGATAAGGTTCTGTGAGAAGTTGTATGAATTGTCATATGAACGTGCATGTAATAGGACAATGCAAATGGAATACATTATATGTAGGTGTTCAGTAATGTCTATCCATTTTAAGAAAAATTGAATACCCTCTAGGGTATTCAATTTCCTATTCTACCCTTTTTTAACAAAAAATCCAATACCCTCTAGGGTACTCAATTTCCTATTGTACCCATTTTTTGAAAAAATTGAATACCCTTTACCTCTTTAGGGTATTCAATTTCCTGTTCCACCCATTTAAAAAAAAAATTGAATACCCTCTAGGATAATCAATTTCCTATTGTACCCATTTCTTTAAAAAAATTGAATACCCTTTAGGAATCTAGGGTATTCAATATGTATTCTATCTAGTTTTTTTCCAAAATGGAATATCCTTGAGGGTATTGGATTTGAAGAAACATCCATTTAAGAAAAAAAATGAATATCCTAGGGGAGTAGAGGGTACTATCTATATCTATTGTACCCATTTTTTTTCCAAATTAAATACCCTTCAGGGTATTTAGTTTCCTATTCTACCCATTTAAAAAAAATATTGAATACCCGAAAGGGTATTCAATTTCCTATTCTACCCATTTTATTTTTAAAATTCAATATCCTAGAGCGTATTCAATTTCCTATTCTACCTATTTCCAAAAAAATTGAATATCCTCTACGGTGTTCAAATTCCTATTCTATTCATTTTTAAAAGAAAATTGAATTTCCTCTAGGGTATTCAATTTCCTATTCAACCCATTTAAAAAAAATTCAACACCCTAGAAGGAATTCAATTTCCTACTCTATCAATTCATTTTTTTAAATTCAATACCCTCCAAGGTATTCTTGAAGATCATGTACATATTGTTGTAGACTATGTACATTCAGCCCTAGGAGTAGTGTTAGACTCTTAATTAGACTTAGAGTCTCTTGGGTATTGCTTGTAGTCAAAGGCAGCCCATAGTGGTTAGTTATCCCATAATGTATGTGGATAACTAGTGAAAGGCTTCTACCTTATGTTCAACCCACTCATGGGGTTTGGTATCTTCCTACCATCTAAGTAAAGCCTTTCTTCCATTGAAGTACTTTGTAATCTCAATAGGTTATGGGCCCACGCACTTGGAGTTGCGTTTGAGGGAGAAATTCAAATCATTTGGAGGAGATCTTGGAGCTTGGGGGAGCAACTAGCCTTTTGTCACTTTGTCACCTACAAACCATATGGTGTAAGTCAAAAACAAAAACAAACTTTGGAGTGAACTTTTTTTTACAAAAAAAAAAGCAAGTGTTTTGTTCTTTTCTTGGACATTTGTTGGCTGGTTTGTGAGTTTTTGAGTACATTTTGGGTGTGAGTTTGCTCATGGTAGTAATCAGACCTAGAAAGGGCTGATTTGTGCTCCTATTTTGAGTTTGTGCTTAGAGGTGTACATTGGGAGCCCATTGAGGCTGATTGTGCACTTGGGTGCATTGTGGATTGTGATTTGGCAAATTGCAATCTAGTGAGTGTCTTTTGTGAGCCTTGGAAGCATGTTTTGTTGCTTGAGGCATTTGCCATCCATTGAGGGCTGATTAGTGCCCTTGTGAGTGTGTAAGGCGAATTAGTGGACTTGGTGAATCCAAGAGGGCTGAATTGTGCTTTTGTGAGATTTGTAGAGCCAATTAGGGTCCTTTGGTGTTTTGGTGATCCAACTAGGGTTGTTGGAGACCATGGTTGTCCTTGTGGTGTGAATTGAGAGTAGTAGCTCCATCTAGGGCTGATTTGAAGGCTTGAGCTCCTTGGAGTGTGGAGGAGCATTGTGAGTTTGGGAGGAGCATTGGGAGAAGCATTGTGTGTTTGTTTGCTGATTTGAAGTAGCACTAGCCCATGATGTGCATGTGGTGATTTTGAGCTTCATTAGGGTCTGAATTGGTGTTTAGAGGAGTCCTTGCACTTGTAGGAGTGTTTGTGGTCGTTCTTAGGGTGTGAAGGATCTTTGGAGGTGCTTGGAAGGGCTGATTGGTGTCATTTCAGCCGAATTGGCTTCCAAGTGCTTGTTTGGAGGCTGAATTGAGTTTGTGAACTCTTGGAGACACTTGGGAGGCTGCCAACAAGTGGGAGGTGCTCCATCATGGCATCAAGTGGAGGAGAAGGCGTGCGCATCATTGACAAGTTCAATGGGGAGAACTTTGGCATGTGGAAGTTCAAGATGGAGATGATCCTTGCGGAGAAGGACTTGTGGGAGGTGGTGGATGGGAGTGAGGAGCCTCCAAGTGCAGATGCTGATCCAAACACCAAGAAGGCATTTGAGAGGAAGGAGAAGAAGGCCTTTGCTCTCATTGCCATCAACCTTGTGGACCGGCAAATTGCACACATTCGCCATTGCAAGGGACCAGCCCAAGCATGGACCACCCTTTGCAACATCCATGAGACCAAGAGCCTCTCCAACATCCTCTTTCTTAGGCGGAAGTTCTTCACTAGCAAGATGCAAGAGGAGGATGACTTGTTGGATCATGTCAACAAGATCAAGGCTCTTGCGGATGAGATGGCTTGTTTGGAGGCGCTCGTGACGGATGGAGATATGGTGATGACTTTGTTGGAGAGCTTGCCACCGTCTTATGAGTTCCTCATCACCGCATTGGAGACAAGGCCTATGAAGGAGCTGACCATGGAGTTTGTGACGGCGCGCTTGATGCATGAGGTGACCAAGCGCAAGGAGAATGAGTCCCAAGGAGAGGGATCAGCCCTTGTGTCAAGACATGGCAAAGGAGGCAACACCAAGGAGTTCAAGGAGACAAGGACATGCTTCAAGTGTGGCAAATTAGGCCACATTGCTAGGCATTGCAAGGTCAGCCAAGCCAAAGGCAAGGAGAGTGCACACCAAGCCTCCAAAGAGGAGGAGGAGGAGGATTTTGCCTTTGCCACCCAAGGAGGAGGGGACAAGGCCAACATGTTTACATGGATTGTGGATTCGGGGGCCACTCAACACATGACCAGCCATAGAGATGCCTTCCACACATATCAGCCCATCTCGAGGAAGAAGATTTATTTGGGAGACAATGGCATGGTGGAGGCCCTTGGCATGGGGACCATCATTGTGGAGGTGCAAGTGAAGGGGGAGACCAAGAGGATTCAGATCCATGAGGCACTCCATGTCCCCAAGTTGCATGCCAACTTGCTTTCGGTGAGCAAATTGTCTTTGGGAGGTTTGAAAGTGCATTTTAACAATGTGGGGTGTGTTGTGAGGTCACCAAGTGGAGTCTTGATTGCATCAGCCCCTCGTGAGGGCAACTTGTACCTCCTCCACTTCACCAACGTGAATGGCTCTTTTTTGGCATGTGTTGCCCAAGGATCAGCCCATGGAGACCTTGTGGAGCTTTGGCATAGGAGGCTTGGGCACTTGAATGTGAGGAGCATGAAGAGCCTTCAACACATTGTGAAGGGGCTGAACCTCTCCTCTTGCAAGCATGATTGGAGTTCTATGGTGTGCAAGGGGTGCATTGAGGGCAAGCAAGCAAGGCAGCCCTTCCCCAAGGATGGGGCAACAAGGGCCACCAAGCCATTGGAGCTTGTGCATTCCGATGTGTGCGGGCCAATGAAGACCACCACCATAGGAGGAGCAAGGTATTTTTTGACATTTATTGATGATTTCTCACGCAAGGTGTAGGTGTATATGCTGAAGTGCAAGAGTGAGGTGTTTGGGCGTTTTGAGACTTGGAAGGCCCTTGTGGAGGCCCAATCTGATTGCAAGGTGAAGGTGCTGCGATCGGATAATGGAGGGGAGTATGTGTCCAAGGCCTTTGAGGAGTTCTTGAAGGCCCATGGCATTGAGCACCACACATCAGCACCTTACACCCCTCAACAAAACGGCGTGGCGGAGCGTGCAAATCGCACCATTGTGGAGATGGCAAGGTCCATGATTCATGCTCAAGGGCTGAAGTTTGAGCTTTGGGGTGAGGCGGTGTCTACAACGGTTTATACAAGGAACCGGTGCCCCACACAAGCCTTGACAAGCATGACACCCCAAGAAGCTTGGAGTGGGATTAGGCCCCATGTGTCTCACATGCGGATTTTTGGGTGCATTGCCTATGCCTTGGTTCCAAGTGCCAAGAGGACCAAGTTGGATGCCAAGGGCATCAAGTGTCTTTTCCTTGGTTATTGTGAGGGAACCAAGGCTTATAGGCTGATGTGTGTGGAGAGCAAGAAGATCATCAAGAGTAGAGATGTGACCTTCTTGGAGGATGGAAGTGCTGATCCCAAGCTCTTGGAGATGAGCCCAAGTGGGAGCAATGGAAGACCAGCCCAAAAGGTGGGCACAACTCCAAGAGTGCACCTAGAAGATGAAGATGAAGATGAAGAGCAAGGAGGGGAAGATGAAGACTTGGTGGAGCCCAAGAAGAAGGTGGCCACACCCCAAGTGAAGAGATCAGCAATCCCTTCTCCAAGCACTTCACCAAGGGAGCAAGAGCGTGATCAGCCCTTGGTAGAGCAAGATCAGCCCTTGGAAGAGCAAGATCAGACCATGGAGGAGCCACGTTATCCAACAAGGACCCGCAAGCCCCTTGGAGATTGGTGGCTGAATCACATTCTTCCTCCACAACATGAAGATCAAGCCAATGTGGCTTTCCTTGGAGATCCATCTACACTTGGAGAGGTGCTGAATTGTGAAGATGCAAGCAAGTGGGAGTTGGCCATGCAAGAGGAGTACAAGGCCCTCATTGACAAAGGGACATGGGATCTTGCACCCCTCCCTTCCAAGAGATCAAGTGTGGGTTGTAAGTGGGTTTTCTCCACCAAAAGGGATGCTTTGGGTCACATTGTGAGGTACAAGGCAAGGCTGGTTGCTAGGGGGTTTTCTCAAGTGGAAGGGGTGGACTTCAATGAGACCTTTGCCCCCGTTGCAAAGTTTAGCACCATTAGGTGCATTGTGAGTATTGGGGCAGCCATGGACTTGGAGATGCACCAAATGGATGTAAAGACGGCTTTTCTCAACCCCAAGTTGGAGGAGGTCATCTACATGGATCAGCCCCTAGGCTTTGTGCAAGAAGGCCAAGGGCATCTCAAGTGCAAGTTGAAGAAGGCCCTTCCCGGATTGAAGCAATCGGGGAGAGCTTGGTATAGGGATATTGATGCCATGTTTGTGAGGAAGGGCTTCCAAAGAGGCTATGCTGATCACTCCTTGTACACCATGCAAAGTTGTGAGCATTTGGTGATTGTGATCCTCTATGTGGATGATCTGATCCTCCTTGCAAGTAGCATGACCAAGATGCTTGAAGTGAAGGATATGCTCAAGAAGGAGTATGAGATGACGGATCTTGGAGAGTTGAAGTATTGCCTTGGAGTGGAGTTCAAGAGGGATAGGGCTGCCCGCACCATCACTATGAGCCAACGCAAGTACCTTGAAGAAATTCTCAAGCGGTTCAACATGGAGGAGTGCAAAGCCATAGGTACACCACTTGAGACTAATGGGAAGTTGCCCAAGCTCACGGATGCTGAATTTGGAGAGGTGAGGGCTGAAATGCATGGTGTGCCTTACAAGGCAGCGGTGGGTTGTTTGATGTATGCCATGGTAGCCACAAGGCCTGATTTGGCCTTTCCGGTGAGTGTTGTGAGTCAACACACATCCAAGTATGGCCCAAAGCATTGGGCTGCGGTCAAGAGGGTGATGAGGTACCTTCAAGGCACACTTGGGCTGAAGTTGCAACTTGGAGGTGCCCACGTTACATTGCATGGCTTTTGTGATGCGGATTGGGCGGGTGATGAGGCGGATAGGAGATCCACCACCGGTTACGTGTTTATGCTTGGAGTGGGTGCCATTACTTGGAATTCCAAGAGGCAACCCACCATAGCTCTTTCTACAACGGAGGCGGAATACATGGCCATGAGCCAATGCACCAAGGAGGCCATTTGGTTGAGGCAACTCTTGGCTGATGTTGGCCTTGTCCAAGTGGAGAGCACACAAATCTTGTGTGACAACCAAGGAGCCATTGCTTTGGCCAAGAATCCCACCCACCACTCTCGGACGAAGCACATTGATGTGCAACACCATTTCATTCGTGAACGAGTGGAGGCTGAGGTAATTGAACTCAAGTATGTGCCTACCCAAGCTATGGTTGCTGATGTGCTGACCAAGTCCCTTGGGAAGCCACAACACCAAAACTTGATTGAGAAGATGGGCCTTGGAGCCTTTGACCACTTGCAAAGTGGGAGTGTTGAAGATCATGTACATATTGTTGTAGACTATGTACATTCAGCCCTAGGAGTAGTGTTAGACTCTTAGTTAGACTTAGAGTCTCTTGGGTATTGCTTGTAGTGAAAGGCAGCCCATGGTGGTTAGTTATCCCATAATGTATGTGGATAACTAGTGAAAGGCTTCTACCTTATGTTCAATCCACTCATGGGGGTTGGTATCTTCCTACCATCTAAGTAAAGCCTTTCTTCCATTGAAGTACTTTGTAATCTCAATAGGTATTCAATTTCCTATTCTACCCATTTTGGGTTTAAAATTTAATATTCTAGAGGATAAGAGGGTATTCAATTTCCTATTCTACCCATCTTTTTTTAAAATTCAATACACTAGTCCCTAGAGGATATTCAATTTCCTATTCTACCCATTTAAAAAAAAATTCAATATCCTAAAGGGTACTGAATATGTATTCTACCTATTTTTTTGAAAAAATTGACTGTCCTCTAGGGTATTCAGTTTCCTATTCGACCCATTTTTTTAAAAATTCAACACCCTAGAGGGTATTCAATTTCTTATTCTACCGATGTTTTTTTTTAAATTTAATACCCTTCAAGGGATTCAATTTCCTATTCTATCTATATTTTGTTAAAAATTGAATACCCTAGATAGTATTCAATTTCCTATTCTACCCGTCTTTTTTTAAAATTCAATACCCTAGAGGATATTCAATTTCCTATTCTACCCATTTTTAAAGAAAATTGAATACCCTTTAGGAAATTAGGGTATTCAATTTCCTATTCTATGCATTTAAAAAAAAAATTCAATATCCTAGAGGGTATTCAATATGTATATTCTACCTATTTTTTTGAAAAATCAAACATCCTTGAGGGTATTCAATTTGAAAAAATATCCATTTAAAAAAAAAAATGAACATCCTAGAGGGTATTATCTATATCTATTCTACCCATTGTTTTTCAAATTAAATACCCAAAAGGGTATTCAATTTTGTTTTTAAATGCGTAGAATAGGAAATTGAATACCTTGAAGGTAATGTATTTTTTTTTAAAATGGGTAGAATAGGAAATTGAATACCCTAGAGGATATTCAATTTGCTATTGTATCCATTATCAAAAAAAATTGAATATCCTTTAGGGTATTCAATTTCCTATTCTACCCATTTTAAAAAAAAATACATTACCTTCAAGGTATTCAATTTCCTATTCTACGCATTTAAAAACAAAATTGAATACCCTTTTGGGTATTTAATACCCTATTGTACCCATTTAAAAAAAAATTGAATACCCTCTAGGGCATTCAAATTCCTATTCTATCCATTTTTTCCCCAAATTGAATACCCTTGAGGAGTTGAGGATGTTCAATTTTCTATTCTATCCATTTTTAAAAAATAATTGAATTTCTTGTAGGGTATTCTATTTCCTATTCAACCCATTTTAAAAAAAATTGATTACCCTACAAGGTATTCAATTTCCTATTCCACCCGTTTCTAAAAGAAAATTCAATACCGCCCGGGGTATTCAATTTCCTATTCTACCCACTTTTAGAAAAAATTCAATACCCTAGAGAGTATTTAGTTTCTTATTCTACCCATTTCTTTTTGAAATTGAATACCTTAAAGGCTTTTCAATTTGAAAAAATATTTATTTAAGAAAAAAATCGCCAATCCGACACCCACTCCCGTTCGACTTTCCTCCAGCCCGTCCGACCTCCGACGGAGCGTCCGCATTTCCATCCGACCTTAGACGTCCCAAAGGCCCGTCCGACCTCTGACCCTCCGTCCGAAGTCCCATCCGACCTCCCGACCCCCCGTCTGAAGACGCGTCCGAACTCACGACCCTCCGTCCGACCATCCACTGGACGGGGGGTCGGGGTCCGTCTGAATACCCAGGGACGTCCGGAGGCCAGCGTCCTAGGACCCTAGACGTACGTCCAGACGTCTAGGGCGTCCGGACGTCTGGACAATCCTGGCTTGGGCACTTGAATGTGAAGAGCATGAAGGACCTCCAACACATAGTGAAGAGGCTGAACCTCTCCTCTTGCAAGCATGATTGGAGTTCTATGGTGTGCAAGGGGTGCATTGCGGGCAAACAAGCAAGGTAGCCCTTCCCCAAGGATGGGGCAACCTGGGCCACCAAGCCACTGGAGCTTGTGCATTCGGATGCGTGCGGGCCGATGAAGACCACCACCATAGGAGGAGCAAGGTATTTTGTGACTTTCATTGATAATTTCTCTCGCAAAGTGTGGGTGTATATGCTGAAGTGCAAGGTGTTACGGTCGGATAATGGAGGGGAGTATGTGTCCAAGGCCTTTGAGGGGTACTTGAAGGCCCATGGCATTGAGTACCATACTTCAACACCTTACACTCCTCAACAAAACAGCGGAGCGGAGCATGCCAACCGTACCATTGTGGAGATGGCAAGGTCCATGATTCATGCCCAAGATTTGAAGTTTGAGCTTTGGGGGGAGGTGGTGTCTACAACGGTTTATATAAGGAACCGATGCCCCACCCAAGCCTTGACAAGCAAGACACCCTAAGAAGCTTGGAGTGGAATTAGGCCCCATGTGTCCCACATGCGCACCTTTGGGTGCATTGCCTATGCATTGGTACCAAGTGCCAAGAGGACCAAGTTGGATGCCAAAGGCATCAAGTGTCTTTTCCTTGGTTATTGTGAGGGAACCAAGGCTTATAGGCTGATGTGTGTGGAGAGCAAGGCTATCATCAAGTGTCGAGATGTGACGTTCTTGGAGGATGGAGGAGCTGATTCCAAGCTCTTGGGGATGAGCCCAAGTGGGAGTAGTGAAGGACCAGCCCAAGAGGTGCAACTCCAAGAGTGCACATAGAAGATGAAGGAGATGAAGATGAAGAGCAAGGAGGGGAAGATGAAGAATTGGTGGAGCCCCAAAAGAAGGTGACTACACCCCAAGTGAGGGGTTCCAAAGAGGCCATGCTGATCACTCTTTGTACACCATGCAAAGTGGTGAGCATTTGGTGATTGTGATCCTATATATGGATGATTTGATCCTCCTTGCAAGTAGCATGACTGAGATGCTTGAAGTAAAGGCTATGCTCAAGGAGGAGTATGAGATGACGGATCTTGGAGAGCTAAAGTATTGCCTTGGAGTGGAGTTCAAGAGGGATAGGGCTGCCCGCACCATCACCATGAGCCAACACAAGTACCTTGAAGAAATTCTCAAGCGGTTCAACATGGAGGAGTGCAAATCCATAGGTACACTCCTTGACACTCGTGTGAAGTTGCCCAGGGTGATTGCACGAAACACTTGTACTATTTGTTGCGTTTTGCAATAGTACTCGTGATCTTATTGGGAGTACTTTAAAATTCAAAAATCAATTTTAAAAAAATTCAAAAAATATGACTAATGTATGCACCTTTAAGATGAAGGTAACCACCAAAGGAAATTCATTAAAAAATTCTCTAAGTAGGAGAACTAAAAAAGTACCAAATCCCTAGAAAATGCATATTTTGATGTTTTAATTAGTAGAAAATAGGAAAAAACTTAAATAAAAAAAATAAAATTTGGCCATTTGTAGCAACTTTATGAAGATGGTCATTCACCAAAAAAACCACCAAAATAATTTTTTCATGTTTTGAAATGCAAGTAGAAAGAGGCTCACTTTGTGAACTTCTACACCAAATAAAATTAAGTATTTTTAAAATTCCTTTGGACAATACCTACAAGTCTACTAAAAGACCATTTCTACCAAATTTCAGCTCCAAATTCGTTTTTATGGGTACTAAATAGTACTAAAAAATCCCAAATTGGCATTTGTGACAAAATATCGGGGGCTATTATTAAATAGTAAAAAAAAATTTTAAAATTCCAAAAAATTACGCAAGGTGTATAATAGTTATAAGTACCTTGTCTATGAATTTGGAATCATTTGGAGTCAAAATGCCAAAGTTATGGCTAAAAAATTAATCAGCATGCAACATGTGACAGAAAATAGTACAAGTGTTTCGTGCAATCACCCCCCAAGCTCACGGATGCTGAATTTGGAGAGGTGAAGGCAGAAATGCAAGGTGTGCCTTACAAGGCCGCGATGGGTTGTTTGATGTATGCCATGGTGGCCACAAGGCCTGATTTGGCCTTTTCGGGGAGTGTTGTGAGTCAACACATGTCCAAGTATGGCCCAATGCATTGGGCAGCGGTGAAGAGGATAATGAAGGCACACTTGGGCTCAAATTGCAACTTGGAGGTCCCCATGTGAGGTTGCATGGCTTTAGTGATGCGGATTGGGCTGGTGATGAAGGGGATAGGAGATCCACCACCGGTTACGTGTTTATGCTTGTCCCACATGGTTTGTGGATAACTAGTGAAAGGCTTCTACCTTTTGTTCAGCCTTTTCATGGGCATTGGTATCTTCCTACCATCTAAGTAAAGCCTTTCTTCCATTCATACCTTTGTAATCTCAATAGAAGCTAGGCTATCTGATTTTTTACATTTTGAAGGGATGTCCTCAGGATGAGTACTTTTCTAGTGGAGCTTCTATTTGGGAGATCTCTAGATGCTGAATTCTAAGCGTTTATGCCCTATTTAACTACTTTTAGACTTCGGGCTCAATTTCGGACTTTTTGGAAGATATCCCATGATGATTACTACTGAGATTACAAAGTACTTCAATAGAAGAAAGGCTTTACTTAGACGGTAGGAAGATACCAAATCCCATGAGTGGGTTGAACATAAGGTAGAAGCCTTTCACTAGTTATCCACATACATTATGGGATAACTAACCACCATGGGCTGCCTTTCACTACAAGCAATACCCAAGAGACTCTAAGTCTAACTAAGAGTCTAACACTACTCCTAGGGCTGAATGTACATAGTCTACAACAATATGGACATGATCTTCAACACTCCCACTTTGCAAGTGGTCAAAGGCTCCAAGGCCCATCTTCTCAATCAAGTTTTGGTGTTGTGGCTTCCCAAGGGACTTGGTCAGCACATCAGCAACCATAGCTTGGGTAGGCACATACTTGAGTTCAATTACCTCAGCCTCCACTCGTTCACGAATGAAATGGTGTTGCACTTCAATGTGCTTCGTCCGAGAGTGGTGGGTGGGATTCTTGGCCAAAGCAATGGCTCCTTGGTTGTCACACAAGATTTGTGTGCTCTCCACTTGGACAAGGCCAACATCAGCCAAGAGTTGCCTCAACCAAATGGCCTCCTTGGTGCATTGGCTCATGGCCATGTATTCCGCCTCCGTTGTAGAAAGAGCTATGGTGGGCTGCCTCTTGGAATTCCAAGTAATGGCACCCACTCCAAGCATAAACACGTAACCGGTGGTGGATCTCCTATCCGCCTCATCACCCGCCCAATCCGCATCACAAAAGCCATGCAATGTAACGTGGGCACCTCCAAGTTGCAACTTCAGCCCAAGTGTGCCTTGAAGGTACCTCATCACCCTCTTGACCGCAGCCCAATGCTTTGGGCCATACTTGGATGTGTGTTGACTCACAACACTCACCGGAAAGGCCAAATCAGGCCTTGTGGCTACCATGGCATACATCAAACAACCCACCGCTGCCTTGTAAGGCACACCATGCATTTCAGCCCTCACCTCTCCAAATTCAGCATCCGTGAGCTTGGGCAACTTCCCATTAGTCTCAAGTGGTGTACCTATGGCTTTGCACTCCTCCATGTTGAACCGCTTGGGAATTTCTTCAAGGTACTTGCGTTGGCTCATAGTGATGGTGCGGGCAGCCCTATCCCTCTTGAACTCCACTCCAAGGCAATACTTCAACTCTCCAAGATCCGTCATCTCATACTCCTTCTTGAGCATATCCTTCACTTCAAGCATCTTGGTCATGCTTCTTGCAAGGAGGATCACAATCACCAAATGCTCACAACTTTGCATGGTGTACAAGGAGTGATCAGCATAGCCTCTTTGGAAGCCCTTCCTTGCAAACATAGCATCAATATCCATATACCAAGCTCTCCCCGATTGCTTCAATCCGGGAAGGGCCTTCTTCAACTTGCACTTGAGATGCCCTTGGCCTTCTTGCACAAAGCCTAGGGGCTGATCCATGTAGATGACCTCCTCCAACTTGGGGTTGAGAAAAGCCGTCTTTGCATCCATTTGGTGCATCTCCAAGTCCATGGCTGCCCCAATACTCATAATGCACCTAATGGTGCTAAACTTTGCAATGGGGGCAAAGGTCTCATTGAAGTCCACCCCTTCCACTTGAGAGAACCCCCTAGCAACCAGCCTTGCCTTGTACCTCAAAATGTGACCCAAAGCATCCCTTTTGGTGGAGAAAACCCACTTACAACCGACACTTGATCTCTTGGAAGGGAGGGGTGCAAGATCCCATGTCCCTTTGTCAATGAGGGCCTTGTACTCCTCTTGCATGGCCAACTCCCATTTCTTGCTCTCCACACACATCAGCCTATAAGCCTTGGTGCCCTCACAATAACCAAGGAAAAGACACTTGATGCCCTTGGCATCCAACTTGGTCCTCTTGGCACTTGGAACCAAGGCATAGGCAATGCACCCAAAAATCCGCATGTGAGACACATGGGGCCTAATCCCTTTCCAAGCTTCTTGGGGTGTCATGCTTGTCAAGGCTTGTGTGGGGCACCGGTTCCTTGTATAAACCGCTTTAGACACCGCCTCACCCCAAAGCTCAAACTTCAGCCCTTGAGCATGAATCATGGACCTTGCCATCTCCACAATGGTGCGATTTGCACGCTCCGCCACGCCGTTTTATTGAGGGGTGTAAGGTGCTGATGTGTGGTGCTCAATGCCATGGGCCTTCAAGAACTCCTTAAAGGCCTTGGACCTTCAAGAACTCCTCAAATGCCATGGGCCTTCAAGAACTCCACTTGGTGACCTCACAACACACCCCACATTGTTAAAATGCACTTTCAAACCTCCCAAAGACAATATGCTCACCGAAAGCAAGTTGGCATGCAACTTGGGGACATGGAGTGCCTCATGGATCTGAATCCTCTTGGTCTCCCTCTTCACTTGCACCTCTTCAATGATGGTCCCCATGCCAAGGGCCTCCACCATGCCATTGTCTCCCAAATAAATCTTCTTCCCCGAGATGGGCTGATATGTGTGGAAGGCATCTCTATGGCTGGTCATGTGTTGAGTGGGCCCCGAATCCACAATCCATGTAAACATGTTGGCCTTGTCCCCTCCTCCTTGGGTGGCAAAGGCAAAATCCTCCTCCTCCTCCTCTTTGGAGGCTTGGTGTGCACTCTCCTTGCCTTTGGCTTGGCTGACCTTGCAATGCCTAGCAATGTGGCTTAATTTGCCACACTTGGAGCATGTCCTTGTCTCCTTGAACTCCTTGGTGTTGCCTCCTTTGCCATGTCTTGACACAAGGGCTGATCCCTCTCCTTGGGACTCATTCTCCTTGCGCTTGGTCACCTCATGCATCAAGCGCGCTATCACAAACTCCATGGTCAGCTCCTTCATAGGCCTTGTCTCCAATGCGGTGATGAGGAACCCATAAGACGGTGGCAAGCTCTTCAACAAAGTCATCACCATATCTCCATCCGTCACGGGTGCCTCCAAACAAGCCAACTCATCCGCAAGAGCCTTGATCTTGTTGACATGATCCAACAAGTCATCCTCCTCTTGCATCTTGCTAGTGAAGAACTTGCGTCGGAGAAAGAGGATGTTGGAGAGGCTCTTGGTCTCATGGATGTTGCAAAGGGTGGTCCATGCTTGGGCTGGTCCCTTGCAATGGCGAATGTGTGCAATCTGCCGATCCACAAGGTTGATGGCAATGAGAGCAAAGGCCTTCTTCTCCTTCCTCTCAACTGCCTTCTTGGTGTTTGGATCAGCATCTGCACTTGGAGGCTCCTCACTCCCATCCACCACCTCCCACAAGTCCTTCTCCGCAAGAATCATCTCCATCTTGAACTTCCACATGCCAAAGTTCTCCCCATTGAACTTGTCAATGATGCGCACGCCTTCTCCTCCACTTGATGCCATGATGAAGCACCTCCCACTTGTTGGCAGCCTCCCAAGTGTCTCCAAGAGTTCACAAACTCAATTCAGCCTCCAAACAAGCACTTGGAAGCCAATTCGGCTGAAATGACACCAATCAGCCCTTCCAAGCACCTCCAAAGATCCTTCACACCCTAAGATCGACCAAAACACTCCTCACAAGTGCATCACCTCCTCTAAACACCAATTCAGACCCTAATGAAGCTCAAAATCACCACATGCACATCATGGGCTAGTGCTACTTCAAATCAGCAAACAAACACACAATGCTTCTCCCAATGCTCCTCCCAAACTCACAATGCTCCTCCACACTCCAAGGAGCTCAAGCCTTCAAATCAGCCCTAGATGGAGCTACTACTCTCAATTCACACCACAAGGACAACCATGGTCTCCAACAACCCTAGTTGGATCACCAAAACACCAAAGGACCCTAATTGGCTCTACAAATCTCACAAAAGCACAATTCAGCCCTCTTGGATTCACCAAGTCCACTAATTCGCCTTACACACTCACAAGGGCACTAATCAGCCCTCAATGGATGGCAAATGCCTCAGGCAACAAAACATGCTTTCAAGGCTCACAAAAGACACTCACTAGATTGCAATTTGCCAAATCACAATCCACAATGCACCCAAGTGCACAATCAGCCTCAATGGGCTCCCAATGTACACCTCTAAGCACAAACTCAAAATAGGAGCACAAATCAGCCCTTTCTAGGTCTGATTACTACCATGAGCAAACTCACACCCAAAATGTACTCAAAAACTCACAAACCAGCCAACAAATGTCCAAGAAAAGAACAAAACACTTGCTTTTTTTTTTGTAAAAAAAAGTTCACTCCAAAGTTTGTTTTTGTTTTTGACTTACACCATATGGTTTGTAGGTGACAAAGTGACAAAAGGCTAGTTGCTCCCCCAAGCTCCAAGATCTCCTCCAAATGATTTGAATTTCTCCCTCAAACGCAACTCCAAGTGCGTGGGCCCATAACCTATTGAGATTACAAAGTACTTCAATGGAAGAAAGGCTTTACTTAGATGGTAGGAAGATACCAAATCCCATGAGTGGGTTGAACATAAGGTAGAAGCCTTTCACTAGTTATCCACATACATTATGGGATATCTAACCACCATGGGTTGCCTTTGACTACAAGCAATACCCAAGAGACTCTAAGTCTAACTAAGAGTCTAACACTACTCCTAGGGCTGAATGTACATAGTCTACAACAATATGTACATGATCTTCAACAATTACAACCTACATTATGGAATAAATCACCATCATGATGTTGAAAGTAGATAGGATAATAGGTAATTGAACACATATGTATGTTAAAAGCCATATAACAGAATGCGCTTTAGCATTGTAAGCGCTTAGGATGCGTTTTTTGCTGTTTTACTCAGTGAAACAAATCCATCATCTAGGGATTTCATGATGTAGAGATTGAAATACTTGTCCACAAAATTACTTCTGGAAATTGCAGACCATGTGTCAATATTGTGAATTCAAATGCTAACATGTCTACATGTTTATTTCGTTAGAAGCATTGAGATCCACAACAAAATGGAAGTATGAAATCCATCACTGAAATTAGGAATTGGAGATCAAGAGATCTCCAGATGAAATTCCCATAGAATTATACAGGCATACATGATGACATGTTCAATGCATTCAAATAGAGAGATTTCTGCAAAATAGAGACAATTGTATAGTGAAGTAAGGTGAAATCACCACAATTCATTCGTAAAGATACACCAAAGCATACTTAGGCGTGCGCCTCTGAAATGAATATGAAATTAGCTTGCATTTCAGAGTCTACTGTACAAGCTATTGGGGTCATCTCTAACATGTACGACCGGGGGGATTAAATGCATCCGCATGTTCATAGGATCTATATCAAGGAAATGAACCATTCGATTCTTAAGTACCTCCCTGGCATGAGGATCACTAACGAGGGTCTTCAATACATGTCGACGATGAGGATGATGGAGTTGCAACTTGCAATGTAAATCACATCCACAAATTATCCGCCATAACCTCAAAATAAGTTTTTGTGGAAGAAAACGTACAATAATCTCTTTCAATGACGACCAATGCATATTCGACCAGAGGAAAACGGAAGTCGTTGTCAGCAGAAGACTAATGAACACCTCGAAGCGTGATAATGTCTTCACATTAATCTGGAGATCCAAAGGAGAATCGCCATTGAAGAGAGCACCCGTGAGTACCAGGATCACCACCGCCTACAGAGAACAACACCCGCCCACAGTCAAGGACACAATACCTATAATGAAAAAAAACATGACCTTAATTATCGAGAGATCTCTTGATGGAATATATCCTATGAAACTGTCTGTAGCATACCCGAACAAGGGATCAGTGTTCCATGAACTGCAGTAATCAAGCATTCCGATTTACTAATAAAACTATAAAGAAGAACGCAGAAAACAATTTGTACTTCCGGCGACCCCCAGAAGCTTTGGAAAAAAATGTGAGACTTGTGTAATTTTGCTCCCATCGGTTCAAAGTAATTCCGAGATGATCGAGAGAAGTAGGGCTCCATTATTAAGTGAACTGCTTATGGAGAATGTAGATCATTCATAAACTAAAATGAACTAAAAAACTACCTCCACATGTGGTGGTAGAATCAGAGGAATAGAATTCGGACCGAGGTAAACCATGAAGATCCGTATTCTGAAATCTCGTGATGCAGATTGAAAAAGAGTAATACACCCGTACCCGAAAAGCAGAATTATCGAACATCAGGAGATCTCCGGATGAGGTAATAGACGAGCTTATTACAAAATAACATCCGAAGAGTTTATGCAGAAGAGAACCGAACCAGTGTCCATATTACTGATGGACGAATGAGTTGGTAAGGAAAAAAAAAAATATTGTAAGAACGAATTCCAAGCGAAAGAAATGAGAAACAAAACAATGATACCATACGCACTCAGAATAAAGATATGACATGTATAAGGAATGATGTAACGGGAGATCTCCTGATGAAGAGTCAGCAGTGGGAGGGCTAGGGGCCCAAACGGACCACAATTCAAATACAATTAAAATTATTCCAAGGGAGGTAGAGGGGTAATAGAATAGCGAGAGCGTAAATGAAGTATCTGACAAAAACATAATGAAGGACTCATAAAACGGACAGCATTTGTGAGACAAATCTGACATCTACATCTCTTCCGAGAAAATCCTAAAACTACGCAAATTTAACGAACTGAGTCTACTCGAAGGATTATCATTTACATATTATAGGATCATGGAAAACAAACGGCCATACTAAGAAATAAACAACCACATTAGCGAATTCGCTGGAAATTCCCATCATACCGATCACAGACATTAGAAATAGTAACTCACAGAAGAGACAGAACATAGAGTACTTTAATGAGAAAACAAGAATAGCTTGGTATTCGACTACAAGAACACTGAAGTTGTAGAAAGTATCGTGAGATATCACGATGATCGCATTACTATGAAGATTATATGTAAATTTATAAGGTCACCCAGTTTGTCTGTTATGGACATAAGCGTCGAAGTCAGTTACAGAAGATGCATTTACTATGATTATAGTCTGTTCTACCAATATTGTGAGACCCACCATCTCTACTTATATAGAAGTCCCAGATATCATCGTGAGATCTCCGGATAACGCCTACCGAGTATGAAAAAACAGCCCTATGTAGGAATTCTACCCAGAATACTCTTCGCCAGCCTGGAAAACTTAATCTCCGACCTCTGACCACCCGGAAGTGGATGGTTCAAGACGTAGGAGACGACACTCTCGTTTGACTGAAGCAGACCCTGAAGCCATGGCTTCAACTGCCCCTCCAAGAAGTAGTCCCTCAGATCACCGGCCCATGTTTTCGGATGAACGGCGGTGCATGGATCATTCAAGAGGTTCTTAATCGGACTGTCATCAATTAGAAGAACATTGTCTAAGGAATTCAAATTCGCGATACTGGCGAAGGTGGTCAGATCCTTCAGAAAGTAGGGCCTATCCGGATTGTTGCGGTCTCTAATGGACGACACCCTGCAATCCTCCTGCGAGAGAACAATGACGTCCGCTGCTTTAAATGAGGTGGGCCGCAGAAGGGTATCTAGTAGAGACCTCACATTCCGGCTCAAAGCGCTGCTTCAGAACGCAACGGCTGCATGTCTACGCAACCAGTCAAGGAACTCTACAACACCCAGACGGGGTACAATCTTGCGTCGATTAAGATCATCAAAAGATCTGTGAAGAAGAAGCCCATTGAGGTCAAGGACCACAGAGTACCGTCTGAAAACTACCTCTCTCGATGAACTCGCCACAGGCAAGGAAGGCATTCCAAGCTCTGCAAAAGACAAGAGAAACATGTAGTTAGAGTCAATTCAGGAGACATAGCTTTAAAACAAGATAAGATTCAATGAAATAGTAGAACACTCAAGCACCTGTGATGTCTTCCGTCTCATTTCCCCTCTGCTTCGGCGCATCGCTCTCCGGTACTTTCAAAGCATCTTGTGACGGCGCCCCCTGTTCAAGATTCCAGTTAAACACCTCTTCGTATATGAAACGATTTGCTTGCCTTACGGCTTCCAGATGCTTTGACTTCGGATTATCTAGTCGTCGATTGGGGTATGAATTTAGACTCGAGAAATGACATAACTCCTTGAACACATCAAAATTGCTGACCTTCAGAACCTCTGCTCCATCTAAGGGCAAGGCATCCAAAACCCCCGTGTCCACACTTGTATCGCTTTCTCGAGCAACCTCACCTGCTGCCTTGAGGGCAATGTTTACTACAGATGCCTCCTCAAGCCTCGACGAGTCCCTACCTGGTACGGGACTGAATAAGTCCAAATCCGTCATAGCATCCCTTCGAACGTCAACACTCATGTCCACCTGCACGCGCTTATCCATAGGCACTATCGTGGGATCCCCCGATGAAGGAAGGTTCTCCTCCACCGTCTCTATACCCTTCCCCTCGCAACTAGAAGTAACATAGTCATGGGAGATAACCGGTGTCTCCTTTAGCATCTCAACCGATACCGAAGTGCCGGTTGCAAGTTCTGATTCCTCCTTCCCTGGGTTCCGCGTCTCACTTGCAAGACTTGTTAGCAGCTCAGACTCTCCGGTCCTGAACTCAATCACCTCTTCATGTATGCCGGGAAGCTCTAGCGTACAGCCAAGTGCGGGGCTAAGTGACTAACCGTCTTGCCCAACGACGACCGGGCCCTCCTGTGTCATCGTGAGATCCCTCGATGACGATTGGGCAACTTCCTCCTGCGGGCGTCCTGCCCCCTTCACAGGTGATTGAACGTTCGGACCCTCTCCATTTCCCTGTTCCGCATCAGACATCTGAGGATGCTCAGCACCCGTGAGTGTATCATCGGCGGACTCTACATGTGAGGGTCGAGAGGCGCAGGAAACAAGTGTCTTCGCGGCCTTCGACGCTTCCGGTGACGGCGAATCCACTGCATCATCGCCGGAGCCCTTGCCCTGTTCATTTCCGGTTTCCCCAATCTCAGGATCTGAGCGACGAACAAACCGGTCCTTGTCAATCACTTCCACGTCAGGTGACGAGGTGATTCCATCCTCCAGGAACTTCTCCGCCGCCAGCACTGCGGTGCTCTTGCTCTTCTTCTTAAAGATAACCTTGTCCTTCACCTTCTCCAGAACATCAGAAAGCTTCTTCTTGATTTCTGGTTTCTTCCGCTTCTCCTGCGTCGACTGCTCTGGACCTCTAACTGACTTCGAAGACTTCTTGACGGCTTTCTTACGGAGTTTTCTCTTGTCAGTAAGCGCCGCGTCCGTAGCGTCGTCCTTCAACTCACTATAGTGACGAGCAGCACCTGAACCAGCTGGTGAATCCCGAGCTCCCTCTCCATGCCTTTCCTTCACGCTCTCCCGCGCTGGACGAACTTCCTTTTCTATCTTGTTGACCAAGGGCGGAGTCTCGAAGTCACCCGTTTGCCCCCTTCCTCGCGGAGAGTCCTCCTGCGTCGGAACATGTCAACCACACTGGAAATCAGAAAGCCATTGGGATAGCGTATATCGTTGATGTGCTCTGCCAGGCATCCGGAGATCTCACGATGGCTCAACAAGAAGTGTACACTGACCTCATTGTTTCCCTGCAATAATCTGGTTCCTCCTTCTTGTTCTCGCTCGCCGGAATTGTCCAATTCCTTGTACGCTTCTTCCTCCTCATCCGAGTCCTGCTCCTCGTCGTTCAATACTTGGTGCTCGGACAGTGGCTTCGGCTTCAAGTGGAAGTGGTCCCACATTTGTTTTGCAAAGGCTTAATTCTCATTGGCAGCCTCCGCGGAATTCACAACTTCGAGGACTTTCACTTTTGCACTCTGCAGCAGAAGGGAAAGAAGAATACGTTAGGATCTGTTAGTTTATGGGAACAACATAATATTGGAAGGCGATGAAAACGAAAGGGACAATCAATTGCGTACTATTCCTAGGAATGTGAACTCTGGTCCACCGTTTATGTTAACGACGATAAGGTCTCCATAAACGTGCTCGAAGAAGATGATCATGGCCGTCGAAATCTTCAAGTACGATACATTCTGCCGTCTCCAATATGTGAAGTCATCCCGATGCTCTTTGGACCTGTACACTTGCTTCATCTTTTTAGATTCTCCCGGGAAGAACGTTTTGAAAGACAATTGCGAACCATAGTCCTTGTTGTATCCGAAGCAGAACACAATGAAGACGTTGAAGCCCTCCCCGGCGATAGCCTCCGAGAATCCGTCCTCAGGTGCCGTCATGTAATTGACGAGGTGCAGGTCCCACACTCTGGTGTTGCCGTTTTCACGTCTTCGCTTCTCCAAATGTTGACATAGCATGTGGAATCCGTCAGCATCAGTAAGGAGTACGGTGGTAGACCGGGCTGTGACAAGCTTCGTGTATGGGTCGTAGCACTCCAAAGGCGTCGAAAAATAGTCTCAGTCTTCGGTCCTCCAGAAGTTTTGCCTGTGATCCCAAATCCGTCTACTCAAAGAAAAACCAGAAGTACATGTGCGGCTTACTTCCATCCCGCCAAGAAACGACGTTGGGGTTCTTCAGAACACTGCTGAGATTCCCGGAGTGGTCGTCTAAGACTCTGCACATGTAGTTATCGGAGTACCCCTTCTTTAGCGCCTCCTCCACTCTAATGGTCGTCGTCGAACTGAAGTACGCCTCCCACATGTCCCGCACAAATTGCGGACAGTCGGCTGGGTCGATCGTCTTGTTAAGCCCCGCTGTGCGATCCAGCAGCCACTTTGATCCCGAATGCGAATCCATGGCTTTGTTCACCCAAAGCTCTACTTGATCGCGATTTATTCCCTTCTCCTTTGCCAAGTCGTCCCACTCCGTTGCGGAGTATGGTTCGTACTTCGGCTTCTTGCTGGGTAGTGGATGCTTCCTCTAGTGTAGCATCAACTTGTTCTTCATCCCGCGAATGAGGCGCTCCTTGGCGCTTGCCGAAGCAAGAGTCGTGAGGGGTTTCGGGTTCTTCACCTTGGAGCTCTTCACGGAAAAAATTTTCTCTTCCACGAGAGTCGCAAGGTAGTTGATGTCTTCCGCTCGAAGCCCATACAACGTCTTGAAATCGTTTGCAGTAAGGGGCTTGCGCTTCAGAGATCCGGTCTCATTGATTGACCCTGCGGTGTTCGGCAGCAACCCCGTCATGTACTTCTCCTCGATTTTAATCCATCTATCAACATCCTTATCGTCCTCGAGAAAGACAAGTGGAATTCGCAGCTCTTTGTTGTCTTTCGCCTTCTGACCCGTGAAGATTGTCACAAGGGACGGATGAAATGCCTACTCAAGACCAGAATTACAACGAGACTATTAGTACAAAACCGTGGACAACACTGAAGCATCAGGGGATCTCACGATGATTAACTATTTCTAAGGAAGTCACCGTGTACTTCGGCAATCGAAGTGGACATTTCATTCTAGAGTAAGCAAACTCATGATCCTAGATTGAGAGCTACATTAGCATCAAGGGATCCCACGATACTGAGAATGAAGACTGCATTTAGTAGTGGTCTGACCAAATGAGGTCATTTGACATCACTCTTACCAAGTACTTCTTGTCGTGCTGCCTGCCCATGAGTGCTGGTTGCGGGCTGCCCATATCTCTCCATTTGATCCTGGCGTTGATTAGTTGCTTCGTGAAGCACTGCTCTTTCTGTTCGCCAGTAAGATTTTGGTTGAGGGCCCGTGAAAGCAACAACACGTTACCAAAGTTCTCTTTCTTGGCGAAAATGGATACTATGTTGAATGTCGTCGCTAACTTCTTGTCCGCCTCTGCTATCTCGCCGTCTTTCACCAGATTCCTGTACGCCCTTACAATGTGCTGCCCCTCTATAATGAAGTACTGAGTCTTTGCGCTGAAAATTGACATGTCAAGCTCTTCTTTGTAAAAGTCGGCCTTCTTCTTGTCCCCATAAGGACCGCGCTCGACAGGGAGCACCATTATAACTCTATTGTCTGAGTCGAAGTCAGGTGCGATTCTGGCCTTGTTCGTGATCCCTTCAAGGCGGCTTTGCTCTATCCCTTTGTACACGAGAATTCCGGGGGGAGCCTCGTGCAAGCAATCGTAGTGTACGCGGATGGGATTTCCAGCCACATTGCAGATTGGTTTCTTCCCCCATCGGTACAACTCCGTGAAATGGGTGTCATACAACTTCTTCATCTTAGTCATGTCCTCCTTGGTCAGCTTTTTGATTTCGCTCTCTTCCATATTCACGCACACGGGAATAGATAACTCGGTCCCTACCTTTCCTTTCTTCCCAGATGATGTGGCTTCTTTTGCCACCTCTTTGTCACCTGGAGCTCCGGCAGTTGAATTGCACTTCTTAGCCTTCTTCTTCGGAGATGGTTTGGTAGGAGTACTCTGAACAACTGGATGCTCGGGAGCTCCAACGTCGATCCGATCCTCGTCAATCAAATCCCACTGAGATTTCATTTCAGCCACACTCCAATGGGGTGATGAGGTGCTTCTACAGAACAGCAAGGATCTGTCTGTCATGGACTTGCACTTCGTCATGTTGAGCTTAGCGTAGTCCATGATTAAGCCGTAAGTGATGAACTGGTCACTCTTCGGTATCTTCTCCTCCACAACGACAAGAACTGTATCTCCATCAAGGCCCTACAACTCCGTGACGTTTAGCCCAGCTTGTTTGTGCACCCTATCGAGATGTCTCAGCATCGGGACGATGAGTGCCTTGCCTTCCTCTATCACGAACTCCAGCCACCACTCCGTGACGCTGAGGTCGTATCGAAAAACTGCTGCCGGATTGTGCTCTCCGATGTACTCGAAGGAATGTATCCAGTAGTTGACGAAGGCAGCAAGCTTCCTTGGGCTCAAGTCCTCAGGAATGTCCTGCATCTGTGCACCACTGCAGTATTCCATATCATACGAAGTGTTAGAATAGAGTGTCATCAAAGCTGGTCCACATCTGGAATCATCGTGAGATCACACAATGTCTGCTTATACTGTAGGGCTTCTATGAATAGATTATTACGACACTACGGCTTCGAATGGAACCGGAGAGTTCCTACGTGAACAACATCAGGGGATCTCACGATGCTATGACTATTACTGGTCGTCATCGTGAGATCTCACGATGTGTCCTCACTCATACATCCGGGTTTAGGGTTTAGACCGAACTACTTATTATTCATGATCTGTTGGTCTACCTTGCTTATCAGGGGATCACACGATGCAATCACTATACAAGGAGCAGCTCTGGTTGGGCAAACTACAATAAGCTTTGGTGTTCTGGGATACCACTCATGATCCGTTATCGTGAGATCTCACGGTAATCTCTCTTTTATTCTACAGCTTCAGTCTCAGGAGTGAGATTTTACGGTTATGCGGTAGCTTTTTCAGCTGATTGAGTATCTTATTTCCCTCATTTCTTTGATGTCTCTTGGTTATCACTTATCAGGGGATCTCACAATGATTTGAATGTGAATACATTCATTGACAGGACATCCTATGCAGATTAACTGTCCCAAATTTCCCAGTCGGACTACTCTAATGGATACTTCATTGTAGGATCTCCTGATAGGGCTGACCCCTTATGCATTTCTTTGGTTGATGCCACGCCACAATGCGCGGTTATAGGGTTTTAACAACCTTAAAACCGTGGGTTCTGAACTACAAACCTGTAATTATCATGCATTCTTCAATCTGCTAATTCTAAAGCCTCTGCTGTTCTTGTCTAAAACTCTGAAATGGTAGTATGGTGAGATCTCACGACATACGGTTTAGAGGAACTTACCCGTCATTCCAAATTGGAAGGCCTCCGCTGCGTTGTGATGATGGTCCTGCCATGCTTCGTCTTCAACGTGGTCAAGGCCACAAAGCAACCTTCAATGTATGAATCGCAGCCTCAACTCCTGATACATGACGGCAAAGATCAACATCATGAAGCCATAAATTTGAACTATGTGATAAACTCAAACAACCGCAATGGATACAGCTTAAACTTGCACGCCAGTAAGCACAAGCACGAGGTGAGACAAATTTGAATGGAAGCGAGTAGCATTTCTCCGAAACTCAATGAAACTACTGATAACATCTACATGCCGTCCAACGTCCACAATGTCAAAGCTACCAACAAGATAGCACAAGCTAACAGCAGAATTGTTCTCAACGCACAAAACAAAAATCCCGTGATGCATTTCCGAAAGCGAGCAAGTGGGGACACTCAAACGGAGACATTGACTCACCTGCGCAACAACTCTTTCAAGCCCGCTGCACGTCGCAAAGTAGGTACTATTTGCTCCAACTCCTCCAAGGTCGGACCCGCTCCCGCAGTAGCTCCAATGTCCTGCAGCTCCCGCAAGCCTCCAATGTCGGACGCGCCTCGCCGCCAACAACGCCGAGTTCCACTCACTAACGACGAGGGAAGTTGTCCACTTCGGAAGACTAGTAGCACAAAATGCAAAGGATCAGGATCGACGACTGGAACATCGGGAGAGAAAACAGCGTGAGATTGGGGAAAGGAAGAGTATCGGGAGAGAAAACAACGGGAGGGAGCAAAACTCTCATTGGAGGAAAGGCAAAACCATCCGGAGGAATCAAAGGCCACGTGGCGCGAGCGGACAGGGCGAGGCGGAAGACCGGCGGCGGATGTACAGGGCCATGATGACCACAATTCATCAAGGAACTCAATTTATTAAAAGCCACATCATGAGATTTTTATAAAATCCATGAAATACATATCATGAGATTTTCTGGCTCCTGTAGAGGACGGAGGTCTAATCAAAATTTATTTAACTTACTACTAACTATTTAAATTTCAATGGATGAACACTCTTTTCTAATAAGTTTTAGAACTACTTTCTTATTTATATAATAAATACTTGCTTAGAACATGATGTGTAGTATCCGTGTGTGTACAACCAAGATAAAAGTAAAGAAAAGGTTAACTAATTAGTTCGTAATTGAATTAAAGTATGTCAATTATTTTTGACACCCTAAGCAACGTAACAAATGTCCAATTCAACAACGCAGGGAAGGATTATTTCCTACGGTTAAGAAATTGAAAACACTACAAGTGTTTTCTTCTAGTTAATGGTCCATCAAGATTAGAATTAGTTAAAAAAAAAAAAATGTACAATGTCATTCGTCCTATTTCCAATATATAGGAATACTTATTTTTCGTAGTGCAAAATCTTAACAACTTTATTAGATGTTACTTCGTCACATTTTCAGAACGTTAAAAAATTGACCACCCTGGTCGAGAGTAGGTCACTTTGTCTGATCCAAATTGGATCGTGAGCATCTTACATCTTATAACTTAGAGTAATAATCACAAAATGAATCAATTATTTGATAATCAAATAACCTAAATTGGATCATGTTTTATTAGGAATACTTGCAATTCAGCAAAACGCTATAAGGTTAGCAAAGTTCAAAGGCCTTTCTTCCATCAACACCATATTCATTCAAATGAGAGTTTTCCATTGAAATGAAAGATAAATTAAAAAAATTCGGTGAAAAAGTTTTAATGCAATTGAAGTCGAGTTTTGACCTGAATTGACATAAAACATTTGAGATTTGACCTAATTTTGAAAGGTTTTCTTGCAATTTATGTCGATTCGTCCTAAATTACAATAAAATCTTTCAAAATTAGGTCAAATCTCAAAGGTTTTATGTCAATTTCAGGTCAAAACGAATATTCATTGCTACAAAATACTGCCACAATCATCACTTGCTGGAAATGAAGATAATCTATGTAAATAAAAATCATGTAATTCATGTGCATAAATTAAATGTACTTGTAGTAAAAATTTGGTAATTGTTGTGAATCATAATTTCAAAGTGAAATCCATGTTTTTAGTATACATCATCAAAAATCATTTACCTATACATCATACGCAATCATATGGATTGCAATGATGTGCCATGATACATTATATATTCAGTAAGTGCTAATCCACGTGAGATAATTTCCATTCATTTGACATGACATGATTTATTACTCCAATCTTCACAATGATAGTGTAACTATTATTTTTTCTAACAAGTTCAGCTTACAAAAACATATTAAAAGGTTATTTGTATTTAACACTAGCAAAAGGGGGCATACATTAATTGTAATCTCCAATTGCCATAAATTTACCATATGCCATTTTACTCTTATATTTTTTTCTCTTTAATTTTTTTTCAGCTCTAATTTTTTTTTCCCACCACTTCCTACCGAAAGTTAGAAACTTTGGTGAAGAGTTTAGAGTTCCCAAATATGGTGCTTAAGAAGAAGTGCCCATTGCAGAAGGATTTAAACTTTACAAAAAGTTGTTTCACTCAGTTGCAATCCATGCAACTAACAAACTCTTCTAAGTAAACCCGTTTTGCTCCTATTTGTTCTTTTTTAAAATGAACATCCAACTACAATTTGAAGTGGCACTCTATATATTGGTCATCTAGTACATGATTTTCCTCAATTCCTCGTTTTCATTTTAATAATATATAGTCTTAGCAAAGCTACGGAACGCCAAACATTTGCAGCCTTTTGCCAACTTACATGAATTAAGAATATAACTGCTAGTATATGACATCAAGTTCAATTTTATGGTGCGCAATAATTTTGGGGGAATTCAATAGATTCCATGCCTCTGTTCTTCATTTGATACTAAGTTTTTTGGAGAGTGCCTTAAGAAATCTATCTAATGATTATTCTACAATTCAATTCAGAATTTAAAAATTTGTGTATATTGCCTACTAGTTACATATGTGGTAGTTGTACTTGCATACAAACTGAAACAGTTACTTTTGATATCTTCAATCACGAATTATAGAACCTTGTTGTAGAAAACATTTAAAATTAAAGTTTGCATAAATGCGAGGCATAGGTTGAATGTCCATGTTTCAAATTAAAGGCTTGCATTTAGGGAAACAACAACTAGGGACACCATTATTAAATAACAATGTAACTCAACATCAAATTCAATGGAGTGAGAAATCAACACAAAGGTTGTCTAAGCCACGATCGCTCCTAAACAACATGATCACATAAATTATTGAAAGCGAACCATTAGTCAATCTAATTTGAATTAAAAACATGAACATAAATTACACTTCAATATCGATGGTTCAAATTGTTTTGCAAGATGTGGGTACTTATAGCCCTTCAATTTTGTGAAATCATAATTTATATTAAGAGCATTCCTCTATTCGACATTTTCTAACTAAGATAAACAAATGATTGCTATAAAAATACCGTCTAAATTTACTACTTTCACTGCCACAAAACACCCTCCAATTTTATATTATCCTGATGTTCAAAATCCTACTATTGAGGACAATATAAACCTATAACTCTAAGGCAAAGGAACCAAAAAACTAAGACTATGAACCCTAAAATCGAAGACCGTGAACCTTGCAGTATAAGATATTGAAACCCTAAACCCCAAAATTCACTTTAATCTAAACCCTAAACCCTAAGCACTGAAGCCCTTGAACCCTAAATAACCCCCAAACTCTGAAAATCCTACCCCCCCTAAACCCTAAACCCTAAACCCTAAAAACCCTAAAAACCCTAGAACCCTAAAGAAACCCTAAACCCTAAGAACACTGAACTCTGAAATCCTTACCCCTAAAAATGCTGAGGAATTTCTTTTTATTACATTAATAATAGATAGTTAATACATTAATACAGGACGGTTTGCAATTTGCTATTAGGAATAAAAACTAACCCCCAGTATTTATCTAGCAAAACTAGTGCCAACTCTAGCATATGTATTTGAAATGAATATTAATGAACCCGTACTTTTTTTACTTTCTGCATTTTTTTCATATTTTTTTTTTTTCATTTTTTTTTTTCATTTACATTTTTAGCTTATCTTCATTTAAATTTTATTACTATTTCCAGTGTTCTGAATTTTTTTATTTTTTTATTTTTTTGGAGAATTGTGAGTTCCTTGCTATCATGGCATATATATCTCATGCTTCATGCATGAAGAATTATCTTAGGACAATAAATTGATGTTCTTTGCAAATGGCAAAGCATCGAATATGAATTCGGGATTCCTTGGCTCACTAGGAAACTGACAGTGTTCAAAGCTAGGTTCGCTTTGCTGAAAGTATCATTGACCCTCAGAGTGCTTTGCAACGATGCCATCTTTGAATGCAACGAAATTCCACATGTCAGTGAGGATTTGAAATACCGGTCAAGATTCGAACTCTAAATTTTTTGGTAGGAAATCAAGAGCCGCACGCCCTCCCTTCATGTTGTCAGGGCCGCGCGGATATGGAAAGATCGGTCAACATAAGCGGGAAACGGCAGAGCACGTAATCCTTCGACTTGTTGAATGCGGCGCGTCATTCAAGATCGAATCCAATATCCGACATGAAGGAACGCGCCTCCAATTCAAAATGTCAAGGCGGGAATTCGGAGCTCGAGAATCCCAACCCAGTTCAGTCATAAGCTTTGAGGAACCTGAAGCTTTCTCTTTTCTGCACTTGATTATGCTGTGGAGGCTTTGGAGTGAACAAGTCGTGCTGCTTGCTAGTGCCATTTCCTCTTGTTGCTGGCACAAAAGGCTCTCAACTGATCCAATCGTTGCAAGATATGCTACCGAGACTTCCAATTTCATTGCTCATGATTGCTTCGATGATTTCGCTTCGCCCTAGACAACCCAGTTGTTCCTCAGATGAGAAACAGGCATTTGCGGAGAGAGAGAGAGAGATAAGATCCGGGAAGAGCAGTGGCTGCATTTAGTTTGTCCATTGTCCTCGACTGCAGTCAGATTAGATCAAGATTCAGCTTCTGAGAAGGATGGAACAGAGGTCTGGGTGTACGTGGACACAATGATAATGTAGTATGGAGACGACAATGTTGTATGTATATGATGTCTTATATCCACGGAATACGTATACGTATGTTTGAATGTACAGAATGACTATCGTGTGATCCCACGATAGTTTGCTTGGCTGTTCAACAACCCCTATTACGTGTAGTTATTGCAGGATCTTGCGATGTCTACATCATGGGATCCCACGACAGAAGTGTTGGGGCTTCCCTTTAGATTTGGATCAGGAGACCTCTACATAGATTAACTTGTGGTGCAGCCTATCGTGTCCTCCGTTTTCACGGAGGTATCGTGAGATCTCACGATGTCTACATTACGGCATTTGGCAGTCGGAGCTTTTGGTTCAGAGTCGGATCAAGGGATCTCACGATAGTTGATCTTGGTCTGCCACTTGTAGTCTTCACCAAGTATTTTTAGAAATGGGGAATCGTGGGATCGCACGATAGATGAATCCCGAGGTTTCTCTATCGTCTTATCCAGGGATGACTTGATAGCTTTGGCAGAGGATCTCGTGTCAGTCGTATTAAGAAGTTATATGATACCATTTTCCGGGGATGGTAGTGTACATCCATGTTAGGGGCATCGAATTGAGCCTAGTTTGGAATCCTGTACGTGTAATTCTTAGCGCGATTCCAAATAATGCAAGCGACAATATCGCTTGGTTACAAAACAAACCATCCCTAGTTTTCTTTGTACATACATCGTGAGATCTCCTGATGAGGAAAACAACGGTTGATAATGACCATTCCTCTTCTGATCACATGGTGATGTTGCATTGCATGACCTTGACTATAATGAGATGGATTCAATATGTTCTGCGCCGTGTTTAGCATATCTGCTTTCACATGATTCAAAATGTTTGGGCAGATGTCGTATCTTGTACTGGGCACGTGTTATGAATTCTGTCCCTGCCTTGCCTAACTCTGTCTAACCTTCATCCTATTCGCAGATAATTGTGCTCCACTAGTTTTCTCTTCTCTAAGAAGTTCATTGTTCATGATGGTCTCAACGCGTCATTCGAATGCTGGTGCGATAATTCCTTATTGCAAAGGACCAGGCGTGCATGGTGAATCGCAAGCCTCCAGTGGTGCACCTAAACCATTCGCCAATGGTGATTGGGTTAGGCTGTTTGCTTATGGCTTCGGTGAAGTTGGAGTAGGGATGGTAAAGGAGGTTTGTCCTGAGGGTCAAGTGGCTTGGTGGAGCCGTGGACTTACATTTTAGTTTGGGCTCAGTCTATCAAACCCGAATTTCAAGGTTTAAGGTGCGCACCCATTCAGATAGGGGTGAGATCTTTGGGGGACGCTCAAGAACGGATAGTTCTGTGGAGAGCCGCCGACGTCGTCAGATCATCAGGAGATCCCCCGATGGATGCACGTCCGTATATACGACAGGGAGCCTGGTGGGGTCTAGATGTGCATCGGAAAGACTCGAGCGGTGTCATATTGTCGTTGGGTCGAATATTCAGTTGGAGGCCAGATGATCATTTTCAGGATGAAACACTTGGTGAGGACCACGTGGGTGTGACAATCCGCGAGGTTTTTGTGGGGAATGAAGAGGATGTTATGTCTCACGCTCGGTGGCCACTGTCTGAGTGCTGGTTCCCGAATGGTCGGTCCTTGGAGGAGACCGTGCATCATTTTTCAGTAGTTCCGGACTTGGACGACCCTCTGGCTTATCTCGGCGGCAGAATGAAAGCTAAGTATCGATTCGTAGTTCGTAAGCCATGTTTGGACGTGACGGATTCACTATACGATCGGAAAACTACTGACGATGAGATTCGGGAGGTCATCTTGTCGAAATGCTGCAATCGTTTATGTTGCCAACACTTCAACCAGTTCCAAACACTCCTTGTGAGGCAGAAATACTACTTGAAGGCATTTGAGGACCGCCGCGAGTATGGCATCTCTATCGGAGGACAACTGCATGAACTTGACGGGAATCGGAAGAGAAAATTCGTCACATTAATGGGGATGGAGGTTTGTGCCACGGCATGGTACATAATTCACGGTATCCCGAAGTCCACATACCATAGTTACATAGAGAAGTATAACGAGGGCACTGTTTCGGGAACGCACGGAAACAAGGGCGTTAAGCGCCTACGGATTCGAACTGTCCAGGTCACTGGAACTATGAAATCCATCATAGACGAGAACGCGGACCAAATGCCCCATCAAATGCGTGGAATCGGGAACGGGCGAGTGGACACGTTGAAGTTCTTGCCTGCGGGACGAAATTGGAAACGCGTCCAGGCAGATGCCAATGAGGTATTTGTCTTACTCCTTGCTCAATGCGTGGCTATTTGTGATTTCCTAAAATGGGCTGTGATCATCGTGTGATCTCACAATGTTCTCTTGGATGTTGGGTGTTCAACTTTGCAGTTCTTCATTGTCAGTTGTACCCAGGCTAATTTGCGGTTCTCTTTCCTGTGCAACTCAATGCGGACTACGGACTTCCTCCTATCAGTCAGTCCACTATCAGTAGACTGAGGAAGGAGCACTTCAACAATGTTTATATTAAGCCTGTTGGAAGTTTGTTTGCAAAGTGTAGCACATGCGACCAGCTTCAGCAATTTTTTCTGAAATCACCGAAGGGGTGCCCTCAGTATGTGGAGTTCATGAAGCAACGCACTGAACATCTCAATCACCAAGCTTCTTGCCGTCGACTGTATGCGTCTTGGCGTGAGGAATCCAAACAAAACCCTCAGGAGATATTATGTATAATTCACGACAAGATGGATACAGCCAAGACGGCTTTATCAAGAATGCAAGTGACCACGAAGGCCACAGCGGGGTTGGGACAACTTCCACTTAGCGTTACTGGTATAGTAGCCCATGGTCATGCTGATGGGGCTTACGCCCATTATGCTCCGTCTTGCTGGCCAGGAGATTCCAACTTCACAATTTCCTCGCTGGCCAGACTCTTGCGCCGGTTGGAGGGTCCACCGATTCGAGAGACAGGCGACCTGTTCCCGTATCCGCCGGCTAATCCGATGTTTGAGGCTCTTCTGAGGGGGAAGTCTAGATGTTTGGACAGCTTAACCCTTGTTGGGGGGTTGCTATTTTGCGTGCATAGAGATGCGGGCGGAGAGCGGTGAGCGTAGATTTGTGAGCGTAGAGCGTTTAAAGTTAGTTAAGTTTTGGAATATGGCCAATAAAGTTAAAGTTATAGAATATTTTAAAGGTTGATACTTCTGGAATTCAGAATTATGATGGATCTATGACCGTGAAGTAGGTTGCAGGAATATGTTGTAGAGCAAGTTATTTTGTCAGTACACGTACAATGAAGAAGACAAAACTTGCAAGTATCGGTTAGAAGGTCCTATTACCGTGGTGATAAGGGTCATATGAGGTGAAGAGATATAATATGTGTGGTTGTGAATTGAACCTAGAAGAAGAGCGAAAGGGAAGCCGAGTGGAAGTGAGGAGGTATTGTTGAGGGGATTGTTACAGTTAGGGAGACTCCGTGATGGAGAATCGGCGGAGAGGAGTGAGGAAGAGCAACTACCGTGGTGGTAGAGGAACAATTTTTGTCGCGGTTTAGCTTGGGCTCAGGGTTTACAAGGCGGAGGCAAACGGATTAGAGTGCTCAAAGATGATGGATTTTGGATTTAGGGTAGTTGGAGGGAGAATCAAGATGCAGGAAGAGGGATACGGGAGTGAAAGTGAAAGATTAGACAACTTCAGTTTAAGAATGGAGACCGACTAATGGACAGTAGGATAGTTCCAAAGTTTAGGGTCTTATGAACTTACATGATGAGTGGGAAATACTCCAAGAACTTCCGTAGGATTTGATTATGGAGCAAGTTGAAAACAACAAAATTTGCATGCATAGACTATGGCGATGGCCCTTCAAGTCTCACCGCCTTTTGATTAAAGTAGAGGGGAGGATCACATTGCTGTATTGGGACTATTCATGCTCACTAGATACCGTAATGTTTTAGTAGCAGGATCTGTAGAACCTGTTTTATCTCATTCCAGCTAAAACTAGAAGCGTGCATAAAGATATCTACCTCCGGATCTAGCCCACAAACAATGACGAATATGTAGTACAAGTGCTTACAATATGTCCATGCTCCTCGCTTGCCAAGTGACTTTTGTGACATGTCTTTGAACGATGGGCAGTCGCAGCTTGGGAATTGGCCAATCGTCAGCAAGTACCTAGATACCTTAGAAATATTTTTAGATTCTAATGTAACAATGCAGCCGAGAGTTGGAGGAGGAACCATTAGAATACTACAGATTTCCCCAACAACGGACAGAGCAGAAGCGCAGTTGTTGTGGTGCTTCGTTGTTGGAGAGGCAGGGTTCCTTCGAATGTTCTTCCCATATCTCTTGGTGGGGTGATCGGTAGGGTTTGGTGGAGGAAGATAGTCGTTAAGTTTTACAAAAAAGCCTTCCGCAAACAGCTTTCGAGGGGATAAGACGACGCGCTCCATGAGGTGGAATCCGGCATTTTCGAGAGTTAAAATCTCTTTCTTTGTCAAGTTTGTGCCCATTTTAACAGGCCATACATCAGGGACAATCGGTTTAGAAACTACCCATTTCCGCCGAGTTCCATTGACACAGCGATTGATGTCATCATTGCAGAAGAAGAACTGCATTTTTTCCAATCTGACCTTCTTGTAATTGTCCATCAAGCCGGTATAAGTTGGGGCAGCTGTACTTCGATTGTCTTGCACAATCCTTGCCACGCATTTTTTCTTCGTCTTCACTTGCAGAGCAAAGCAAGCTTTTGCAGACGTCCTTGGGAGTCTTGCAATATGCCACAGCCGCTCATCGCAAACAGTCTCTTGAACCGATTTGACATGCTTTGCCGGAGAGGTAGTCAATGATGACTTCAGTGCGGGAGTAGTGCCTTCTCTTGGTCGAAGTTCGCATTCCGATTCGGGGTCCTCGGCAGTGAGATCAACAATCTCTGGGTTGAGCCGTTGGGCTTTTCGCCTTGGTCGAGCGACACTGATCTTGTCAGGGCGGTGCGAGTCGAATTCTGATCTCGGAGGGAGATCTGCTTTCGCTTCAAGGAAACAAAAACTTCCTCCCCTTCCAGATGAGGATCACGTGTGCAGAAGACGTCAGCACCAGGCATATTGGCGAGGGCGACATGAAGAACCTTTGAATTTCCGGAGCGTTGAGCTGTACGAAGACGGAGTTCTTCTTTCCCGGGACCAGTACTTGGCTTTTCACCCTTCAAGAACTGGTAGTAGGCAACCACCTGCATGAATGCTCTGACCATATCATCAACGGAAGCAACGTACAAATCATTCCCTCTTTTGCCTAATTGTTGCAACCACTTGTTGTGGACCGACTCTGCCAAATTATATGATGGCATCTCGGCCAATTCGAATAGGGAAAGATCCTGCACATAATCCTACATTATGAATGCTGGAACAAATTACAAGAATATGAAACATGTAGTGAATAAGGGAAAGACATGTAGGAACTGCCACTACCTAGGAGTAGTGCTGATATCGGCATGACAACTGCACGGTGGGCGAAAAAAGAAGAGAAACCAATTAAAGCTTGCACATACCAGTTCCATGAATCCTCCCCATTGCCGGTATCGGAAATGCCAGAATGCTAGCCATAAGTCGAGTCTTGGAAGTCCTTCATCAGTCGAAGCTCCAGATGATAACCACCATGCACGGATGGCCAAATACCTACTCTGAGCCTCTTCCAATGAGACAGAGTTCTTGTATTGTTTACAGAGGCTTCGATGTTGATCCTGCAGGTCTGCCCTGATATCTACTTTGGTGTGCTTCTCCATTGACTAGGTCCAATGGAAAAGGCAAGTCCTCTCGCGGTTGACCATGGGGATTGTTGGGTCTCCACCACCGTAAATGATACGGACCGCATTCCAATTTGCTTGTGCACTGTCAGCCATGAACCCTTTGAAATTTGGATTAGTAATATGATGCTTAGAAGATATAGCATTCAGATTTTTCCAGAACACTAGTTGGACTGCCACATCTTTAGATTGCATATCACAAACAGCAATAGTCATGACGCGGCAATACATAGAGTCATAAACATGACAAGCCATTGTGGTCCAAGACTTCACCCGTTTGACATGGTCAAACATCATCCAGGCATTTTCTAAGTCACCTCCGGGTTGCATACGCCTCACCAAATCGACCCCACTTCCGGACCCCAACTCCGCCATCTTGAAAATGAATACCTTGTCGGAGTCCGTTCCTTGTCCCGGAAATCTATTCTCCTGGATGAAAGCCCAATTGCTAGATCCCCTGAGTTTGGTGATGCTGTCCAAGACACCGAAACGACGAAGGTATCGGAAGGTGGTGACCTCGTTTCGAATACTTGAAGATGACATTTGCTTAAATTTGTCGAGGACAAGGATTAGTTCTTGAATTGCTAGAGTCTTCTGAGGCACACCTTCCGGACATAAAAGTAGTTCGCCAAGATATTCCTTTGTCGCCTCAAAAACAATAGCAGAGTTGGTCGCTGACGGAGTCCTTTCCACATGTTCGCCAATAAGAGTACAGAGTTTGGCAGTTGACTCTCGATAATTTCCTTGCTTTACAGGATGCGCATGGAATCCAAGATGGATATAGGCACGGGTCATGTGACTTGGGCCATAAACATAATATATCTTGGCAGGGCAACTATCTAGGCAAGTAGTTTTCAGTAGGCAGAGGGCACAAACCACAGTAGAATTTGAGGGAGTATCAGTTCCGGGAACAAAGGCAGAAGAGGCAAGACCGTCCCACTCAGTTTCATTAAACAGAGACAAACGGTTGGGTCGCTTTACATATTCGCAAGCAGAATTCGTACACCGTAGATGTCCCAAGCAATTAGACAATTTGAATGAAAGCTGAGATGTTGATTGGATATGCGTAGTAGCTGTTCGAGTCCAAGCGTGTCCGTCATCCTTTTTATCCATGCCATACAGCTTTCCAGCCTTGGTGGACAGCGGGTACTTCCCCATTGGAGGAAGCTCGAAGATAATATCACCATTAAAATCTGGGGGCACATACTCTACCTTCTCTATTGCAATTGAATTGTAATCTAACTTGCTAAGAATTGACCTAGCGCCCTTGCTAGTCTTCAACTGGCGTAGGCAGTTGACGATACTCTCAGTAGGTGGCAAGGGAGGCTTAGAGCTAGATTGACCTGAACCTCGAGATGGCCCTGACTCATGAACGGAAGCTGCGTGCACGACGGGGGGTAAGAGAGGGTCTGGAGCATTAATGTCGGGCGATGAAAGAATGCAGTCACTATCAGAATCATCACTAAGATCAAGAACTGGACCATGAACATCCTCTAATTTAACATTCCGAAACATTGGGGTGACTTCTGAAGTTGCAGGGAAATGTCTAGTTGTAGGAACGATTGTATTGTCGATCGTTCCATAGACATGATAGTTCCCGGGCGTCAAAGACCAAACCTCACCGTCAAGAGAGTCACATGACATTTGCGCTATAGTGTGAGAGACCTGCCCCGAGACCGGGTTAAAAACGTCCAAATCCAAATGCAAAGTATCTTTTTTAATCTGAAACCTAGAAGCCAAATGAGAACCAGTAACTCTGGCGACGCCATTCTCCCCCACGACGAAAGAAATAGGCACAGCTAGTCCATCTCCTCAAATGAAAACCGCATTCAACATGGCATCCACTAAGTTAGACATGACAACCCTAACTCTGATGGAGGCAACACAAGAAACATGCAAGCTCAATGCAAAACGAAAAAGAAGTCAAATCTAGTTACTGTATTCCAGGAATAAGTAAAGTAGCGCTGGAGGATTATGTCACTACAATCTTCTCATTTTATAAGTAAATACATGCCGCCAATCAATAGTTCATTAAGACAATGTAGTATTAAACCAAACCTGGTGGTACACGTTCCATTGATTTAGTATCCGTTCCCAGTTACAGTGAACACTCTTCGATCCGCACCCAGTTGCCACCGAGATGATTTGGAGATCTTGCACAACTAAGAATACAGTACGCAAAGAAGGCATTATAAGCAGACGTGGTGGTAAAAGCAGTTCCGTATTCTAATTTTGAAAACGGGATCACTCCTTTAACAGCTACAACTATTCCAGATATAAATTGGAGACCGTAGTTTCATAAGTAGATATCCATTAAATACTCGAACTGCCTTAGGACAACCGTCAAGTGAAGTCTCAGAATATTCAAACCCGCAAAGTGAAGGAGAGACCGATTCTGCAGAATGGAATCTGCCTCCATGATACTTAGCTCCATGTTAAATGAGGTATGACGACGCAACAGCGTCAAGCGGACCAACCTGTAATCGGTCATCTTCGTTTCGCCATAATGGAATGATGCAATTAGTGACCGTCTACTGAGCCTTGAACTCGTAACCATTGGTGGCTTCTGGCATGACTGAAGGGTTTAATAGGCCAATGGGCTGCCTACCTACGTCTTTATGGCATAAGCACTTGAAATACTAGGTCTTCGTAGCTTTTATGATACATAAATGGAATTAGGATAATTAGTATTTCGGGTAGTGGAAATGACAATGAAATCTTACATCCTTTAGAATGCCAAAGAGACGAAGGCGACAAGCTCTATATTTTACAAATCCGAAGCACTTGAGGAAGTCTAGGATTATGAGGGAACTGCGATCGAATGCTAAGATCGCTAATGCAGGAGGAACTGTAAGAGTTGTTGAATTTGTTTGCGGAACACCATCACTTAGCGAAATGCAGGGTGCTTCGTCATGTAGCCTCACAGAAAATGCGGAGGAGCCACAAGCCAGAGGTCTTCTGAAGACATCGACCCCAGCAAGCAGCGAAAGTGGAAGTACACCTGATGAGTGCGCCGGAGATTATGCAGAAGGCTCCAGCAGAGGGAACACTCCTGAGCGAGGTAATGTGACGGTTCAGTATTCCTTTCATCATCATAGGTTCATGCAATGATCACGGCAAAGCAATCTTTATGAACTCGTTGCAAATTCAGTGAAAGCGATATTAGTTAGAGGACTCACGACTTCGAAAAGGCAGCTACCACCAGTCTGGAAGTAATAAAATCATTTAGCGATATTGGATTTTTTTGGGAATCCCATACACTATCGGAGTTTAACACACAGAGAACTTCTCATTTGAAATGCCTATAGAAGTTGGGCTGAGAGTGTAACCTGTGAATTGAAAAGCGAAGGAACATTGAGAGTTGGAGAAAGGGTGCGCTTCATAATATGGTTGCGTCAGGGTTTGAGTAATCAGTGCAACTGTGAGTTTGGATTATGAGTATCTTGAAGGACGTTGCGATTATAGCTGTGTTCGTCGGTAGGGTTGAGTCGTATTCAGCTTTGTGGAGTCCGAGCCTGCTCTTCTATGAGAATTTTGTACAATTGAGTTTGGCAACTTGCTTAAGCCGTATTCACATAACAATCTTTAGCGGAAGATAGATTGATTATAGTGGGGCTCGATGTCCGATCGCCATTACTAGCAACAATGACGGTGTGAGGGTTTTAGAGACTCCTGCATATGATGAGTACTGCAAACTGCCGGGATCGTGGGAGAGACCATTTCGCAAATATGGTGAAACTCATTTAGGACAGTACTGCCGATTCACGACTCTCTGTTTCAAGAGAGTCCTTGTCAAATATACCTTCTTCCTGCCGTCAAATAGCCGTCATTGGTTCTCCGAGGCCTGAGTCGACTAGTTTGATGAAATTCTGGCTCCCGTTTAACATTCTTACGCAAATGGTCGACTGAGCCTGGAAAGCACAATTTAGGCGAGCACTGTTAATCACGAGCTATTTTAATAGGTTCATCTAGGCAGAGCTTGCGGCCGTAAAACCATTTTTCTCGGGGCATGCAATTTAGATACAGGAGACGATTTCCGTGAGGCATGATCCCTAACGGGAGATCGAGTGACTTGTGCACTATGAATATCTCAGAACGGAAGTGACACCGTTAGCTGGTTCGTTACCCTGGGATTGAGAAGATTTCCAATCCCTTGTAGGATTATTTCGGTTGCGGAGATTGGCATTGCGCTAGCGGGTTTTATCGCGACCAATAGGGTTAGGTCGTAGCTGAAGCGTCGACCAGCCTCCTCCCCGATCAACCTCCTCCGCCCAGCATACTCCGTCCCCCAGGAATCTCGCGGCTTGACGACCTCCTCGCTCCTTGAAGCCCCAAACCTTGAATAGTCTCCGCCCCGCTTGTAGTCTCGAGCTCGGAGCACCCCGCACCCAAGGCAGCTCTCCGCCCCGCTTGCTGTCTCGTTCTCGGAGCACCCCGCATCCTAGGCAACTCTGCGCCCCGCTTGTAGTCTCGTGCTCGGAGCACCCCGCACCCAAGGCAGCCTTCAGGCCAGTTGCAGCGTCGCGCGTCGCGCGTCAACGGCGTTGGCCACGAGCTATCCCCCGCCCTGAGCAGTCTCGCCCGGAGCAGTCTATCAGCGTCGCGCTCGGAAAAGTCTCTCGCCCAGAGCAGTCTAGCAGCGTCGCACCCGAGGAACCTCTCCGCCCCGCTTGCTGTCCCGTTCGCAGAGCACCAAGCACCCGAGGCACCTCTCCACGCACCACGCACCCGGAGCACCATGCACCCGAGGCCCTCGTTGCTGTCTCGTTCTCGGCAGCCTTTAGGCTAGTCGCAGCGTCCCGCGTCAACGGTGTTGGGCCCGAGCAGTCTCGTGCTGCGGATTGTGTTGAGCCACGAGCTGTCCCCCGCCTACAGCAGTCTCGCAGTCCCGCGCCGGAGCAGTCTTGCAGCGTCGCGCTTGGAGAAGTCTCAAGACCGGACCTTGTAATCAGGTGTTCAGGGATTTCCTCCTCGCCCGGAAGTGTCCGTATCGTGTGCCTCGAAAGCATTTGACATTGCTTGTGGCTCAATTGAGATAGGACGATGTTTGCTGTATGAATGTATGCTTATTTCCATGTGTCCAGTTCACGACTTTGAAGGTAGCAAATAGTGGTGTCCTCATTGTCAGATAAATGCCGCGCAGGGACTGCGGACGAACAACAAGCTCCCGAGACCATGTTAAGCTCCGAAGTTGAAGAAGCGGAAATGGAGAATGAACACAAAGGCACCGAAGAAGAGACGACGAACACTACAGAAGGTATGACCTCGAAACGCCCACAGCAATTTCCATTCCGCTTTCATGGCGCGGTAAGCACCCCCTCTACGGGGGCGCCGCGAGCGTTACAAGCATTACGTTTCAACCATGAACGTTACACCCCGCACCCAACTTGAGCACCTCAGGGAGAAGTATTGTGTAATCACTTCTAGTTTTTGGATATACTTATTCGGGTACCAAATTGAGAGATTTTTAGTCGACTAGTCTTGATGTTTCTCTACCGTCATGGTCTTCCATTTTGATTGAATTCTTTTATTTTTACAGGACATTCGGAGGAAATGACGGACCCAGGAAGAGATGAGGTGAAGGATGGGCTGCAGTCTTCGTCACAACCGGACATTCTTGAATCGGGTGCGTATATTTCAACTCATTTCTGTTGGTTTTTGATGTTCGTTGTCCTTCTTCTATCTAGGTTTGTCTTGCAGAGGAAGTTGTGGTCGAGGATGTTGAGACCTCCGAAGATGTGCTAGAGACAGAGAAAGCAATGGCGGAGATGTCAGCCGAGGAGCTCGGAAGGGAAATGGACAAGATGGTCGTGCAGGAGTCGGTCAATACCAATGTTGTTCTGGACAAGCTCCGTTTCAAGCCAAGGGAGAGGTCAAAACTGAACATCCCACTATGTCGGATGAAACCTTTGACTGCAGTTCGCCCGTACCTGAAGAACGACGTCATGGCACTAGGTGCACATTTTGTAAGTACCGGATATATGGATGGGCATGGTGTCTTTTATGTTGCCTTACAAGACAACGAGGGAAACACAGAGGACGTGACCGACAAGGATGTGGCCAGTTGGAGTCCGCTATGGGTTGTTGCAAATGAGGACTTCGAGAGGGAGATCCAGAAGGAAGATGCCTGGAAACATTTCTCGGGGAAGATGTTCTTCGTTTGGGACGGCAACCATCGGCTCGCCGTCTGGCTTCCAATAATTAACAGAGAACATGGTGATGATCCGTCCTGGCATTACGCGGTTGAATCGATTGTGTTGGAGGTTGAGGGCCAGATCGGTCCACTTCTCACCGCCTTGCACCAAGTCAACTGGTAATACTATTTTCTCAAGATGTTCACACAAGATGTTTCTTCATGTTGATTCAAAATTTGTTTCTCAATCATCATTTCAAACTGTTCTCTCAACTACTTCTATAAACCTGTTCTCTTGGCTTCTCTGTGACTGTCTTTGTTTGAATTGTGAAAGTAATTTAGTTCTACCGTTTATTTGCTGATACAAGAGAAACCAGACTTGTCACGTCAAGTTAAACCTTGTACACAAACTCTACCGGCTCCAGAGTATTGCTGGCCAGCCCCTGTCCTATTACGAGAATCTCGTTACCAAGGAGGAGCTAGCTGACGCCGAAAAGAAGCAGAAGTCCAAGATTCGCACTTGGTATACCTTGACGCTAGATGGGCTTATTAGCGTTCTTTATTAGGTACGGTCCAATTTTTTGTTAGAGTTATTCCTATGATTTAGAAATATAATTCGTGCATACGTTCTTGTGTTATTGCTTCCTAAGAGCTAAAATAGAGTGCCGATATCGGCTCCTCCGTCGCTGGATGAGAGGTATAAGCTGTTCTAGGTTGCAACAAGACGGATGCCGATGTCGGCACTGACATTTTCAGCTCTCTCCTGCTGCCTCTGATGTGGACACCCTTCCTTACGGTTTACAGTCCATTGATTTATGAACATCAATGTGTGTTTCGCTCCATGGTTCTTATATTTTGCAAACAATACTATTTGTGTTGCCTTGTTCTTTGTCTTGCAGCAAGAGTTGGGTGAGGCAGTAGCACATGCGACGAGGAAATTTAAGGAGAAGTATCCGGAGAAATCAAGTGAATGGACTACCGGGAAGTTGTACGATGTTATTGGGAAAGCTGTGGATAAGGTGAAGAAGGACATGTCCTCAGATGTGAAGAAACAACTTCCCATTGCAGATCCGAGGCAAACACCACAATTCCTGGAGCAAGTTCGGGTTCACTATGAAAACCGGGAAGACGATCCAGAGATGTCCCAAGAGAAGTTGTGGTACCTTTCAACCTCGGTCATGGATGCGGCGATGAAAGTAAAATGGCTAGAGCGGTGGAATAGGCCTGCCTCACTTCGGGAAGCTATGAGGTTCCCAAAGAACAAGTTCCCTGATCACGCTTTTCCGGACTGGCTTTACAAGGCCACCTGGTGGGCTCAAGTACCATTCTTAACCTTTTCTTCAATTGTTTGAATGTGAACTTCGTCTCTTCAGAGTTGTTATTAATTCCTTGTTACAGTTGGCAAGTGCTGTGCAGGAACTATTCGATGCGACTCTCTCTGAGCTGGACGTCATGATCGACTATCATCCACCTGGTGAAAGTCCAATTCCTACTGTTGCTGATTACGTGGAGCAGAATCGTATCCAGCTTTGGGATACTGCATTCTTTCATGAGTTTGATGGTAAAGGAGTTCACAAGAATCATCCACCTGAGTTTCAGGTCGGCTTGGATAAGGCAGTGGCTAGGGTTCTCTACAGGTATTTTAAGTTTGTGCTATATGCACGGAACGCAACATCGAAGACGCCGTCGTTTTTCCCTAGCTACTTGGATAGACGTGCTGAGAATTGCGTGATAACGGATGAGATCGCCAAGAAGTGGAAGACAGAGCACTAGGAAGTCTGTGGATGGTATATGGATTGTCCTCTTAACAATCCTCCTCCGTCTGAGATTGATTTGAGGAATAAGGTGCAACCCGACTTGGCCTCTTTGAAGACAATCCATGACACAGCTCCTAAGGGGGCACCCGGGAAGAAGACCAGGGGCTCAAAGAGGAAGACCGAGGAAGAAGCAAAGAGGAGGGCTGCCTTAGATGCTGCGCCTAAACAAGAGAGCGACGTTATCGCTAAGGGGAGTGCCAAGAAGCCTGCTGCCCCGTCTGCAATTCGAGGAACGGATGCGGATACGGACATGGAAATGTTGGAGGTGATACAGCCAACAGCTCCAAGGCTAACTCCTTTTAGAGTTCGGAATCCTCATGTTGCTGCTATCATGGGCTATCGAGCCCACTCTCGTTTGTTTCGCAGGGGCTGAAGACTAAAGTCGCGTCTCGGGGAGTAGCTTCGTCATCTGGATCTTTCCTTAGATCTTCTGTCTGTGTTCAGAATTCAAGCCTGTCTCAGATTATAGAGGCTCTTCCTGAAGTGCATACTTGCCTTGAGACAGTCAACAATTTCGTTCTCAAGGTTTGTCTTTTTATTTCATCGTTTAAACTTATGTTCTGATTTGAGTGTAGGCTGGTACATTGTGATTTATTTCTGTGTTCTGTCATATTCCTTATCAGTCGATTTTGGCACTGACTGACTCTCCTTGGCGTTGATGTTGCAGTCTTCTGATTTTGGTGCAAAAGGGTTCTTATTCTGAGGTTTCTTTTATCATTTTCAAACAAATCAATTCCATCTATTCATATTGAGATTACAAAGTACTTCAATGGAAGAAAGGCTTTACTTAGATGGTAGGAAGATGCCAAACCCCATGAGAGGGTTGAACATAAGGTAGAAGCCTTTCACTAGTTATCCACATACATTATGGGATAACTAACCACTATGGGCTGCCTTTGACTACAAGCAATACCCAAGAGACTCTAAGTCTAACTAAGAGTCTAACACTACTCCTAGGGCTGAATGTACATAGTCTACAACAATATGGACATGATCTTCAACACTCCCACTTTGCAAGTGGTCAAAGGCTCCAAGGCCCATCTTCTCAATCAAGTTTTGGTGTTGTGGCTTTCCAAGGGACTTGGTTAGCACATCAGCAACCATAGCTTGGGTAGGCACATACTTGAGTTCAATTACCTCAGCCTCCACTCGTTCACGAATGAAATGGTGTTGCACATCAATGTGCTTCGTCCGAGAGTGGTGGGTGGGATTCTTGGCCAAAGCAATGGCTCCTTGGTTGTCACACAAGATTTGTGTGCTCCCCTCTTGGACAAGGCCAACATCAGCCAAGAGTTGCCTCAACCAAATGGCCTCCTTGGTGCATTGGCTCATGGCCATGTATTCCGCCTCCGTTGTAGAAAGAGCTATGGTGGGTTGCCTCTTGGAATTCCAAGTAATGGCACCCACTCCAAGCATAAACACGTAACCGGTGGTGGATCTCCTATCCGCCTCATCACCCGCCCAATCCGCATCACAAAAGCCATGCAACTTCAGCCCCTTGGCACCCCCAAGTTGCAACTTCAGCCCAAGTGTGCCTTGAAGGTACCTCACCCTCTTGACCGCAGCCCAATGCTTTGGGCCATACTTGGATGTGTGTTGACTCACAACACTCACCGGGAAGGCCAAATCAGGCCTTGTGGCTACCATGGCATACATCAAACAACCCACCGCTGCCTTGTAAGGCACACCATGCATTTCAGCCCTCACCTCTCCAAATTCAGCATCCGTGAGCTTGGGCAACTTCCCATTAGTCTCAAGTGGTGTACCTATGGCTTTGCACTCCTCCATGTTGAACCGCTTGGGAATTTCTTCAAGGTACTTGCGTTGGTTCATAGTGATGGTGCGGGCAGCCCTATCCGTGTTGAACTCCACTCCAAGGCAATACTTCAACTCTCCAAGATCCGTCATCTCATACTCCTTCTTGAGCATATCCTTCACTTCAAGCATCTTGGTCATGCTACTTGCAAGGAGGATCAGATCATCCACATAGAGGATCACAATCACCAAATGCTCACAACTTTGCATGGTGTACAAGGAGTGATCAGCATAGCCTCTTTGGAAGCCCTTCCTCACAAACATGGCATCAATATCCCTATACCAAGCTCTCCCCGATTGCTTCAATCCGGGAAGGGCCTTCTTCAACTTGCACTTGAGATGCCCTTGGCCTTCTTGCACAAAGCCTAGGGGCTGATCCATGTAGATGACCTCCTCCAACTTGGGGTTGAGAAAAGCCGTCTTTACATCCATTTGGTGCATCTCCAAGTCCATGGCTGCCCCAATACTCACAATGCACCTAATGGTGCTAAACTTTGCAACGGGGGCAAAGGTCTCATTGAAGTCCACCCCTTCCACTTGAGAAAACCCCCTAGCAACCAGCCTTGCCTTGTACCTCACAATGTGACCCAAAGCATCCCTTTTGGTGGAGAAAACCCACTTACAACCCACACTTGATCTCTTGGAAGGGAGGGGTGCAAGATCCCATGTCCCTTTGTCAATGAGGGCCTTGTACTCCTCTTGCATGGCCAACTCCCACTTGCTTGCATCTTCACAATTCAGCACCTCTCCAAGTGTAGATGGATCTCCAAGGAAAGCCACATTGGCTTGATCTTCATGTTGTGGAGGAAGAATGTGATTCAGCCACCAATCTCCAAGGGGCTTGCGGGTCCTTGTTGGATAACGTGGCTCCTCCATGGTCTGATCTTGCTCTTCCAAGGGCTGATCTTGCTCTACCAAGGGCTGATCACGCTCTTGCTCCCTTGGTGAAGTGCTTGGAGAAGGGATTGCTGATCTCTTCACTTGGGGTGTGGCCACCTTCTTCTTGGGCTCCACCAAGTCTTCATCTTCCCCTCCTTGCTCTTCATCTTCATCTTCATCTTCTAGGTGCACTCTTGGAGTTGTGCCCACCTTTTGGGCTGGTCTTCCATTGCTCCCACTTGGGCTCATCTCCAAGAGCTTGGGATCAGCACTTCCATCCTCCAAGAAGGTCACATCTCTACTCTTGATGATCTTCTTGCTCTCCACACACATCAGCCTATAAGCCTTGGTTCCCTCACAATAACCAAGGAAAAGACACTTGATGCCCTTGGCATCCAACTTGGTCCTCTTGGCACTTGGAACCAAGGCATAGGCAATGCACCCAAAAATCCGCATGTGAGACACATGGGGCCTAATCCCACTCCAAGCTTCTTGGGGTGTCATGCTTGTCAAGGCTTGTGTGGGGCACCGGTTCCTTGTATAAACCGTTGTAGACACCGCCTCACCCCAAAGCTCAAACTTCAGCCCTTGAGCATGAATCATGGACCTTGCCATCTCCACAATGGTGCGATTTGCACGCTCCGCCACGCCGTTTTGTTGAGGGGTGTAAGGTGCTGATGTGTGGTGCTCAATGCCATGGGCCTTCAAGAACTCCTCAAAGGCCTTGGACACATACTCCCCTCCATTATCCGATCGCAGCACCTTCACCTTGCAATCAGATTGGGCCTCCACAAGGGCCTTCCAAGTCTCAAAACGCCCAAACACCTCACTCTTGCACTTCAGCATATACACCCACACCTTGCGTGAGAAATCATCAATAAATGTCAAAAAATACCTTGCTCCTCCTATGGTGGTGGTCTTCATTGGCCCGCACACATCGGAATGCACAAGCTCCAATGGCTTGGTGGCCCTTGTTGCCCCATCCTTGGGGAAGGGCTGCCTTGCTTGCTTGCCCTCAATGCACCCCTTGCACACCATAGAACTCCAATCATGCTTGCAAGAGGAGAGGTTCAGCCCCTTCACAATGTGTTGAAGGCTCTTCATGCTCCTCACATTCAAGTGCCCAAGCTTCCTATGCCAAAGCTCCATAAGGTCTCCATGGGCTGATCCTTGGGCAACACATGCCAAAAAAGAGCCATTCACCTTGGTGAAGTGGAGGAGGTACAAGTTGCCCTCACGAGGGGCTGATGCAATCAAGACTCCACTTGGTGACCTCACAACACACCCCACATTGTTAAAATGCACTTTCAAACCTCCCAAAGATAGTTTGCTCACAGAAAGCAAGTTGGCATGCAACTTGGGGACATGGAGGGCCTCATGGATCTGAATCCTCTTGGTCTCCCCCTTCACTTGCACCTCCACAATGATGGTCCCCATGCCAAGGGCCTCCACCATGCCATTGTCTCCCAAATAAATCTTCTTCCCCGAGATGGGCTGATATGTGTGGAAGGCATCTCTATGGCTGGTCATGTGTTGAGTGGCCCCCGAATCCACAATCCATGTAAACATGTTGGCCTTGTCCCCTCCTCCTTGGGTGGCAAAGGCAAAATCCTCCTCCTCCTCCTCTTTGGAGGCTTGGTGTGCACTCTCCTTGCCTTTGGCTTGGCTGACCTTGCAATGCCTAGCAATGTGGCCTAATTTGCCACACTTGAAGCATGTCCTTGTCTCCTTGAACTCCTTGGTGTTGCCTCCTTTGCCATGTCTTGACACAAGGGCTGATCCCTCTCCTTGGGACTCATTCTCCTTGCGCTTGGTCACCTCATGCATCAAGCGCGCCGTCACAAACTCCATGGTCAGCTCCTTCATAGGCCTTGTCTCCAATGCGGTGATGAGGAACTCATAAGATGGTGGCAAGCTCTCCAACAATGTCATCACCATATCTCCATCCGTCACGGGTGCCTCCAAACAAGCCAACTCATCCGCAAGAGCCTTGATCTTGTTGACATGATCCAACAAGTCATCCTCCTCTTGCATCTTGCTAGTGAAGAACTTGCGTCGGAGAAAGAGGATGTTGGAGAGGCTCTTGGTCTCATGGATGTTGCAAAGGGTGGTCCATGCTTGGGCTGGTCCCTTGCAATGGCGAATGTGTGCAATCTGCCGATCCACAAGGTTGATGGCAATGAGAGCAAAGGCCTTCTTCTCCTTCCTCTCAAATGCCTTCTTGGTGTTTGGATCAGCATCTGCACTTGGAGGCTCCTCACTCCCATCCACCACCTCCCACAAGTCCTTCTCCGCAAGGATCATCTCCATCTTGAACTTCCACATGCCAAAGTTCTCCCCATTGAACTTGTCAATGATGCGCACGCCTTCTCCTCCACTTGATGCCATGATGGAGAACCTCGCACTTGTTGGCAGCCTCCCAAGTGTCTCCAAGAGTTCACAAACTCAATTCAGCCTCCAAACAAGCACTTGGAAGCCAATTCGGCTGAAATGACACCAATCAGCCCTTCCAAGCACCTCCAAAGATCCTTCACACCCTAAGAACGACCACAAACACTCCTACAAGTGCAAGGACTCCTCTAAACACCAATTCAGACCCTAATGAAGCTCAAAATCACCACATGCACATCATGGGCTAGTGCTACTTCAAATCAGCAAACAAACACACAATGCTTCTCCCAAATGCACCTCCCAATGCTCCTCCCAAACTCACAATGCTCCTCCACACTCCAAGGAGCTCAAGCCTTCAAATCAGCCCTAGATGGAGCTACTACTCTCAATTCACACCACAAGGACAACCATGGTCTCCAACAACCCTAGTTGGATCACCAAAACACCAAAGGACCCTAATTGGCTCTACAAATCTCACAAAAGCACAATTCAGCCCTCTTGGATTCACCAAGTCCACTAATTCGCCTTACACACTCACAAGGGCACTAATCAGCCCTCAATGGATGGCAAATGCCTCAAGCAACAAAACATGCTTCCAAGGCTCACAAAAGACACTCACTGGATTGCAATTTGCCAAATCACAATCCACAATGCACCCAAGTGCACAATCAGCCTCAATGGGCTCCCAATGTACACCTCTAAGCACAAACTCAAAATAGGAGCACAAATCAGCCCTTTCTAGGTCTGATTACTACCATGAGCAAACTCACACCCAAAATGTACTCAAAAACTCACAAACCAGCCAACAAATGTCCAAGAAAAGAACAAAACACTTGCTTTTTCACTAGTTATCCACATACATTATGGGATAACTAACCACTATGGGCTGCCTTTGACTACAAGCAATACCCAAGAGACTCTAAGTCTAACTAAGAGTCTAACACTACTCCTAGGGCTGAATGTACATAGTCTACAACAATATGTACATGATCTTCAACAATTCAAATCTTCAGGTCAAGAGAGAAGACGGTGAAAAGGCTTTGAATAATTCTTGTCCGTATAGTGGCTTCGACTTGATTCTTGGCGACATTAATGATGGACTTTGGGTGCCATCCATTTCAGTGAACCCTGACGATGTCCCTGTCTGGAACAAATACTCTGAGCAGGACGCTGAAAGTGTTTTTGAGTTCGCGGAACATTTTCTTGCCTGTGCGGGTGCAATTCTATTGTTTGTCCCAGACGTTCCAAAGATACGGACGGACGTACTGTCTTATGCCAAGTGCTACAGCTTCGTTTTGCAGCAGGAGTGGTGGGGAATTAATGACCTTCCCTCTGCGTCATATTACAGCTCAACAAATAAGGTATATATTGTTTCAGATGAAATGTTGTAATCACTAGATTGTACTTCAGTTTTTGCCTTTTCTAAATTATTTTCATCACTATTTTCCTTTCCAAAGCAGAGGATTTCGAATTCAGCTCTTCATTCACAGTGCCCTGGATGCTAATGACTTCACAATAGCGCCTGATGACTCATTGGCGGAGTTCGGGATGGGAGTTGCTGAGTCCAACGTGTTATTCAACTTCACTACTGCAGACTCTCAATCCATGAATGGATCTGTTCCGTGGAGAGGCGCTCGTAAAAAGGATCCAGTTTTCCTTCAAATGTTGATCGAATCTTTAACGAAGCCGGGGTCCATAATCCTTGATGCATTTGCTTCTCTTGGTGAGTAGTCTTTTCTATTCTGATGAATTTCTTTCATTTTTGCGGTCATGTATAAAACTGAATTCCCTTATTGAATATCCAGGTAATTCTATTCGAGCTTGCAAGGTTATTGCACGACACACTGCGGCACTCGATGACGACATAGTCATATTCCAGGCTAAGTTGCAGCAGTTCCAGCAGGTCGAAGCTACAGCTTCAATTGAACTTGACGCTTCTCCAGATCCTTCAGATATTGCACTAGACGTCCCTATTTGGCATGTCACTAAGAAGAACAGATTTAGTAAGTACGTCTCTTGCTTGATCCTAATATCATTCATTCTCCTGTTGGGGTTCAGTTCACTAACACAATCTCCTTTGGCTCAGAGTGATCACTCTACTTTGTTCTCCGGCAAAAGACTATTTTATGGCGCCGTGGGATGCACACGTCGCTATGTTGCAGGCGGCAGAATCTTCTCGGACCTCGATGTCCATTGTCAGTGGTTTTGGTAAACACCTTTGTCATTTTATTGATGACGAGGCAGACGTTGATTTGGAACCCAGTCCAGCATCTTCTGGCAGTTCCTCGAATTTCTCATTTTGATAATTTCTATATCACTTGGATTTAGTATTTGACTTCTTTTCACTCACCTATATCTTATGCTTTCATGCATAATGTTTTGTGTTTGTAATTGTCAATGTAATGATTCATCTTAGCATCCATTCAGAGTGCGGTTTATTTTGGTTGTTTACCTTCAATATATGAATTCATCAAAGTCTTCCTGGCTTGGAATACTCTCTCAAATACTGACGGATAGTTTTACATTCACTGCATTTCAACTTGAACCCTCCAGAACTTAATGAAGTTCATCATGTGCAGTCTCTCTGATTTCAGTGTTCAATTTGTTCATAAATTTGTTGCACAGGCTGTTTGCTGTTTCTGTGGTGATTGCATTCAGAATAACTGTTTCATGAATGGATGTTATCGGAGTATGTATGTTTTATGTTCAATACATGAACCTGAACACAGTAATTTCCATTTTTTTCCTCCATTAGTGGAGGCACATTCATGGTTGCAGTTCTTTTAGGAATATAAAATGGTTCTATTCGCACAGATGGTGTACTAATATCTAAAGGTACCTTAGATTATTTTAAGGAAATCTTCTCTTGGGAAAGCTGAGTTCACTCGCTATTTCCCTAAACCACGGATAAATTCGAAGAAATGCTCCCTCTTCTCTGCCGTGTTTTTGGGTATTCCTTCACCTCTTTCACTTAATTTGGGGCCTCTGATCGCAAATATGAATTTAAAATTTCAAAATTCTATGGTGTACTGGAAATAAAATATTCCAATGTCTGCTCCTGCGGGGCAATGAAGGAGTCAATTCACCCTGGCCCTCTTCCGGTGGCCAATGTGTAACAACGGCCATAGGGTAACAATGGTCATAGTGTTTGCACGGCCATAGGGTACCTACTACATTTATTTTATGAGTCGTCTGTGTTTACCAATAAACCGCCCTATACTGGCTATTATTGTAATAACTATTTTCTCATCCATTCGACCAACTTCACGGCTATAGGCCCTTACTATTGTACTTCAATTTCTTTATTTTGAGTTGTTTTTTGGCTTAGATTTTATCTTTTACTTTTACTTTTGTAGAATATTCCCGTTTTGGCGGTCACTGGGCTCGCAAAAGTACGCTCACCGCACGCAAAATAGCATCGTCCACCCTTGTTGAACCAGGAGCTCGGGTCGGCTCTACTCCTCTTCCCCGAAATTTGTATCTTCAGCTTGACAACTCTGCTAAGGATAACAAGAACTAGTACCTCATGGCGTTCTTGTCCCTGCTGACTGCACGAGGTGTCTTTAAAGAAATTCAAGTTGCTTTTCTGCTTGTGGGACACACTCATGAAGACATCGATGCGTATTTCAGCCATCTCTCGAAGGCCTTGAAGAGCAAAAACACTTTTGTTGTCGCGGACCTCATGAAGGCGTTCATGCAATCTCAGGAACTGTCATTTATGTCGGAGTTCATACAGGAAGTAGGGGACTTCAAGTCGTTCATAAAGGGTTACCAGAGCAATGGCTCCGCTAGACTAATTGGACTAGGAGAGATGCATCTTTTCAAGTTCTACGTGGATAGTGATGGAGTCCCAATCATGAAATATAAGAAGTCAACAGTGGACTCGAAGTGGCTACCGTCTGATAAGCCGTCAACCCGCCTTTGGAAGCGAGACCGGAATGGTCGGCCAATGCTCCCTCATGGGTTTCCAAAGCCTGTTCCATTCAAGCCAATGTGGGGTAGTGAGGTTCCTAAACCAACGGGAAATCAAGAGAAGGCTAAGGAAATGGCACGAAAGGCAACCGTGAATAAGGGATTCATGCTAATAGGCCTAGAGAAGTACATTCAGTATTGGCAGAACGGAATGTCCAAATGCGACGGATTTGCGACAGCGTTCGGTCCATACGTGGAATATTGGAAGCGCGTGCTGATCGAGTTGAAGGAACCATTACCTGAATGTGCTGCTGAATTAGTGGAGGATTTCTGGCCGAAGCACGATTGGAGGGTGCCTCGCACTGAAGGACCTCTCGCGGGGTTCACTGGGAATCCCTTCGACGTGATTCCGGAGGAGGAGGATCTCGAACCTTACTGCGGCCCTGCAAATGAAGCGCCTCTGGAAAGCTTCAATCCCTGGCTTGACATACGCCCAGGGTTATAGGTGCTTCTGAGACCCGAAAACCCAGCAATCTGTGCTGTATGGCAAGGAAGAGCACTATCTGCCGTATGCAAAGTCAAGGGAGATGCAAATAACGGGAAGTTCTTGATACAGTATTGGCGACCGGATAACTCGGAGAGTACCATGGAATTGAGGTACCGGAATTGCTGGGAGGGTAAGTGGGTTGTTGAGAGAAGGGCCCCGGAATGGGTGGATGCTACTTGTGTTGTGTATTCAAACTGGTCCAAGATAGTAGATCCGAAGTCACGGACAATTCCAAAGAAGAGTAGGGAGGCTGCCTTAGTAAATTTGAATCGGGCAAACGAGGTTGACCCTTGATGGACTCCCCTATTCAGATCTTCCCGATCATCGGGAGATCTTTTGATCCTTTCTACGGGCCATGCCGCCATCGTGAGATCTCCTGATGAAATCTCCAACCACTTAGCGCAGTCAAGAGTTGTACTTCTGTGTTTGAATATGACTACTTGTAGACACCATTTTCTTGCAGCTGTTGTCTGTGACATGTAATACCGTATGTCGGCATAATGATAACATCTATTTCGGTATGCTGCGGTTTAATCTCTGCATGCAACTTAGGATCATTTTGCTTATACCTAAAGTGTGGCTTCGGCTTTCTCTGATGTGTTGCATTGCATGTGGTTCATGTTTGTATCAGATTGAAAGTGCAGTGCTTGGATTATGCGTGCTTCAGTATTAATCTGTGTCTGCAATTTATTTCCTCTCACATTTAGTGAACGAGGGAATTCTGCTTTCATAGATTTCTTGATCTTTAGTCTCAAGAAATAGGCAACCAGGTAGAGACCATTTCTACTAGTGAGAGAGACTCCATGTTCCTTTCACACAATCTGTTACTATTTCTGATGGAACAATATGCTTGCCATTATTCATCTAGAGTCAGATTGGCAATGTCTTAGTCTCTACACATTCTTCTATTTGCCTTCCTACAAATTTCATCGGGGGATCTCCTGGTGTACCACTGGAGGTCAGCCATGATGTACATTTGCTGCAAAAGGGATTCTAGCTATGAACGCAGTCGTGGACCTCCGCGTGAATGAGTGGTTAATAATATACGGTGAGTGTTGGCATTTAATCACAAACCATCACTTTGTTATAGATGATTACATTGTTTGACGATGTTAGTACTCTATCAGGGGATCTCACGTTGAAATCATGACGGCGGGTGTTTTCCCTAAGAGGAAATCTTCATTTGATAATTATGTAATCATCTCCTACTCTTTGAGACAATCTCTTACATCATGTCTTCTTGTGAATCATATACTGTTCTGGAGGACTGTAAGTATAGCACTCGCATTGTACCACAAAAGTTGAGATAGGGATTCATATGGGTGATGGGAGCTATATTTGCTTCAAGCACTTTTCATCGGGAGATCTCTCGATACTTTTCGGGACGTCGTTCTACTGCTAATGAGATCCTCAAATATTGGATACCTTGGTCGGATTTCTCCCAATCCAGTAGTGCAAACTTCTGCACAGTAATTATCGAGCAATGTTTGAAGAATTCGAGTCATTTCTATACAGACAAAGCAGTTCATGCAGTAGTAACGACTACAAAACTTGATGCATGCAAAACCATCATACATGGGGAAATCTCCTGATACAGAGGAAAACATCGGGGGATTTTGCCACTTCCTGAATTCTGGACTACCCCCAGTCCAAAAGTAGTTAAATAGGGCATGTTTCTTTTTTAACATTCTACTTTTGCTGCTGTATATAGGACCCAAATACAATGCCTATGGCACTCGTACACAATTTAATTGTCGTAAACGCATTTTTTGAGAAATTAACTCTTTTATGTTTTCGGATGATAGCAATACTATTATCACAGTATTGTACAATTTTTTTCCATTTGGTTGTTGAAGTCAAGTATGCTGATGTTTACAATCTGAATGGTGCCTCTAGAAATGTCTTTTTCAGAACTTCTGTAATAGACATTACTGTTCATTGATGTTGATATTTGATAACACAGAATGTTTTATTTGAAATACTGCCACCACTATCGACCTTTCTTATACTTAAATTGCTACAATAAAACGAGAGTTGGACTTCTCTTCCAATCGGCATTGAATGTGAGGACTGGAATCATAGCGATGAGGATTTCTTAGGTCTTGCAATAAATTTGTGCGATGTTCACAATGCATGGATCCCTTTGGCTAACCTTATTTTGAGAGGATACATCATGAGATCTTTGGATGATTGATGGTCGTGTTTCTTTTTGTTATTGATGGTGGTTTATAATTGATAGTGTGGTGAGGTAGGTATATACAGAGGAGGGTGGTCGTTGTACTGACAGATCCTCTGTGCACTGAGGGCGCTGTTCCGGATGTTGGACAAGAATTGAAAATTCAGAGTTTTCGGAATTTGATAAGATTGATGCTGATAAGGACTTTCGTAGGTATCTATTTGATGATGACTGGTTTGAAATTGATGGAGGTCCTTCAAAGCATGTTTCCTAGCAATATTATGTCTAAACTATTTTTTATTAAAAGATTTGACTTACCAGACAACTCGGACCTGCGTCACCCAAGACACGAATTCTTCACGGATGTCTTTAGTAAGAATGCAATGCGCAAACTCCTTCGGAATCTAACTCTTGTATTCCTTGACATGGACCCTCTACACATGGAGCGAAACTTTGTAATACAGCCTTTGGTTTATGTTAGTGATACACAGATTACAAATTTAAAGTAGACTACCTTAGCAAATGCAAGCAATACTTTTCTGTTTCCAAAGGCTCTTGCCTATTTCTTGACGTCTATGATTGAATAAATCGTGTTAAATCCACCTAACTTTACTATATTTACAACGGAAGTCACAATTGTTTATGTATTTCTGTAATGCTATAGGGATGACAATCTTCGAATCTCTAATTCCTACTTGAATTCAATGTTGGAATTGTCATTGTGTATTTGTAGTTTTGTACTCTATAATATTGAGGGTATGTCATCAAAAGATTTGTAGATCTCAAGTTCCTAAGTTTAGTGTCCAAATTGTCATTGTGTATGTACTGCTGTAATGTTTAGGGGATGCATCAAAAGATCTCCGGATCTCAAATAAAGAAGTTCAATGTTTGAGTTCTTTTGTTTGATGAAGGAACTAAATGCCTTTGGCTACCCAATCATGTAGATATGCAAGGAAATGAATGCTCATTGCTCATACCACAAAATTTAGTGTATTGTTCAAGAATCATCTAGAAATTTCTAGTTGATTTTGCTAACTACATACAGAAGAATATAGCTCTCATATTTTCATTGCTAAGGTATGGTTTTGCCTACAACTTTTCATATATAGACATGCTCTATGAATTATTTGCCTTCCTACTTCCAATGTCATTCTTGGACTCACTACATATAATGTAGGTAATATTCATCTGGAGATTTCTCTTAGCAAAGTCCAAATTTGCCCCTAAAGTCCAAAAATAGATAAATGCGGCATCATCAATGGATGCTTACAAATCCAGTAAAAGCAACAATGCATCTGTTGAGTGAGTAGGCATAAGAAGTGATAAAAAGTTTTAGGATCTAGTAGGATATTTTTTTATATTGAAAAAAAAATGAAACAAAAAATTTGTAAAGAGTTGTAGTATTTCAAAGCTTTTTTTTAAGTATATTTTTAGTAAGCAAAATATTGTAGCAAAATAAAATAAGGGATTAGTAGAAGGAAGTAATGTAGTAAGCAAAATATCAAAGTTTATTATAATGATGTAATTTTTTGTTATTTCACAATGCAATAGCATCTATAACATTGCAAGAAGCATGGAGTGGAAGAAGACCAAACCTTGGTCACATGCGTATTTTTGGATGCGTTGCATATACCTTGGATTTGAGTCCAAAGCGCTCCAAGCTTGATGCAGAGGACAGTAGGTGCTTGTTCTTGGGCTCCAAAGTCTATCAGCTGATGTGTTTGGAGTCAAAGAAGATCATCAAAAGTCAAGATGTGACCTTCATTGAAGTCAAGTAAGGGCTATTGACAACTTTGGAGATGTGTCCAAGTGGAAGCAATGAAGGTCCTTGCCACCACTGGCTACGTGTTTATGCTTGGAATGGGTGCCATTTCATGAAATTCAAAAAGTCAGCCCACTATAGCCTCTTTGACTAACCTCAATGGGCTACCTTTGGCAAAGCTTGGATGGATGGAGATTTGTCCACCTCATAGTCAAAGACAACCCACTGAGGTTAGTTATCCCGCAAGGTTTGTGGATAACTAGTGAAAAGCTTCTACCTTATGTTTAGCCCACTCTCCAAGGGAGGGGTGACGGGCTTTTGTTTCATGGCGATTGGACTGACAATTTCTGAGTTATTTTCGAATTAAAAACTTAAAAAATACTTTTACTTTCATTTTGTGACAACAGGGCACACTAGTGATGGTTAGGTTAAAGGGATGCCATAGGACAGAAAGTTTGGGTGAAGAGACGTGAAAAGGCGATGAAGGGCAATCCGCTCGATTACGAAGGGCGAACCCGCTTGATGCAATCGTAACCCTAATCATAGTAAAAGAATCCTTTGGTAATTGAATGGCACAGTTTCTCGGACTGTCATTCGGAAACTAGGTCAGAGACCTGCGCTCCCTAGGTGAGGAAGGCCGTGAAGAAAGAAGAAAGAATTGTGCGATCACCTCACAGAAACGCTGACGATTTGCACTGATGGACAGGACACTAGGGTTCATAGAATATGATCCCATGGAGCACCCATAACAACATAATATATAACTGGAATTAGGTAACATCACGAAAATGAGGCATTTACAGTTGTCTTGTAACGACAAATATAAAGAATTGGTTTACAAAACGAGTACCCATTCAAGTTAATTAACCAATTCAAACATGGATCAAAGCATCCTCATATTACCGTTTTAAAGGACACCTGCTCAAGATTGTTTCTAAGCATACGCAGGACCAGCTAAAAGCCAGGCAAACTAGGAACTCGAACCTAGGAGTCATATGAACTTCTCCAAGGTACAGGGTCAAATAAAGATCTGATGGTACTCATCCACCAAATCTGTAGCTCATACGATAACTGGTACCACAAACCATGACATCAGTGCCGGTATAGACAACTGAAGGCTGCTAAGTTTCGTTAACTAAAAACAAAATTAAAAAATCAATGCTGAGATGAGGTAATTCAATCTAGCTCAATAATTTTCACCACTGATGAGTCCCCAACTTTTTGGCATACCACAATTCGGTCATGCGCCTTCACAATGCCAGCAGCCTTGCCATGATCCAGTGCAACCTGAAAAAGGAACGGAGAACATCGTAAGCAAAAGTTTAAAAACCCTCACTGAATCTGCTTCCAAAACCGCTATCGTACCGAGATGTTATTTCATGCAGACGATGAGAAGAAAAACTGACACTTTTAATAAAGAAATAGATTGCGTGGGTAGAATTAATCGAATTGTGGTAGAGTTTCAGAGTTTGAGTCATTAAGAATTCAACAACAAGCCGAAACAATCAAGGAACCCAAGAGTAGGAAAAAATTCAGACCTTCAAGATGGATTCATTCGTGGTACTTGCAGAATCAGACGAGTGGCGAGGGTCAGCCAACATGGGGAAAAGGCCGCGCACAGCCAGGCATTGCCGAGCCTGGAAGGCGCCTGTGAAGCTCCACCTCAAATGGTTGGTGGTGAGCCTGGGAATCACAACACAAAGCACGGGCATCGTGGGGCGGTACTTGGCAATCAGGCGGGCGCAGCGGCCGGAGGAAGTGAAGACGACAATGACGGACGCCCTAACTTTCGTGGCAGCTCGCACAGCCGAGGACGCAATGGACTCTAAATGCTGCATGGGCTCTTTCACGCCCTTAATTGTCCTCTTGAAGTAAACGGCCTGATTGAACACCTTCTCAGCCTCCGCGGCGATCTTCCGGATGGTGGTAATACACTCAACGGGGTATAATCCTCGGAGAGTTTCAGCTCCGAGCATGATGCCGTCGGTACCATCCAAAACTGCGTTAGCAACGTCAGTAGCTTCGGCACGGGTAGGGCGCGGGCTGTCCACCATGGAATCCACCACACGCGTCACGATGGACGCCTTTCCTGCGACGTTGCACTTCTGCAGGGCCACTTTCTGAAACAAAAACACTTTTTCGGGTGGCAGGTCAATTCCTAGGTTTCCACGCGATAAGATGATCCCATCAGACTCCTGCAAAATATCATCAAAGTGTGCCAATCCCTCGTAGTTCTCAATCTTGGCGAAGATTTGCGTCTGGCGCAGGTCGCCGAGCTTGCTCAGATGTTCCCGGCACGCGCGCACGTCGTCAGCATGGCGGGTATACGACAGGGAAATGAAATCGATTTGGTTTCGAGCCCCCCAGGTAGCCATAGTTTTCAAATCGGCCTCGCTGAGGGTCGGAAGCTCGATGCGTACCTGCGAGACATGGGCCGTGAACAAGCTTCCAGTTAGGGTTGCGGTATTCTTAATAGTGCACACCACATCCTTCACCTTAGTCTCCACCACTTCCAACCATACGGACGTCGTCTCACTACCCGTGAACAAATATTGGCCCAGGAAGATGGTATCGCCCTTGTTCACCACGGAGGCCAAGCCATCGTAATTGATGGGCAGAACCTCCGCGGACGCCTGAATCTTCCGATCGGCCGTCAACACCAACGACGCGCCTTCCAGGAGCTCTATGGGATGCTCATTGCTGTTGGTCACATAGAGCTCGGGACCCACGGTGTCAAGCATCACCGCACACAGGCGGCGCGTGTTCTTCACCGCGATCTTGAGATTCTCCAGGGTCTCTTGGTGGTAAGCGTCGTCGCCCCAGGAGAAGTCGAAACGAGCAACGGACATGCCGGCCTTGAGGAGCGCCTCGATGGTCTCCACATCGCGCGACTGCGGCCCTAGGGTGCCGATGATCTTCGTCAACGCCGAGAACGCCGTGGGCGACGACGGCTCCAGAATGGAGGCCAGCCGGATGGGCTCCTCCAACAATAACTGCGTAGCCTGCATGTCGACGCGCGCGCTAGCAGGCTGGCTCACAAACTGAAGGGGGAAGGGTGCGGGGAATTCCAACGACAGGCGGGCCGCAAGACAGAAGAGGGTGCAAATTAAAGAGAGCTGTGGGAAGGGAAGCGTAGGCAGTAGGAAGGCAAGGAAGAGCTGGGGTGATAGGCCAATGGAATGCGAGGCCAAGCCAGCACGGGCAAGGGCAGGGACTCCAGCCGCGGAGGCCAGAGAGACGGAGAGACCGGGCAGTCCGGCGGCCAGGCGCTTGCTTTTGACTCCCGGCCTGGCCTTTCTCTGCCTTTACTTTATAAGTCCGTGATCCTTTTTCGTTTGGCTTTGGCTTTTCGTGGCCTGTGGGGCGATCCTACGACGACGAACTCCTCCGGACTGCCCGGTAGGGACAAAAAACCGTCCATTCGACGAACGGGAAGCTAGCTCTAAAGGGGATTGCTTTCCATCCAGATTTTTTGAGATGAGTGGTATGCACGTGAGGTACCCAAAATTCAGGCCGAGTTTATAGTAGCTCTAGACGAGATGCAAGGCGAGCATGATTTGCCTTCAATCTGGCCATTAATCCAGCCCCAATTTATCAATCCGACCCTAGATAATATATAGTGTTGAAACCAAATTCTAGGGCCAAATTTCCAATTCATCACTTTGACCCTAATTAATGTAAAGTGTTGACTAGGACCAAATATTTGGTTAATGTGTTTTAGGTTTTTTTTATGCTCAATTAAAAAAATGTATTATACCCATCTTTTTTCTCCTCCTATTTTTTGTATTTGGAAAATAAAAGAAATATTTTTTTAAACATTTTTTGAACATTTTTTTCTTTCTATTTTTCTCTCTCAAAAATGGAAGAATCTTCAAAGCTTTTCAAGCTTGGGCCAGATCTTTTTTAAGTTTGTATTTTTAATTTTGTTCAAAAAAATTATAGTACTTCTTAATTATGAAAACTTCAATAAATTCAATGAGAAATGTATATTATATTTTATCATACAAGTTATTTCTAATATTGTAATCTTTCAACAATAACAAGTTAAAATGAGTCCCACTCACAGAATGATGTGAATCTGTGACATAATACTCGAATATTCGCATCATAGACATAAGACATCGCAGGCCTACTATTCCAAAAATTGGCCAATGCAAATGGCAAGAAGACAAAATACTAGTGCTTTAAAAATTCAGTAGGGATTGGCACACTTTGAGTTCACAATTAATAAGCATGATTGTACCAAAAAAAAAAAAAAAGACCTTGCATTGGTAGACAGTGGAGATTTGTACAATGTAATGAAGGAGCCCAATCTAGCCCTAGATGGGAGTTTGGGCTACTCCAAACCTTGTCCCAGTTTTTCCTCTAAGGCTAAAAGGTTTGGCGCCAAAACTATGTCAACTAAGGTGACACATAGGATGATTTGTGGTTTCAATCAGGCCCTAGTATAAAGCCTTGGGCCAGATTTGGAAAAATTAAGTGATGCTATTGGTTTAAACTTGGAGAGTTCTAGCTGGTCTTCAATCCGCTTCTAAGTATAAATCGGGCCTTAGAGAATGATTGTAGCAATATTTTAAGAGAAATGTTGATTCCAAAATATGAATCAATGAGTTTTGTATTATGACTATGTGTGCCCCTTCTTCCAAATCTAAATTAAAGCTATGAAAACTATATTTCTTGAATTTCAACACAACTATTAAAATGAAGCTTGTCAAATCTATAATGTACAATTGTATAGAAAATTTCAGATTTTCTAAGTATATATTGTTTTTGGTATTAATTTTTTTTCAAAAATTTACTATAATTTCAAATTTTCACAAAAATATCTAGAATTTTTAAGCCTAATAGGAGACATTTGTTGAAGATCATGTACATATTAGTATAGACCATGTACATAATCAGCCTTAGGAGTAGCATTAGACTCTTAGTTAGACTTAGAGTATATTGGGTATTGCTTGTAGTCAAAGGCAGCCCATTGTGGTTAGTTATCTCACATGGTTTGTGGATAACTAGTGAAAGGCTTCTACCTTATGTTCAGCCCACTCATGGGCCTTGGTACCTTCCTACCATCTAAGTAAAGCCTTTCTTCCATTCATACCTTTGTTATATCAATAGGTTATGGGCCCATGCACTTGGAGTTGCGCTTAAGGGAGAAGTTCAAATCATTTGGAGAAGATCTTAGAGCTTGGAGGAGCAACTAGCCTTTTGTCTCTTTTCAACTACAAACCATATGGTGTAAGTCATTTTTTCAAAAAAAAAGAAGAAGCTTTGGAGTGCGTTTTAAAAAAAAAAGTTTTGTATCCCATTTTTTCCCATTCCCCACAAGACTTTGGCTCACCGCAATCTTCTAAATTCAATAGAAATTAGAGATTTACTAATTTTTAAATTTTTTGGGGGGGAATTTGTCAAAGATAATTAAAAATTTCAATCTATCGTTGGGATTTTCAAATTTTCAAATTATGAAGTAGAAAACTTGTTAGCAAAAATAGGTAGTGTATTGTCATTTTTTCGGACATTGTATAATTGCAAATCTTTTTTTGGATGTATTCCACATTTTTTTTTTGAATAAAATTTGGTGGAAATGTGTATAACCTGACCATGATTATGGTAGGTTGTGAATTTCAAGGTCCATAGTGCAAAAAAATTCCAAAAATGGCGGTCAAAGGCAGCTGAAATTGTAGGGCAGCATCCAAAAATCTTTGCTTCCAACTTTGAATGCTCAGAACTCCCAATCCGTATGGTCAAATTTGACGAAATTTTTTCCACATGTTCTTGTCTATGTTAAGTACAAGATCCTACAGTTAGGTTTCTAAAAACTAAACTTTTTTGGTTTTCTTAGGTGAACGTAGCAAAAGTGGTAGTTTTAAGTGTTTTTTGGCAAAAAACACCCTTCAAGTTTTAGGGATTTAAATATTGATTTGAAATTTAAAATCCAGCTTCAACTATATAAAAGTGTTTGTCATTCATTATTATTTTAAAAAAAAAATTAGCTAATCAGTTTCTTAAAAACTACAAAAATCATGAAATTAATTTGTTTACAAAACATTTAAATTTTTTTCCATTCCATTTTGACGTTTATTTTGCTACTACAAGCTTTAAATAGTAGAAGATGCAAACATGGAGATACTATGCTCAATGCAACCACCCATTGTTTAAATATTAACTTTGAAATGCTGATCAAGCCTCAAAGCCACTCTTCTAGAGAGTTCATTTTTCCATTAAATATGAATGAAAATTTTAATTTTCATAGATTTAGTCACATGTTATTGAGATTATAAAGGTACGAATGGAAGAAAGGCTTTACTTAGATGGTAGGAAGATACCAAGGCCCATGAGTGGGTTGAACATAAGGTAGAAACCGTTCAATAGTTATCCACAAATCATATGGGATAACTAACCACAATGGGCCGCCTTTGACTACAAAAAATACCCAATGTACTCTAAGTCTAACTAAGAGTCTAATGCTATTTCTAGGGTTGGTTCTGTACATGGTCTATACTAATATGAACATGATCTTCAACACTCCCACTTTGAGAGTGGTCAAAGGCTCCAAGGCCCATCTTCCCAATCAAGTTTTGGTGTTGTGGCTTTCCAAGGGACTTGGTCAGCACATCAGCAACCATAGCTTGGGTAGGCACATACTTGAGCTCAATTACCTCAGCCTCCACTCGTTCACGAATGAAATGGTGTTGCACATCAATGTGCTTCGTCCGAGAGTGGTGGGTGGGATTCTTGGCCAAAGCAATGGCTCCTTGGTTGTCACACAAGATTGGTGTGCTCCCCTCTTGGACAAGGCCAACATCAGCCAAGAGTTGCCTTAGCCAAATGGCCTCCTTGGTGCATTGGCTCATGGCCATGTATTCCGCCTCCGTTGTAGAAAGAGTAATGGTGGGCTGCCTCTTTGAATTCCAAGTACTGGCACCCACTCCAAGCATAAACACATAACCGGTGGTGGATCTCCTATCCTCCTCATCACCAGCCCAATCCGCATCACAGAAGCCATGCAAGGTAACGTGGGCACCTCCAAGTTGCAACTTCAGCCCAAGTGTGCCTTGAAGGTACCTCATCACCCTCTTGACTGCAGCCCAATGCTTTGGGCCATACTTGGACATGTATTGACTCACAGCACTCCCCGAAAAGGCCAAATCAGGCCTTGTGGCCACCATGGCATACATCAAGCAACCCACCGTTGCCTTGTAAGGCACACCTTGCATTTCAACCCTCACCTCTTCAAATTCAGCATCCGTGAGCTTGGGCAACTTCCCATGAGTGTCAAGTGGTGTACCTATGGCTTTGCACTCCTCCATGTTGAAGCGCTTGAGAGTTTCTTCAAGGTGCTTGCATTGCCTCATGGTGATGGTGCGGGCAACCCTATCCCTCTTGTATTGAGATTACAAAGTACTTCCATGGAAGAAAGGCTTTACTTAGATGGTAGGAAGATACCAATGCCCATGGGTGGGCTGAACATAAGGTACAAGCCTTTCACTAGTCATCCACAAACCATGTGGGATAACTAACCACAATGGGCTGCCTTTGACTACAAGCAATACCCAAGAGACTCTAAGTCTAACTAAGAGTCTAATGCTACTTCTAGGGCTGAATGTACATGGTCTACACTAATATGTACATGATCTTCAACATCTTGAACTCCACTCCAAGGCAATACTTCAGCTCTCCAAGATTTGTCATCTCATACTCCTCCTTGAGTATTGTTGAAGATCATGTACATATTGTTGTAGACTATGTACATTCAGCCCTAGGAGTAGTGTTAGACTCTTAGTTAGACTTAGAGTCTCTTGGGTATTGCTTGTAGTCAAAGGCAGCCCATAGTGGTTAGTTATCCCATAATGTATGTGGATAACTAGTGAAAGGCTTCTACCTTATGTTCAACCCACTCATGGGGTTTGGTATCTTCCTACCATCTTAGTAAAGCCTTTCTTCCATTGAAGTACTTTGTAATCTCAATAGGTTATGGGCCCACGCACTTGGAGTTGCGTTTGAGGGAGAAATTCAAATCATTTGGAGGAGATCTTGGAGCTTGGGGGAGCAACTAGCCTTTTGTCACTTTGTCACCTACAAACCATATGGTGTAAGTCAAAAACAAAAACAAACTTTGGAGTGAATTTTTTTTTACAAAAGAAGCAAGTGTTTTGTTCTTTTCTTGGACATTTGTTGGCTGGTTTGTGAGGTTTTGAGTACATTTTTGGGTGTGGGTTTGCTCATGGTAGTAATCAGACCTAGAAAGGGCTGATTTGTGCTCCTATTTTGAGTTTGTGCTTAGAGGTGTACATTGGGAGCCCATTGAGGCTGATTGTGCACTTGGGTGCATTGTGGATTGTGATTTGGCAAATTGCAATCTAGTGAGTGTCTTTTGTGAGCCTTGGAAGCATGTTTTGTTGCTTGAGGCATTTGCCATCCATTGAGGGCTGATTAGTGCCCTTGTGAGTGTGTAAGGCGAATTAGTGGACTTGGTGAATCCAAGAGGGCTGAATTGTGCTTTTGTGAGATTTGTAGAGCCAATTAGGGTCCTTTGGTGTTTTGGTGATCCAACTAGGGTTGTTGGAGACCATGGTTGTCCTTGTGGTGTGAATTGAGAGTAGTAGCTCCATCTAGGGCTGATTTGAAGGCTTGAGCTCCTTGGAGTGTGGAGGAGCATTGTGAGTTTGGGAGGAGCATTGGGAGGTGCATTTGGGAGAAGCATTGTGTGTTTGTTTGCTGATTTGAAGTAGCACTAGCCCATGATGTGCATGTGGTGATTTTGAGCTTCATTAGGGTCTGAATTGGTGTTTAGAGGAGTCCTTGCACTTGTAGGAGTGTTTGTGGTCGTTCTTAGGGTGTGAAGGATCTTTGGAGGTGCTTGGAAGGGCTGATTGGTGTCATTTCAGCCGAATTGGCTTCCAAGTGCTTGTTTGGAGGCTGAATTGAGTTTGTGAACTCTTGGAGACACTTGGGAGGCTGCCAATAAGTGGGAGGTGCTCCATCATGGCATCAAGTGGAGGAGAAGGCGTGCGCATCATTGACAAGTTCAATGGGGAGAACTTTGGCATGTGGAAGTTCAAGATGGAGATGATCCTTGCGGAGAAGGACTTGTGGGAGGTGGTGGATGGGAGTGAGGAGCCTCCAAGTGCAGATGCTGATCCAAACACCAAGAAGGCATTTGAGAGGAAGGAGAAGAAGGCCTTTGCTCTCATTGCCATCAACCTTGTGGATCGTATTGAGATTACAAAGGTATGAATGAATGGAAGGCTTTACTTAGATGGTAGGAAGATACAATGACCCCTGAGTGGGTTGATCTTATACTAGAAGCCTTTCATAGTTATCCACAAACCATGTGGGATAACTAACCACTATAGGCTGCCTTTGACTATGAGCAATACCCAAGAGACTCTAAGTCTAACTACTATGTACATGCTATGCCTAGTGCTGAATCTACATGGTCTACACTAATATGTACATGTTCTTCAACACTCCCACTTTGCGAGTGGTCAAAGGCCAGATGGGCCATCTTCCCAATCACGTTTTGGTGTCGTGGCTTCCCAAGGGCCTTGTACTCCTCTTGCGTGCCTAACTCCCACTTGCTTGCATCTTTGCAACGCAACACTTCTCCAAATGGAGATGGATCTCCAAGGAAAGCCACATTGGCTTGTTCTTCATGTTGTGGAGGAAGAATGTGATTCAACCACCAATCTCCAAGGGGCTTGCGCGTCCTTGTTGGATAACGTGGCTCCTCCATGGTCTGATCTTGCTCTTCCAATGGCTGATCTTGTTCCTCCAAGGGCTGATCATGCTCAAGCTCCCTTGGTGAAGTGCTTGGAGAAGGGGGTGCTGATCTCTTCACTTGGGGTGTGGCCACCTTCTTCTTGGGCTCCACCAAGTCTTCATCTTGACCTCCTCTCACTTCATCTTCCCCTCCTTGCACTTCATCTTCACTTCCTTCATCTTCTATGTGCACTCTTGGAGTTGTGCCCACCACTTGGGCTGGTCTTCCACTACTCCCACTTGGGCTCATCTCCAAGAACTTGGGATCAACTCCTCCATCCTCTAAGAAGGTCACATCTCGACACTTGATGATGGCCTTGGTCTCCACACACATCAGCCTATAAGCCTTGGTTCCCTCACAATAACCAAGGAAAAGACACTTGATGCCCTTGGCATCCAACTTGGTCCTCTTGGCACTTGGAACCAATGCATAGGCGATGCACCCAAAGGTGCGCATGTGAGACACATGAGGCCTCATTCCACTCCAAGCTTCTTGGGGTGTCTTGCTCGTCAAGGCTTCGGTAGGACAACGGTTCCTTGTATACACCGCAGTGGACACCGCCTCACCCCAAAGCTCAAACTTCAGCCCTTTGCCATAAATCATGGCCCTTGCCATCTCCACAATGGTACGATTCGCACGCTCCGCTACGCCGTTTTGTTGAGGTGTGTAAGGGGCTGAAGTGTGGTGCTCAATGCCATGGCTCCTCAAATACTCCTCAAAAGCCTTGGACACATACTCCCCTCCATTATCCGACTGCAGCACCTTCACCTTGCACTCGGATTGGGCCTCCACAAGAGCCTTCCAAGTCTCAAAACGCCCAAACACCTCACTCTTGCACCTCAACATATACACCCAAATCTTGCGAGAGAAATCATCAATAAATGTCAAAAAATACCTTGCTCCTCCTATGGATGTGGTCTTCATTGGCCCGCACACATCGGAATGCACAAGCTCCAAAGGCTTGGTGGCCCGGGTGGCCCCATCCTTGGGGAAGGGCTGCCTTGCTTGTTTGCCCTCAATGCACCCCTTGCACACCATAGAACTCCAATCATGCTTGCAAGAGGAGAGGTTCAGCCCCTTCACAATGTGTTGGAGGCTCTTCATGCTCCTCACATTCAAGTGTCCAAGCCTCCTATGCCAAAGCTCCACAAGGTCTTCATGAGCTGATCCTTGGGCAACACAAGCCATGGAAGTGCCATTTACCTTGGTGAATTGGAGGGGGTACAAGTTGCCCTCACGAGGAGCTAATGCAATCAAAACTCCACTTGGTGCCCTCACAACACACCCCACCATGTTGAAATGCACCTTCAAACCTCCCAAAGACAATTTGCTCACAGAAAGCAAGTTGGCATGCAACTTGGGGACATGGAGTGCCTCCTCAATGCGAATCCTCTTGGTCTCCCCTTTCACTTGCACCTCCACAAGGATCTCCCCTTTGCCAAGGGCCTCCACCATGCCATTGTCTCCCAAATAAATCTTCTTTCCCGAAATGGGCTGATAGGTGTGGAAGGCATCTCGATGGCTGGTCATATGTTGAGTGGCCCCCGAGTCCACAAGCCAAGTAAACATATTAGCCCTCACCCCTCCTCCATGGGTATCAAAGGCGAAGTCCTCCTCCTCCTCGTCTTTGGAAGCTTGGTGTGCACTTTCATTGCCTTTGTCTTGGCTGCCCTTGCAATCTCTAGCAATTGGCCTGATTTGCCACACTTGAAACACGTCCTTGTCTCCTTGAACGCCTTGGTGTTGCCTCCTTTGCCAAATCTTGAGACAAGAGCTAATCCCTCCCCTTGGGACTCATTCTCCTTGTGCTTAGTTACCTCATGCATCAAGCGCGCCGTCACAAACTCCATGGTCAGCTCCTTCATAGGCCTTGTCTCCAATGCGGTGATGAGGAACTCATAAGATGGTGGCAAGCTCTCCAACAAGGTCATCACCACATCTCCATCTGTCACAGGCACCTCCAAACAAGCCAACTCATCCGCAAGAGCCTTGATCTTGTTGACATGATCCAACAAGTCGTCCTCCTCTTGCATCTTGCTAGTGAAGAACTTTCGTCGAAGAAAGAGGATGTTGGAGAGGCTCTTGGTCTCATGGATGTTGCAAAGGGTGGTCCATGCTTGGGCTGGTCCCTTGCAATGGCGAATGTGTGCAATCTGCCGGTCCACAAGGTTGATGGCAATGAGAGCAAAGGCTTTCTTCTCCTTCCTCTCAAACGCCTTCTTGGTGCTTGGATCAGCATCTTCACTTGGAGGCTCCTCACTCCGGTCCACCACCTCCCACAAGTCCTTCTCCGCAAGAATCATCTCCATCTTGAACTTCCACATGCCAAAGTTCTCCCCATTGAACTTGTCAATGACGCGCACGCCTTCTCCTCCAGTTGTTGCCATGATGAAGCACCTCCCACTTGTTGGTAGCACCCCAAGTGTCCCTTGGAGTTGAGAGACTCAATTCAGCCTCCAAGCACTCACTAGGAAGCCAATTGGGCTGAATTGGCCCCAATCAGCCCTCACAAGGACCTTTCAAGATCCTTACAACTCTAAAAGCGTCCAAGCACTCCTCACAAGTGCATCACCTCCTCCCAAAACCAATTTAGACCCTAAAGGAGCTCAAAACCATAGCATGGACGTCTTCAACAATTGCTACTTCAATTCAGCAAGCCAAGTCACAACTCTCCTCATAAATAGGGTAATCCACACTCCAAGGAGCTGAACACTTCCAATCAGCCCATACAATCAGCACCTTAAGGACAACAATGGCTTCGAATAGCCCTAGATGGATCACCAAGTCTCCAAGAACCCTAGTTCACTCTCAATGGCTCCACAAAGCTCACAATGACACAAATCAGCCTTCTTTGCCTCTCAATTTGCACTCCAATGTCTCACTCACTCACAATGACACAAATCAGCCCTCTTTGGCTTTCAATTTGCACTCCAAGGTCTCACTCACTTACAATAACACAAATCAGCCCTCTTTGGCTCTCAATTTGCACTCCAATGTCTCACTCATTCACAATGACACAAATCAGCCCTCTCTGACTCTCAAGTTGCACTCCAATGTCTCACTCACTCACAATGACACAAATCAGCCCTCTTTGACTCACAAGTTGCACTCCAATGTCTCACTCACTCACAATGACACAAATCAACCCTCAAGCAATGCAAAGATGCTTCTAATGCTCACAAAGCACTCTCACAAGATTGCAATTTGCACTATCACACTCAACAATGCACCCAAGTGCATAATCAGCCCAAATTGGCTCCCAATGTACTTCTCTAAGCACAAAACTCAAATAGGAGCACACAACCAGCCTAATTAGGTCTGATTACTACCATAAGCAACCTCTCATCCAAAATGTACTCAAAAACTTCACAAACCAGCCAAATAGCCCACAAAAACACTTAAAGAAAATTGCACTCCAAAGTTGTTTATGAATAAAACTTACACCATATGGTTTGTAGGTGAAAAGAGACACAAAGGCTAGTTCCTTCTCCAAGCTCCAAGATCCCCTCCAAATGATTTGACTTCCTCACTCAAACGCAACTCCAAGTGCGTGGGCCCATAACCTATTGAGATTACAAAGGTATGAATGAATGGAAGGCTTTATTTAGATGGTAGGAAGATACAATGACCCCTGAGTGGGTTGATCTTATACTAGAAGCCTTTCATAGTTATCCACAAACCATGTGGGATAACTAACCACTATAGGCTGCCTTTGACTATGAGCAATACCCAAGAGACTCTAAGTCTAACTACTATGTACATGCTATGCCTAGTGCTGAATCTACATG